>OY992532.1:186482737-186976145 GCA_963921185.1 Dasysyrphus tricinctus
AATTTATAGTTCCAGAAAAGTTAATTTATTTACTTTTAAATGCAAGTTTAATCAACTGCGGAACCTTGCGGATGCACTTTTAATTGAGCTCTAAGCGACCATACGTTTTATTGTTTTTATTTCAGGGCCTTTCACAAAAGTTTCATTTGCAAGACTATTTCTTCTTCAGCTTTGGTTGAATGCTTCTGGAAGTGAAAGCGACAAGTCCCGTTCCATATTAGACGTCTTTTTAAAACCTTTAAAAAACGTTCCAAATGCTGATTATACAAAATTGGAGACTAGAATCGTATATTTTTGCAAAAAACTTACGTATTTCTGGAAAAAGTCCGATATCACACCCTTTAACCTAAGGTACCTCTGAAACAAAAGAAGATAGAGCGAAACTGATTTCAGATTCATGATCAGAGAGCCCAATTTACCCTATGACCAAATATTTCAGGTTGATATTATACCAGCAAATAATTATGGCCGCCTTTGTTCGGCAGTGGAACCACTGTGCAGTGCTCCAAGTTCTTGACTGTCTTATACTGTTTAAGATACTTTAAATGTTTTTATTATCGTTTAATTTTGTATTGTTTTTATTTTTGTAATTTCGTTTAGTTTTGTACACCTTTTGTTTGTAAGCATGTGTTGGTTTGTATTATTTTACTATTTTACTAACCACTAACACATGCACTTATAATGAGCCTCTGTTTGTAGGTTTGCAGCTTGATCTAAGCTCTCTACAACATAGAATCTGAAGTGTACAAAAAAAAGAACTTGCCAATACCCCATTAGTTTTAAATCTTGCTATGGGCCAAGGGCCGGATTTAAAAATTTAAAGTAATACACAAATATTTCCATCCATCTCAAAGAATTCCTAATTTCATCGTAGTTAGTAACGGCAAATATAAATTTATCAGTTCACTGCTTTTAGAACCTATGTAAGTTTAGTTTATAAAATACAAAAATAAAAACATCCAGTGTACAATTTACAAACGATTGCAATTCTGTAATGTCCAGAACTTTTGTTGCTTTCATTTAAGATAATTGTGTTGTGTCTACCATGCAAAAGGCCTTGAGTGAATTGTTTTTATTTTGCACGGAATGAAAAAACAATGCAACAATGAAAATTTAAGTATGTATTAGTAAAGCCGGATAATTGTGCGATTGAAATTTTGTTTTTTTATGATCAAATATAAACTTTTACTTACTCTAAGCAAACACCATTTTTTAAGTCCAAGAATCTTCAAAACTAGGTACAAACATATTTGATTGTATTGCAAAATTGTATTTACAGCATCGATGCAAATATTTGTTTAAAAGTAAAAACACGTTAAATATTTTTAAATTGTTTAATTGGAAGTATTAAATATGTACAGTAAAATAAAATTTTACATACAATTTACTAAATTTAAATTAAGTTTTGTAATATATTTGATAAAATTATTTTTTTTTTTTAATTTCAAAGAAAGTGCGCTGAAAAATAGAATATCTATACTTGCTTATAATAAAACATGACACTTACTTGTCAGTGTTATCAATAACTGGATTTTTTTCACCAGCTTGGCTAAGAAAAGTTTCAACTGGTTTAATGTGACTTTTTATAATTGTATTAACTGGGCCCACAACGAGGTTTTGAAGCTCAGAAAATGTTGGTTTTGGAGTTGGTGGATCATTATTATTAGCAAGTGCTTCTTCGATTTCCGATTCTGGTGATGATGTCCTTAAGCTATCTATATCAGATGAAATTGTTGAGCTGTTTTTATTGTTAGTTTTATTATTTGCTTCCAATTGTTCCGGTTCTGATTGTTTGGAAGAAGAGGAAACACTATCTGTGGGATTTCCTTGTGTGACTTCCTGTGTCGAAGACTTTTTGTTTGTGTCTTGAATATCATTTTTATTAGCAGCTGAAGTAACTTCTTTGGAATCTGGTAAATTTGAATTTTCAGCTGATTCTACAGGAAGATTTTTTAAATCTGAATCTTTGAGCGAATCGATTACTTTTTCAACAACATCTGGTAAATCTGTAAATTACATAAAAAAGTAATTTTGATAAATTTAAAACCATTCTTCTGAAATTTGTAGAATTAAAGTATTAATTTATTTAGCTTAAAGTATTTACAAATTATCAGCTTAAGAAATTTGAAGGTACAAATAAGAAATCAATTATTTTCAAAACTCTGCTTCTATATTTATTTTTTTTTGTTTAAGTACGGCTTTTCAAAAATTTAACTTGCAATTTTTGATATTTTTGTTTAAATATTTTAACAGCTTTGCTGAGATTAATTCCCAACAAATTAGGTTCTACTTAAAGCCTTGTACGGTCTCTAACAATAAGTTTCGCTGTCTTAATTTAAATGCCATTTATTTATAATCAAAGTTAGAATTTTTAAATTCCAGCGTGTATTTAGAATATGGAAGTCCCATTTCTTATTCTAATATTAAAATTTGTAATTTGCATTTGTATAACTTTTTTGCTAAAACCTCTTTCTTAAGAGTGTTAAAAGAATTCTTCTGCATTTCGTGTTGTTCCTGTTTAAAACTACGCTGTGAGGAGTAACTATCTTCTTGTTTAATCTGCTGAGACGATCTCATATCACATTCAGTTGCTTCCAAGCTGTCCACAATTGAAGTATCTTTACCGAGAATATCTAATATTTTCTGATCAACCTCATCTAATACCACATTTCTTCCAGAATTATTTCCGTTCCTGTTCAAACGTTCTATCTTTGCCTTTTTGAAAAAAAAAAGAAATGTTTTGTTTGTATACAAAAAATTATATTTATGAAACTTACCAATGTTCGACTTTTCCAAAGGTCAAATATTCCATGAGCATATTTCCACTTTCGATTTCCTGTGGTTAGTCCCATAGATTGTGCTTCCTTAAAAATATGCAACCAAGCCTCTTCTTTTTGTTTTTTCTTCACTGAATTGTTTGGAAAGCAACCAAATAAAATCTCCTGTGGTTAAAAATGGTTTGGCGCATTTGTAACAATAATTAAATGCTTTAACAATTTTACCTTATTTTCTTTCACTATCCTTAAAATTGCTAACTTTTTTTCTTTCATTTCACTGCCGCTCATTTTAACACTCTTAGTTGTAAGATAAAACTTTAAAGCAAAGTTTATTGTTAGACACAGTAAAAGCAACTGAAAATATTATTTTTTTTGTTTGAAGCAAACAGTTATAATTATTACCAAGCAGATAAGTGATACATAATGGTTATTGAGTGGAATATTTGTGTACTTACTGTAAAGGGCAAGTATGGGTTTCGTGGAAACAAGTGTTTTTGATGTTTTTATTCACAATTATAATGAAGGAGTTCAAAAAAGTGTTTTTCTTTATACCTTCCATCACTTTGATCTGTTTTTCTGAGTGCCGAAATTTATGTTTATTTTCAATCAAAATTTGTATGCAAAAGCGCCTCTTAAGCTTTGTTTGATCCAGTCATGCATTTTATTTCTTTTCACTTCTGACACCACTTAATAGCCATCTACCCTTCAGAGTGAAAACTTCTATCTGGGTTATTAAAATAAGCTTGAATCTCATGTTGTTTGTGTAATACGTGTTAAAAGATAACCATAACCCAGACCCGCAGCTAATATTGCATTCCAAAACTATACAAACAAAAATCAATTAGGTACTAAGTTCCCACAGCTAAGGTATTATCTTGCGCAGGAGCGCAGGTTTTCAGAAATGAGAACTGTCAGAAGAAATTCAAGATGGCAGCCTTACGTGACCCCGTCCACTGTATTACAACAACAACAATAATACTTAAAACCAGGAAGGAAATGAGAACTGTCCGAAGAAATTCAAGATGGCAGCCTTACGTGACCCCGTCCACTGTATTACAACAACAACAATAACACTTAAAACCAGGAAGGAATGTTGTTTGCATGATAAAATAATGTTAATATACATAAAAAGCTTGAAACAATTGTATTTGCTAATAAATAAGTAACAAATGAACACATAACAATACACAACAAATTTTGACGTTTAACGAGTGGGGGTCACGGGACTCGCCATTTTCCACTGAACTGAGCAAAAATGAAAACGCTTACTTCACTGTTTTCAGTCTAGTATCTCCCACCCCAAAGAAAAAAGATACTAGACTGAAAACAGTGAAGTTGATCATGTTAATTTCCGTTTTCTCGAAAGCTAGAAGACATTTTAGCATTTGGTTTTCAGTATTTGACAAAAAGTTAATAAAGGCATTGAAAATCAGAAACAAAAATAGTAGGGGCGATAGTGCATGATATGAGGCATACCTTTCATTTTGACCTGACGCGTTGAGCTTTAGTACACTAATAGTTCATGTGTCATGTCCTAACTTTAATTTTAAGAAGTGTTGCCAAGGTGGAAGCACTGTCAGAAGGATAATAGAAGGGTTGCCAAAATTCCGAAATGTTGCTTATAGATCGAAAACCAAGGGTCAGACGATGACCCGAGGACCACATTATTGTTTTTCTCCCACCACTCCCCTTGCACGAAGGGGGTGGAAAAAAGTCGTTTTGGAAACAAAGTTTGAAAAGCTAATTAAAGTTAGAAAAATATTTTTATTAATAAAATTTAAAGATGGCGTCGACGCAGAATTTCACAATCTACTACATTACACCCAGAGTTGATTGAAAACCTACTTTGTTTTTTTTTAAAGCCACTTAAGAAAGGGGGATATGAAAGATTAACAAACTTAAATACATATTTATCTTGAAATAATATAAGCATATGACACATGTTTTAAGGGTATTTTTTAATGTCCAATCTTACTTAATCAGAATGAACTCGATACAACTATCTTAAAAAATAGTTATAGTCCTTTTCATAAATGATGAATGAATTTTTAGTGTTGCCTTGGCAACACTTCTTAAAAGTAAAGTTAGGACATGGACTATTTGTATACTAAAGCTCAACGCGTCAGGGCTAAATGGAAGGTTGGTCTCACTAACAGCCCCACTAAACATAAAATAAAATAAAAATAGATTTAAAAAAGTCGTCTTTTTCTCAGAATTTTGAGTTTGAAAATAACTTTTTCAAGAACTATCAGCCAGAAAAACTTTATTTAAAAATAAAATTCAAGAATGGATTCCTGGCTTTAAGATGAGCAAAAGGATTTTCGTCCAGATGTAACCATTATTTTTGTAAAGTTATTTTTCAATTTGAAGTCAACTTTTCTTAAAATTGCCCCTCCCGCCGATACTGTTGTTTTCTTCTCTTGGCCCAATCTACACGCTCTATTGTTTTGATGCAGCATATGTCAAAGACCATGTTTTTGTTAGTATACTGTTTAATATTTTACTTTTTGTTTTAAATTTTATTATGTTATATTTTGAAAACCCGTGCCTTGAAAACTATTGTGGCTACGGAAACGGTTTTGGACTCAAATTGAAGCAAATTTAGTAAGGTGCGAGTCGTAGAGCAATGTTTTATTCGGAAATTAAGGCGTAATGGTTAAAATGGCCAATAAGTGAAAAAAAACCTCGAAAAAATCGTGTTTTTTTGTATTTTTACCAATGTTGCGTTTGGCGCTCGAGGTCAAAAAATTGTATTTATCACTAAGCCAACATCATACACAACTCAGCAAAAAATCAGAACTACCAGACCTGACGCGAGGTCTCAGTCCTTTGAAGCTACAAGTTTACTGGAATATACGTAAAATAAAATAAATTGGGTGGCGCAACAGCTCATGCAGAACCAGGGCCTAGTGACTTACAACTCACAACCATTCCTGTGTGCGTGTTTGTTGGCAGGAATGGAGGGGACCTACAGTTTTTTGCCGAGTCCGAACGGCTAAATGAGATGCACTTTTTCATGACAAGTTTACTCTTGGAGGATTTGTCAGTTCCTCGCAAGAGGCAGTACCTCGAATAAAACATTTCTGTTTTTAGGTGGCACGGCTGGGAATCGAACCCACACCTTCGGCATGACAGTCCTACGCACTAACCATCAAGCCACGAGGTACTACACTGGAATATATGTAGAGCATACTTTTCTCTAGAGTCGATGTTCCTCAGTTTTTTTGTATTTTTTTACTACTAAGCTTTTAACCATGAAACTTTAAAAGTCAACGAATGGTAGGCAGTGTTGCCATAATCTCAAATTTTATAATGCTAGATGGTATGGAAGCCCAAAAACAGAATGCTATATTTCAAAATTCCGCCAAAAATTGTTGCCATTATTAAAGCGTCGGTCGTACAACAAAGTAAGATTCGCTGGCCACAATTAATATCAAATGAGGATTTGTGGCACAGACCAAGTCAAGAGCGGCTGGACGTCGACATAAGAAAGCTTAAATGGCGTTGGATTGGTCACACACTGAGAAAACCAAACGATGAAATTGCAAAGCAGTCCTTTGAATGGAATCCTCAGGGTGCACGGCGGGTTGGAAAACAAAGAACAACATGGAAATCAACTGTCTTAGCGGAAGCAGAATCCCAGAGAAAGACGTGGCCACAGCTAAAGTACCTTGCAGCAGACCGTGAAGGATGGAGATGTTTTGTTGACGCCCTATGCCCCAGCTGGGGTTACAGGACACGATGATGATGATGATGATGATATTTCAAAATCAATTTAAAAACACATAGTGCACAAAATATCAATGTTTAATTTTTTTGAAATACTCTTCACATTACAAAAAATATTATTGATTCGAATATTAGTAGCTTTGGCTAGGTATTTTACTGCTTGATATTTGAAACATCTTTGTTTACACTGTACCGTATCCCTTCATATATTTGAATTCAGCAAATGCGTATACATTAATTCATAAAACAAATTTACTGACTCAACGAAAAATTTGGTGGTGCAATTAACTGCTTCACCAACGACCCAAGGAAGTCCATCATCGGCTGAAATGTAATTCAATCAGCCGTCATTATGATTACTTTGAAATTCATAAAATCAAAATTTTAAAAAAGTTAACATTTTTACTTTAAAAGATATACAAAATTCGTTGTCGGCAATCTTCAGCTTCATCAAAATTCATCTTTGCAACACTGACAATTTTTGTTCAAAAAGCTTTGGAACAAGGCTAAGTTTTTCATCAAGGAATATCAATTCCAATTTGGCAAGTGTTCTCAAATTTGAGAATATCAACAAAAATTTGGTAAAATCAAAGGACCGATTGCAAATAAGGTTTTAAAGAAATTCAATGCTGTTTTGAATGCAAATACGGGACTTAAAACTGTTGAGCAAAAAAATGTTGTAATGATGATTGGTGCTTCGTTTGACTCATTAATTTAATAAATAATGCCTTTCACGTGTATATACATTAGGGTGGTCGTTATAATGGGTTTTTTTGAGTTTTAATATTTGGATGGGCCTAAATCAGCTCTAAATGAAGAAAAAAAAATTCCCTAATATTTTCAGATTTTTATTTTCTTCCCATATAGTCGCTGTAGGGGTAAATTTAATTATTTTTTTTTTTGGAAATCCACGTAAAATCTGCCGAAAAATTCAGAGCATGTAGGTGAGAAGTAGACAAGAACAAAAATCTTGCCGGAGGGGGTTAATATCTTCCACCGCTTGGACGGGAGGGGCAATTTAATACAATAATTGCATAAAATAGAAATAAGTTTATTAAAAAATAAAGGCAACACTTGCAGTAATGTTTTGTAGCTTTTTGGAAAGCCAGAAGTCTATTATAATATTTGATTACTAAATAATATTTTTTGAATAAACAATTTCAGCAAAATCTGTTTTTAAACCTATAATTAAAAAAAAATAATAATTTTTCTTCAAAATGTTTAGTTGGAAACAATTTTTTGCCAAAACTGTTCATCAAAAAACTTAACTTAAAAACAAGCCATAAGAATGGACTTCTGGCTTTCCAAAAAGCTACAAAACATTACATACTGTCAGTATTGCCGTTGTTTTTTAGTTAATTTTGTCTATTTTATGCAATTATTTTATTAAATTGTCCCTCCCGTCCAAGCGGGGGTAGATATAGCATTCGCACATTAAATTAACCAAATCGCAAATAGGTTTAACCTAAACGCAAATAAGTTTCACCCAACCGCAAATAGATTTAACCCAAACGCAAATAGAATTAACCCAATCGCAATTCGAATTAAACAAAACGCAAACAGAGTTAAACTATTAACAAATTATTTTAACCAAAACGCGAATTGAATAAACCCTAGCTTGATTTATAGTTCCAGGTGTACTTTTTGGGTCTAATGGATTTTGGTACTATCCATAATTGTTAAAAAGCCATTAATAAGGGATTGGCCTTTTATTTTTGCCAAGTTCTTGGAAAAATGCGCAAAACTAGTTGAATTTACAATTGGGGTTTTGTCAAAATCTTATGGTAAACTTTTCCTATTGTTATAAGCCTTCCATTTCTTCACCACACAGCTGGAACAACAAGTTGAGTCCGGGTTAATTCAATTTGCGTTTTGGTTAAAATGATTTGTTAATAGTTTAACTCTATTTGCGTTTTGTTTAATTCGAATTGCGATTGGGTTAATTCTATTTGCGTTTAGGTTAGATCTATTTGCGCTTGGGTGAAACTTATTTGCGTTTAGGTTAAACCTATTTGCGATTTGGTTAATTTTATGTGCGAATGCTATATTACCCCCCTTCTGTAGGATTTTTTTCTTGTCTAGTTCCCACCTACATACACGCTCTGCATTTTTTTGGCAGATCTTACGTGAAGTTTTTAGTATGCAAAAAAAAGGGGAAATGACATTTAACTCATTTAGAGCCGTTTTGGGCCCATCCGGGATGACCTTTTTTTAACGACCACCCTAATATACATATCTATGTATGTCTAGAATAAAAAACATTCACTCAATAATATAAAGTCCCCAAATAGGTCGGACGTACTTGTTTTTATTGAATGGTTCCAGTTTATTACGGACCTAATGTACAACAAATTAGTTATTTAGTTTGTAGAACCATAAAATCAGAGGTTTCAGCTCCGTTAGTGTCGCTTAAAAAGTTTTGTTTGTTAAGAGCTAGCTTAGGGGGCGAAAAGTGAGAGATTTTTCTTTCAATTGTTATATCTTTCAATACTTAAAAGTTATCTTAAAGAATTTTTGATAACATTTAAAGGTATAATTATTTTAACATATTGAAAAAAACCTTAGGACCCGTTCTACAAACGTGGTTCAAATTTTGATCCGTGGTTCAAATATTTGTACTGGCTGATTTCGGAGAAATTACTGACGATGGTTCAAGGTTCAAATATGTTACAGTCGCCAATTTTATGCCTGAACCATCGTTGAACCACTGGCCCTTAGGACCTGTTGTACAAACGTGGTTCAAATTTTGATCTGTGGTTCAAATATTTTTACTGGATTTGAACAATTTAATGCCTGAACAATCGTTGGACTCCAGTTCTTCGCCAAAGTCAGTGAGTTAAAAATGCCATGAGTTAAATATTTGTGCAATTGGCCCTTAGAGAATTCGTGGTGGGCATGTTTTTTTTTGACAAAGTCTGTCAAATTTGCTATTTATTATTTATGCACTGATGCACAATCACCAGGACAAGTAACAGTGTCGAGGTTTTTTGAAGTCATAGGTAATTTTATATAAGCCATGCAACTCCAATAATAGCCGTTTTCCTTTGGAGGTGGCGAAGTACTTACGAGTAGATGAAAACCCTAATCTAGTACTACCAACTGCACATGCTCTGATGGGCGAGTAGGTACATTTTACATGGGAAAGCAGTTTGATGTGTTCCATTGAAAAAAGCTGGCAAAGTACTTGCAAGTACTTCGCCACCTCCAAAGGAAAACGCCTATTATAACCGCACCATTTATCATTTCCTTGTGTTCACTTGTTTTTACCGACCACTAAAGTGCCCCTCCAGCTTTATAGTGCTGCCAAAAGGAAAAAGGGCGTATCTCCATTTTAGAAGTTTTGAGATAAATGCAGTTTAATGATTCTGCTTAGGCTTAAGACTAAATAATTTTGAAAATTAACAAAAAAAAATATTTAATTCATATAATAATGCAGTCATAGCGTGTTTTTACCATGCAAATTGTGGGGTAGTTTTGATTGGCGTTAGGAAAAAGCGCCCAAATCAATTCGGAAATAACGCCCAAAAAAAACACTGAACAAATTGTTGTTGTAAATTTTTTTCTTATTTTGGGTGATATTTCCTTTTTTTGCTTTCTTCCATTAAATGAAACAATGCCCAAATTGATAAATTAAAATAGCAAAATGGGAAATAAAGCCCAAAATAGGAAAAATTGCCAAAAACAACTGCAATATAAGGAAATATCGCCCAAATGCAATCGGGGTGATTCCACATTCCTTAAATGCAAAAGAAACTTTGCATTCACCCAACCTCGCACCCACCCCAAATCATATAACGTGCCCAAGCAGGGGGGTTGCAGGGGGGCAGCATGCCCCCCATACCTACCTCACTGTTTATTCGTGAATTTGTATCTACATTTCACAAACCTAATAGATCCTCTCCTTTATTTGGTTTGTGAAATTTAAAATTTTGCGAATAAACAGTGGGTGAAATGTAGATACAAATTCACGAATAAACAGCGAGGTATGTATGGGGGGGCATGCTGCCCCCCTGCAACCCCCCTGCTTGGGCTCGTTATAGGATTTGGAGTGGGTGCGAGGTTGGGTGTATGCAAAGTTTCTTTTGCATTTAAGGAATCTGGATTTAAAGAAACTTTGAATTTATCCTATACATACATAATATCCAACAATATTTGTAACTGTATCATTTTGGGATCTTAAATAAATATTACCATCACAAAATTTTCTAAAAACTTTGCCTCTTCATTGAAATAAAGTTTGGAAATACCACCCAAAATTGAGGAAATATCGCCTAAATTCTACAAAAACAATTTACATGCAAAATATTTGGGCGATATTTCCATTTTATTTTTTGGTTTCAAGGTTGTTTTAGGCAATATTTCCAATTTCTTCTTTGCTTTTGGGTGATAAAATTTTTTTTGGGCGATGTTTCCAAATCGGTTTGGGCGTTATTTCCTAACGCCGTTTTGATTTGCTTCCTCTTTTATATTTTCGAGGGTGCTGAATCTGCATCTGAGGCTTGTGACCAAAATTTCGTGACGCAACATGGAAAAAAAATCGAAAAAATGATGCAAAACTGCATTTTTTTGAGAGTGTTTTACTTATGACTCGAAAACTATCAATTATTCGTGAGTTACATCAAAGTGTTAAAGGTTTTTTTTGCGACAACCCATTTGCACTCAAGCGCTAGTTGAAAATTGACGTATTTTTATTGTTTCCAAAAATCCATTCGAAAACACTAATTTACTATACTTTGCAAGACAAAATTTGAACTTTGTCTTTAATATGAACCAAGATATTCTTTTTTGATGGTCTTTGGTCCTTGAACAGAGATTTGTTGGAAATTGGTTATACTTTCAATTGTAAAGGGTGTTTTTTTTTTAGACGTGTGGTTTTCAATCTAGCAATACTTTTTTTGGAGCTGGTCTTTTTGATAGCTGTCACTTGATTTATGCTCAGTTTGGCAGAGTATAGAAAATTGGTGGTCGAAAATTGGACCTCTCGGCTGGAATTTATTCGAGCCGAGAAATCATTTTTTAAATATAATGGCAAACCTTTATCTTTATAATAAAGCTAAATACGTTTTATTTCTTCTTGAAAACCACACGTCTAAAAAAACACCCTCTACTTTGATGTAATTCACGAATACTTGATAGTTTTCGAGTCATCCGTAAGAAACTCCATGAAAAAATGCATTTTTGCATCATTTTTTCAATTTTGTTCCTTGTTGCTTCATGAAATTTCAGTCACAAACCTCAGATTCGGATTCAGCACCCCCGAAAACATTACAGTTGAAAAAAATCAAAACTATGAAAAAACACAATATGACTGGACTGTAAGTGTGTTGAAGTTATAAACTGCCTTTTTTGAAAAATTCTTTACTCAAGATATTCTCTATTTATATTTATATATATAAAAAACGAAAAATGTAGTAGATATACGTGTGCTGACTTTTTTCCTAGCAATAGTTAAAAATTTTGGAAAAAATTAATATATTTATTTACGATAAAAAGTTACAAACATTTCCTTTTTTTATTAAATATATTTTCACAAATAGAAAATAGAAGTTGCGTGTTATTAAATGTTAATTTTAGTCCATAAAAATTCTTGAGATTAACAGAACATATAAGTACCTTTCAAGATAAGTTCTCCTTTGGGAATAGAGCTAGTAACAGCGGCAATAGCTGGTTTCAATGAAATATCACTCGTTGCAGGCACACTTCCAGAACAGCCCATTTTGAAGATTCTTTTAGTTTTATTCCAAGTAAATGTTTGTCAATAATATAAACTTATAAAATACACATTATAATCTGACCACACACAAAAAATGTATTCACTTTCTACCAATATGCATATTTGTTTAATCCTCATATAGCAAGCTAAAGATTTCGATGAGGTCATGCAGCTTTAAACAACATACTGACCATAACCGTTCTTAGCACAAGTACTTACAAATCGTGCACAACCTTCAGCTTGTTTTAAATTAAAAGGAAAATTATAGTCCTTTTTTTTTGTGAAAGCTTACCTCTTCATTCATTAAGTTATGATTTTGAGCACAAGATGGAAAGTGCCTGCCACATGCAAATTTATTTGTTAGTTATATTTTGAAGAAGTTAATTTGGAAAAGCTCTCTCTTTCTCTCGATGGTTATAGTAATAAGAATTATTTGTTTTGACATCTTTGGTATAAAACATAATTCACATGCGATTTAAGATTGACTTGCTTAGGAAGCCATTCAAAGGAATAACAGTGGGGTTGGTATACATATGTAATATTCATTTCACGTTTTAAATTCAAATAAAAGTTTTGTATCGGTTGCCTCCAAGATGAATAAATTCTTTATTATTAGAAATATATTTCTATTATAAATTGAAATTCGCTGAAAATAAAATCAAGACAATAAGTAAAAGATTACATTATTTGCCTTATTATAACAGGCAAATATTATAGAAAAAATAAAATTTTGAAATCTGCCCCCTCTCAGGCTTACGATTACTTAATTCAATTTTCAATGCTTGTTTTAAATTAAGCTACTTTCCAGATTGTTGGAAAGCTGCCATGGTAATACCAATTATTGCAAAGCCTGGCAAACCGAAAAATGATGGTAGCAGCTATAGGCCTATAGGCTTATTGAGCTCTATAAACAAGCTATTAGACCAACCACCAAATTCTGAGAGCTAAAAATCATGCAAAAGAAAAGTTTAATACAAAAAAGTCGACTGCCTTGGTACTTTTGGATATTGAAAAGGCCTTCGACACGGTCTGGCACGACGCATTGATACACAAACTTGTTCAATTTAACTTTCCAATGGCGACAGTAAAAAATTATTCAAAGCTTTTTAAGGGGGAGATAATTTTTAGTAAAAGTTCAAAACGACATATCTTCTGTATATAATATTCCATACGGAATTCCTCAAGGTTCAGTACTTGGTCCCATCCTCTTTGTCCCCGATCTACCAAATCTTGGTAATAATATTGGTATTTCAATGTTTGCTGATGACACTGCTATTTTACATCGGGTACTTATTCACTCGACGTCTGTCATACGTTGCAAATGAATCTCTCTTCAATAGAAAAATACTTTTTTAAATAGAAGATTAAAGTAAATCCCTTGAAAACGCAAGCTATTTGGTTTTGTTTTCTCCCAAAAAATGTACAACTTCGAATGAGCACTCTGTAAACATTGACTGGTCCGAACATTGTCGATATATTGGGGTAATAATAGACAAAAAATTTAATTTTCAAAAACATGTATCTACAACTATTGACAAGATAAATCTATACAAAAGAATTCTGTACCCATTGATAGGTATGTAGAAGTTCTAGACTTAGCAAAGAAAAGAAAATTTTACAGTGCAAATCAATATTCCAATCTATCCTCCTATACTGTGCTCCTGTTTGGTACGATTGTGCCAAAACTCACAAACTTAAGCTCCAAATATGTCAAAACACAATTCTCACAACGATGCTTGATTTATCATGGTGCTATTCAACTAACAGGGTTCATGAACAAAGCAATGTCAATCTCCCTTATCAATTTCAATTTATTTGTATACGAGTACATAATAAAGGTATATGTACATAGACAGTGTCCACATTGGGTATGAAAAAGTGAATTTTTAATGACTTTTCAGTATTCATATCTCGCTCCCACTCCTTCATTGAAGTGAGATGTGAATACTGAAAAGTCATTAAAAATCCACCTTTTCATACACCGTCATAAAGATTTAAATCTTTTATAGTACTAAGAGATTATGGTTGAAAGATAATGCTCAAATTCAATTTAATTTAATAGATTAAAACTATGAATACAACGAAAATATAAAAAAGTTACATGTTCCTGCCGCTAGAGCTCGCCTCGGACTCATAGGGACTTTTTTACACTTCATCACTAAACCATTCCTAATGAGTGTGCCAAGTTTCAAAATTGTTGAATTTATTTTGAGGTGAAAACCTTTATTGACTGGACTATAAGGCATTCAATAGTTTACGATAGGCACTGTTTAGAGTGGGATTTTTCATTTCATTACGATAATTTTTTTGAATTAATTTGCTGAGGAAAATATGCTACTCACCTTTCTCACCCAAAAAAACCATCGTCTTTACTTTAGTAAAAGAAAAAAAAGCTTCACTTTTCCGACATCTGACAGTTTGTATATGTACACTTGGCTGTTCTGATTTATTTTTTCTTATATAAAGGCTATGAAAATTGTACATTTTAAGAAAATAGCTGAACATTGTGTTTCTGAATCTTTTGAAGTTTTGAAGATTGAAAAAATTACCAGAAAAGTGTATTGAAGCAAAAGCTTAAAATAGTCAAATAAAACACATCACAACAGCATAAGGTTTTCGAACTAATTTTTGCAATGTTTTCAGCAAATTTGATTTTAATTTGTATCTATTTATTAACTTGAAATAGAAACATATAGAGTAAGATCCCCGGACCGCCAGACATACGTCATTTTATCATAGCTGAATTTTTTTCTGTGAATGCACACTAGGGTAGGTATGAACGAATGGATAGTACGAACCTTGAACCCGGGTGCGTTTCGGAGGTATTAAGTGCTAAAAGTGCATAAAATTGATGCAAAATTACGTTATTTTATCAAAGCTGGTTTTATGATATGTTTTAAAGAAAGTTATGATTAACTTATTTTGAAACTTACCAGACACCTACATGGGTGCACAATGTCAGCCAGACACCATTAAAAGTGCAAAAAAAAATCGTGAAATTTCATTATAATATCAAAGCTGAATTTAATATATGTTCTTCGGGAAACTGTTACAATATATTCCCCAAGCTGCCCAAGGAACATATTATGCAATACAAAACTTAACTTTGATATTATAACGTAAAATATACGATTATTTTGGCAACTTTGGGGTGTCCAGTGAATCCAAAGCCCCATTGCAGGTGCCTGGTCGCTTGAGAAATATTGTGAAATAGTTTTCCGAAGTGCATGAAACGTTTGCTTTGACACTAAAACGTAAACTAAAATACATTTGGTCCCTCTGTAGGTGTCTTGCAGCTTAGGAAATATATTGTTACAGTTTCCCGAAGAATATATATAAAATTCGGCTTTGATATTATAATGAAATTTCACGATTTTTTTTGGCACCTTCAATGGTGTCTGGCTGACATTGTGCACCCATGTAGGTGTCTGGTAAGTTTCAAAATAAGTTAATCATAACTTTCTTTAAAACATATAAGAAAACCAGCTTTGATAAAATAACGTAATTTTGCATCAATTTTATGCACTTTTAGCACTAAATGTCTCCGAAACGCACCCGGGTTCAAGGTTCGTATTATCCATTCGTTCATACATACCCTAGTGTGCATTCACAGACAAAAATTCAGCTATGATAAAATGTCTGGCGGCCCTGGGATCTTGGTCTAATAGCATTGAAAAACAATGGCAACACTTACAATTTGCTATAGATTTTTTAAAACCAACAACCAATTCTCAAATTTTAGTTTTAAATAAAGTTAATTTTGTAAATAAAAATGATTTTTTTACCAAACAAATTTTTTTCTAAAATTTTAATTTTAATAGTTTTTGTTTTTATTTTTCAAAATTCTTAGTAGGTAATTCTTAATCATAAACTAAACATCGTATTCTTAAATGTCTTTTAGCTTTTGAGGAAATAAAAAATATTAAGAGCTACTATACTACTTAAAGTGTAAATCTTGTGCTTGGATGAATTTGAACAGCAAAATAAAGTCTCGTGTGACGAATTACAGAAAGACTAAGACTAGTTTTTGTAAATCAAAAAAGACGTGAAAATTTAAAAATTCAAACAACAGTTATGCTACATTTCCACCTAACGCTAATCTGAGATTTAATAAGATTTACCTCAAATCTCCTTTAAATCTCGGAGATTTACTAAACAAATTTATTTCGTAAATCTTGAAGATTAGAAATTAATGCTACATTTCCACCTAAAGCTAATCTGAGATTTAATAAGATCTCAAAGATTTACCATACAAATATATTTCGTTAATCTTGATGATTAGAAATTAATCTTGTTTAATCTTCCTAGGACAAATACTTTTACAAATCGATCAAACCCATTTTTGTATAGCGCTGAAGGATTCATTCATGACTGAGTTCAGTTCTTCACAAAGAAAACATTCTATCTCACTTCCTCTTGATAAGGAAAAATGAAACACCATTTGCATTTTTAAAGGTGCTGTCAAAGTTAATCTTTTTTAAATCTTTTTGTGCTGTGGAAACACCAAATAGATTTATTAAATCTGAACTGAGATAAACATTTGGTGGAAACATAGCATATTCTTGTTAAATCGCCCTAGGAAAAATAGTTTTACAAATCGAACTAACTTATTCTTAAATAGTGCTGAACGATTCCTTCGAGATTCGATTCAGTTCTTCATTTGCTTAACACGAATCAAACATTCTATCTTATAGCCTTTTCACACCAAACCCAAAACGCGGTTTTCGCGAAAATATCAGTTTTGGAGAAAAACCTAATCGAAAACACAAGTTTTCTCATACATTTTTTGTAGCTTCAGGTTTTCGTAAAACACAAGTATTATATAAACCAGTCGAAAACATGTTGGAGTTCAGAGATGAACAAAACAAACATACCTTTTAATAAGTTCAGCGCATAGACATACTAGATATGGACTGCTAGTCGATACTTATTTTCATACAAAAGTCTCAATGGAAGCAGTCCCAAATTTAATTAGTGACCAAAGCGCTGTTGGTGCAAAACGGAAAAAAAATAAATATTGTTAGTGCCATCTCTTAGCACTTGGATTTTGCAAGTATTTTTTGTCATAGAAACTAAGGACATCTGTTATAATAACTTATAAAAACAGAGCCATCTGCAATAATTAAAATCTATATTTTGACGTCTGACTCTGACGTTTTGGTGCAATTTTTAATTTTGTCATTTTTTATTTCATTTAAAGTTTGAATAAAAAATGAAAGACCAAGTCCAAAAAAAAAGTAGATAATAAATTAATTTTAAAAAGAAAACATCGTGAAGAAAAGGGGCAGCAGAGCAGCAATCATCAGCAAGCCGATGCAATAAGCAACAAAAATAAATTCTTAATGGAGGTAGGTAAAATTATTTCACTTATAGCTAGGTATATTCCTAAGCAAAGGCTATTGTATTTTCACAGATTGAAGTCTTAAGTGCTGGATCTTCCTAATTTTATGGATTTTGCCGAGTCGCAAGTAAGTTCTGCAACAAATTGTTTACCATGTTAACCTCATTTTACAGTGCGGATGAAAGGAAACCATTAATTATTCAAAGTTACCTGCGACAATTGAAAATACCTCTTCTCGATATGGAAGACATATACATCGAGTTCAAAGTTGCCTACGAACAAAACAAATCAATTCCACCCTGCAGCGGCCTTGAATGGGATAATAAAGAAAAAGAATACTTCCGCGCCAAAGGACATTTACAAAAAATACTTCCACACGAACAAAAACTTCTTAAGATCGATGACAAATTGTATCGCGAAAAAGCGGAAGTTTATAAAACCTATATTAAAGAATCGGATAAGTTTCTGGACGAAAATATACTGCAAACTCTTTATGAACGGCTTGTAGCCGATTGTTGCTTGAATGCTGACTGTGTGTTCGAATACATTTCATTTCTTGACTATAGAGATGAATATGAACGTTCAAAGGAACTTCAAGATCTACCTGTATTTCGTCAGAATACCGTTGATGTTAGTAATCGAGCCCCTCGCAATTGTTCTGGAACAAAAAGTTGTACATAAAAAGAATGCAATTGCTTGCTCATTGTCTGTGGGCTTTCAATCTCCGGAACCAGTTTTGGCTATTTAACTTATCTAAGGTGACTCACAAATTACGAAGACGAGGAGGAATGGGAAGTTTTGAGAAGAAATTGTGTTGGAATTCATTGGGCCAGCAATGGGGTGTTTTGGCCGACTGTAATTGCGATATTTTGCAATTTTGGGGAAGACTAGAGTATGGCCCACTGCAGGATCCCAATAAGGGCAAAGGACTTTGGACAACAGTAATGGGTAAGTTGCACATACAATTGTCAGCGCTTTATTTTACAAAGTGTTTTTTTACAGAGAGTTCTGATAATGCCAATAGGAGTGGTCTACGGATAGAGTTCTCACAATTAGAAATGCGACGTGACCTCAAAGTAAGCAGTCCATAACAAGTCTTTATTATTTTAAAAAAATCTAATAACTTGGTTTAGACTCTTCCACAAAGCTCTTCATTCTCAAGATCTGGATAATACATATAAATATGTGATAATATCGGCGTGGCAACGATTTGAACGTTGTAATGGCTCAATACGTAACATGGTGCCTTGTCAAAAGGATTGTGATCTATTTTTACAACAATTCCAACGAAATATCAGAGATATTTCAAAGAAATTCGAACAAAAAACAAAAGCTGATAAAAAAGGTAAAGATAGAAAAAGAAAACCGAGTGATGTATCACAAGAAACCATCCAAGACCAGAAGGCTAAAATTGTTACCGATGCTACTGCTGAATTTTCGTCCAAAGAAGTGAAATCAACAGGAGCATTCAAGGAACATGAGAATCAAGAAATCGACTTCACAAAAGATCATTTAAGGATATTTATCAGTAATTTGGATTACAAGTAAGTTGATGGTTTTTTTTTTTTGCAGGTTCTTCTATTTGTATATTTCTTTTGTTTGTTTCGTAGTCTAAACGAAGAGGAAGTCAAGGAACAGCTGTTACAGCTGAGAATCTCCAGTATTAATTTTATTTGATCAGCAAATGGTCGGAGTAGAGGTTTTGGTTACATAGAACTAGAAAATGAGGTGAGTCTCTTTAAAAGATTGAGATTACTGTTGTTGTCATTTAATTGTTTTTTATTTTAGACTAAAGTTGATAAAGCCATAAAACAATGACTTCGTAATCGCAGATAACAGAAAAGGTTCCAATAAGTAAAGAGGTACAAACATACTTTGAATTTATTCCTTCTGCCACCATAACTGCAAGGAAAACCAACAGCCGAGTTGGTAGAGAAGATAAAATATCTATATGAAAAAACGGAAAAACGGAAAAAAGGAAAATGAATCGAATAATCCAGGTAAGAAATATTTTTCGAAATCCAAGCATTTAGACAAACTCATTTCGTTCTGTGCCGTCAATAAGTTTGGAGCGAAGTATCCACCCAAGATGCATGACCAATTACTAATGGAGCCAAGAAAGTTTCTACGCAGGAACTGGCCATACAAAGAATAATAAATTTTCTACCAAAAGTTTTCAGACTTAAATATGTAGTCGAATTTGGTCTAATTTCAAGATTCAAGTGTATCCAGCCTCTCCTAAATGCCAGAATGAATTAAAGAGCATTATTTGAGCTTGCTTTTGGTGCCCGTGCAACATAGGACACACCGCAAAACTTCACACAAACGTAATAAAACTGCTGGATGATAATTAAATGCACGATGCCCCTTGAGTCGGGGCTCTTTACGAACTAAATAACAAATGGAGGTTCCATCTGCTTCTTGTTTCAGCTACATCGACAAGGAAGAATTTTGTTCAACTTCTGTCAAATTTTTGATTCCTGCTTTGGCCTTTTTAATTAGATTTTTTTATCAAGAAATAATTATCAGCTATTTCCACTCTAAATCACTCTCAATTTCAAATTCTTAAAAAAAAACACAAAAAATTAATAAACTATTTTTTTATTTATTTCAGGTCATATGACAATAAAGGTTCATCACCTATATACTTGCAGTGTCTCTCGAAACAGATCTGGGGTGCTCCCGGTCGATTGCACTGTTAATCGTATCGAAGAAAATGAAATGACCAGTGCCCACCTCTCCATTATTCCAGAAACGTATATTATAAAAGCATTATATATCGCAATCTTGTGTATGCATTATATTTTACTTGTGCTTGCTTGTTCATATGTCCAACGTACAATGCAAAAATAAATAATAATAATTGACAAATATTGTAAAAATTAATTAAGCGTGCTGCTTATTTTGTGTATAGATATACAAATTGTTGCTTCATACATATATTTTAATTTTGATGTTTGTTTTCCCATGGATTTAAAAAATATACAAATTAGCTGCTGTATGGGCTTCGCTTTTATTGGGATGAATTTCTTCCATTTAATTCTTTATTTGAATATTGAATTCCTGCATCTAAAATATAATCGGCAGAATTATTGGCACTGCCATTTGAAGGCACAATAATGGCAGCAGAAGGCAGCTGCGATGACCGATGAGGGCAGCTCGTTTTACGACTGTGGTTGCGGTATAGTCGTGAGATCCACCCATCGTGCCGTCACTTTATGGATCAATTCTGTTTATTCTGGATTTGTCTCCTCTTCATCAAACTCATCGATCCATGCAAAATTATTGCAAACTGTGGTGCCACTTCCCCCACCACCACTGAGCCCTCCTTACCATGCAGCTATACGGTTCGAGTAGTTTCGGCAATTGAAGGAGGTGGAACGAACGAGCCAGTGATTACGTCTTTTTTTGAAGCGGTCGAGAAAAAACAACCATCAAGAGCCTCTTTGGGGTCTCTATGGTAGTGGGAACCTTCCATGCATCCGACCACGCTGCTTCATAAACACAAGAAAATCGAATGTTTTTGGGAAAATCACAGACAATGACACTATTTGACGAGGCAAGTTTTATAATTTGTCATTTCGTTGTGTTGATGCCGTTCGGGTGACTCATCGGCATAAGGAATGTTCTGGTGAAGAATCAGTGGTTGGCCAAGATGGTGCCGTCGTCTAAAGTTATCGCGTTGGTGATTTGGATTCCGTATCATTACGAAGATTTTGAAGCTTTTAATCGAATGTGTTTGTGATTGTTGTTAATGACATTGAACCTAAAATGTAATATCAAATCATAAGCAAAACACTTTTCAAAGGATTCCTTTCGATTTAAGCTCACCACTATCACTTATGCATGTTGTTGGATTCCCTCATATTGATCCTCATCCATCAAAATTGAAATATTATTGACAGCACTGCGGTCTTTGCTGGCATTCTCAATAGACTGCTATTTGAGTTGCGTGTGGTTACAGCTGAAGGCATTTATATACTTAATTTTCTGGGTATAGCTCCCTTTAGTTTTTTGTCAAAAGATCTATTAATCTGTAACCCAACACACCAAGGACTTTGACTTGTCATTGTTGACTATATCTCAACTGATTGTTCTTAGAGAAATTACTCCGACCTATCAGAGTATACAATAAATTTAGAAAATGATTTAGAAATATCTAAAATTGTTACCTCGACATATTTTTACACATTTGATGAACTAGCTAAGGGGCATGCTTCACGATTCACGAAGCCAAGTTTAGACTCGATATAGGAGGTATTATTAACTTTGACCTACTGGACATTTTGAATGTTTGTCTGACATGGCCAGTTGTAAATAAGTTAAAGAATGTATGATGGATGATTTGGTGCCCCTTTGAATAGGGAGCTATGGAAAACAGATTCATTCACTTATACAAACGTAGCCACCGGAGCAAAGGAATTTTGTTGCATCCGAGTTCTGCGAAGCTTAATATTAAAAACAAATCATCTTTGCTGTTCCCTTGGGTGTTGGCTTTCTGGCGACTTTGCTTGGTGGCGTTAGTTGTGACGATGCGGTACTTGATGCAGCGGTAGATGGTTTTGGACTCCCAACGACGCCTTCTCATTTTGATGACGATGGCCCAGAGGGCTATTCTCGCCATCATCCGATAATTCTGCCTCATTAAATTCGAAACATGGTGCAGTTTTTTTGAAAACAGTTGTTTCCTCTGCTTTCCTTAAGATTTTTTCCTTGAAGAAATACCGAATATCCTGAAAAAATATATTAGTTTAAATAAATGTTTTCTTAAAAAAAAAGACAAATAAATAAACAAAAAATAGGCGTCAAACCAAAGTGTCATAAGCTATCCCATATTTCCGATTTGCACCAACAGCGCTCGTATCGTTTATAATTAATTTTAGAACCAATTTAACCAAACAACTAGCAGTCCATATCTAGTATGTCTATGGTTCAGCGCCTATTAAAGTGTCAAAAAAGAAACTGATGGGATGCTTTAAAAAAAAATTGAAAACAGCTAACGTAATTCTGTCATCTCAAATATAAAATTTGAATCTCAAAATAAAATAGGGGTATTCATGCAACAGCGTAAACTCGTCGTAATCGTTGTAAAGTTTAAAACTTCGTAATTCTGTCATAATTTGTATGGAAAATTTGACAAATTTACGAAGTTTAAAGCATTACAACGATTACGACGAGTTTACGCTTTTGCATGAATACCCTTAATATTTTATTTAAAATTGATAAATATTTGTTTGTGGGAAGTCAAATTGTTCATATGGATCCTCTTTATAAAATAAATCACCGATTTTATTTCAAAAAAATGGAAGAAAATAAAAAAAATTGTGTGTGGTTTGTGTAAAAAAAATTGGAATGTCAAACGAAAACGTGTAATTTTCAGTGTGAATGGTTTTCACGTTTTTGAAAAGTTTTAGCCGAAAACCGGTATTGGGTTTTGGTGTGAAAAGCCTATTAGAAATTATCTTTTTAAATCCTCCTAAGACAAATACTTTAACAAATCAAACTAACCTATTCTTGTATGGTGCTAAAGGATTCATTCATGGCTGAATTCAGTTCTTCACAAAGGAAACATTTTATCTCACTTCCTCTTCATAAGAAATAAAATGCACGACTGGATCGCACGTACTTGCTCTTATGTTCAAGTTGTGTGGAACTTAAGAACTTTAAAAAATATTCATGTTATTTTAGAAAAAGTATAAAAAGCATTTAAACCGTTCTTTTAATTTGTATAAACAGTCTAATAAATAACTTAGAACTAAAAAAAAAGTAACATTTTTCAAAAAAAAATTTGGTATGCCAATTGTGAGTATATATTAATATACATCTAAAACTGAAATTTTAAAACAATTCATCAACATGTTTTTGAAATATTGAATTTTCAAAAAAAAATTTGGATCTTTTTTTAAAAATCCAAAATTAATGTTTTCAAAAATTTTGGTATACAGTATTATTTATATTCTAACAAAGCTTTTGTACAAAAAAAATTCATTGAAATCGGATGAGCGGTTAGTGAGAAAACTGAAAATAAAAAAAAACGTTATATGGCAGGTACCGTTAATAAATGTTTTTGGTGCTTTTTTTTTCTTATGAAAAAGTACACCATGTCTGCAATAATACACAGATTATCAAAATCGTTGGAGCCGTTTTTGAGATAAATAAGCTTTTCCTTAACGGTTGTATGGCAAGTACCGTTATTTTTTGAGCTAAAAAAAATTTCAATTTCCCCTCTGGAGAGTAACAAAAAAACCTTAAGTTCACAATTTGAAGAAAATCGCTTCAGTGGTTTAGGCTGTAGGTTGAGGTACGGACAGACAGACAGACAGAATTTTGCCACCCACTTTTTTCGTGTTCTCTATCATCGTAATGTCATGTTTAATTGTTATCTCGAAATTTTTTTTTGCACGAATCCAAAACTTGCCCTACAGTACCTATGTATATCGCAAGTAAAAATGAAACACTATTTGCATTTTTAAATCTGCTATCAAAGTAAATCTTTTTGTGGAGTGGAACACCAAATAGATTTATTAAATCCGAACTGCGATACAGCTTTGGTGGAAACATAGCATTAGCTAGAAGATCATGTGTTCGATTTATGGCAAGTTCTTAACCGAAAAAAGCAATAGTGTTTATATTTAAAACAAAAAACAATTTTGTATCCCAAATGTCACTACCGGTGGCATTTCCCCACTCTGAAGTAACCAACTATTTCGTTAGAACTCGACTTTATAGCAAAAACATGTATGACATGTATGAAATTCATGCCAGTTACACAGTTTTTATCTGGGATAAAGTTAAGCTCCAATAATTCACTGGGCTTAGCTAAGCCCGAAAGGGCTTAGTTGTTGTTGCTTTTAACATGTAAATTGGTTAGCCCCGACGTCGTTTTTTTGTCCAAGCCCATTCGGGCAAGGAAAAAAAACACACCTAATATTCCATAATTAAATAAGCTATAACTCATTCATAGAATTAACAGTTTGAGTTCAAAATCTATCCTCGACTTTAAAAACAAAAATATATTAAAGGTATTCATTGTGCAATTTCGTGTCTATCTATTCCAAAAAAAAATTTGCATCCATTGGTCCACTTTTCATAGAGTAATATTAGCTTCACGCATCACGAATTTACCGATTCATTTAAAACAGCTTTCTTTATTTCCTTCATGTTTTGAGCTAAATTTTCAAATTTCAAATAAAACAAACAAAAACAACATTTGCACTTATGACAGCTCAAAATTGCATTTATATTTGTACAGGGAGGGGTAAATCTGACGAAAAATTTAGATCTGCAAAATTGATTTTAAATCAAAAAATTAAACAATTTTTTCGACCAATGGAATGCAAAAATTGTCAAAATTTGCTTCTTGACTAATCCAAATTTAGTGTAAATTTATTTTACCAATCAAAAACCCTAAAATTACGCTCAAACGCTTTAGCCGGGAGTATACGCAGCTCCAGCTAAAAAATCTAGTTCTCGTTTCTTTCGCTCTTATATTTGTCAAAATTTGTCGCGTAAAATAATTTGTCCATTTTTTATTTGTGAGGGCTCAGAGAATTTTCCCAGTTTTGCTGTCAAATACTAAGGAAACAAAAATTTGAATTCGTCGGCTTTTTACTATTTTAGAAAAGGGAACGGTGTAATTTTTAAAATCAGAGGGGGCAGAAACTTTAATGATAGAGTAGTACAGGTAATATAGTACGAAAAGACTTTCGAATAAAAAAAACTAGTACCATCATGAAAATTGGTGAAAACCTTTCATGTATTATGAGAATGAAAAATCAAAAGAGTTTATAAAAATATTTTACATGGAATGGTGTTTTTTTTTTGAGGGGGAGAGGGGGGAAATTGTGGTGTATCAAACAGAAAAATTTACTTTGGTGCAACCTAAGCATATGACACATGTGTTTAAGGTAGTTTTGAATGCTGAATAAAATCATATAAAAACCAAGTCGATACGGCTTCCGTGAAAAAAGTTATTGTACTTTTTATGTAAAGATGACTATATTTTCAGTAGGCGTTTTCCTTTGGAGGTGGTGAAGTACCTGCAAGTACTTTCCTAGCATTTTTCAATGGAACACATCAAACTGCTTTCCCATGTAAAATGTATCTACTCGCACATGAGAGCATGTGCACTTGTGCAGTTGGTAGTACTAGATCAGGGCTTTCATCTACTCATAACTACTTTGCCACCTCCAAAGGAAAACGGCTACTATAAAAGCTAAATATTACCGAAAACCAGTTGAAATAATGGTCCGTCGATGAAACTTGGCATCAATGTTTTATTTATCATGAAAAGTAATACTTAGAAGAGTCTTTTAAAATATCTGTGGTTAAAGGGTGTTTTTTTGAGGGTTGGGGTGAGGTTTGGGGTTATGGTGCGATAATTACCATAAAACCTGTGACAAAAATGGTACCCTCATGAAACTTTATAAAAAATGTGCTTTGAACTACCAGAATGAAGAATCAAAAGAGTCTATAAAAATATCTGTATGGTAGAAGGATGTTTTTAATGGGTGAAGGAAAGCATAATACTTTTTCCAAAAATAAAAATTATTTCCAGAACAAAAAACAGCCTTTACCCAAACTCACAAAAACACCCTTTCTCCCTTGATATTTTTCTAAACTCTGTTGATTCATCGTTCTCGTAGTAAATCAAACACTTTTACCAAGTTTCTTGAGGGTACCATCCTTTTTGAAAAATAACCACACACTTCAAATACACCCTTCCCAGCAAAATTTTTCTATAGACTCTTTTGATTCTTCATTCTGTTAGTCCATAGCATATTTTACCAAATTTCAGGGAGGTACGATTTTTGTCACAGGTTTTATGGTAATAATCCCACCACTACCTCAACTCCCCATAAAAACACCCTTTAACAACAGATATTTTTATAGACTCTTCTTATCATTGCTTTTCATGACAAATGAACCATTGATGCTAGTGATAATTACTGGCAAGCACCAAGTTGCACTACAAAGAAATTTGTTCAATAGCAACATACAAACCATAGAGAACCTATATTATCTAGAGTCGCGACTCCGGGGGTTTGTTCTCTTTCACCCTACAAGCTGAAGTGAGAGCATTTTGCCCAAATTTATGAGCATGTATTAGTTTCCCCGTGCATTTTAAATGGAGACCGCACCAATACAGCGACAAAAATTTGGTCACAGCGCTGTGCGCAAATTTTGTGGACTACCCTGCGCTCAGATATTTAAAATATGAATCCGTTGAATTCAAAAATTGAAAATATTTTTTTCTTCTTAATACAATTGGGTTTTTTAAACTCTTTTTGAACAAAAACTATAACAAAAATAATTTTCGTCGCTTCTGGCATACAAATAAAACAATAATTATGAATATTTTGATTAAAATTAAAGAAAATTCACCAAAAAGTAAAAGCGCACCCTTAAAACTCCATATGCGTAGCTGCCTTACATTTACCAAATCATGTAACTTGTAGCTCAATATTTTGACAGGTGAAAAAAAGTATAAAAAAAGTTTGTTTATTGTGAAAAATTTATTATGATCGGTCGCGTGAAAGAATATTGCGTGTTAGTTATTTATAAAAAATAAAATGTACGGAAAAGTGTTTTCGTTATGAGTGATTTAAAAATAAAAGTGTTTAGGCCAGACATAGTGCCAGGTGTAGTGCTCGCGCTTTTGCCGCCGTGAAAGTGTAGCAACTTTAGTAATATTTGTTAGTTTGTTTTTGGGTGCAGACAAAATGAAACAAATTCTTTTTTGTGTTCACTAACTTTCGTCTATGTTTTTTAACAAAAACGACGGAGGCTATAGAGGCGAATACTAAAAACGCGAATACTTGCAACACCTGACACTATGTCCTTTCCACCCATTGTCGTCTAGAGTACAATGTCCGTTCCCTACGAACTTTGTATTGATCTCAATCGGGCACATAAACAACATAAACAATAATGTTTAATTCACCGGTGACAGGAAAGTCAATGGACTACGTGGTTCTCGTCTAAAGAACATTCATGGAGGATCTTGCTCGGGAAGTGGTTTGCCATGCTCCTTACAAGAGGAGAACCATGGGATTGTTTGAAGTGTCCAAGGGTAATCGTGCTTTGAAATTCTTAAGGAGTCTATTGGAAACACACATCCGCGCGGAAAGGAAGCGCTAAGAACATTCCAGCATCCTCACTCAAATGAGGAAAACCCAAGCTCATGGTAAGTACATTTTTTAAAGCACTTGATGATCACACATAATTGCTATTTTTATCAGGCAGTATTTCGCAAATACAAATCTGGTCCTCGAGGCTTTTTTGTCATGTGTGGTTTTTGATAAACAGTGCATTTACACAAATAATATACATTCAAGCATCATCAACGATTCTTGAAGAATCATGGTGATGTAAAATTTTAGTCTGAAGTGCTTTAATCGAACTTTGGTCGATAGACAATAAATTAGGTACTCGATCTTCTGTGTGAGTTGTTTTTTTTTGTCTAGATAAAATTGTTCAGTGCTATGAATCATTAGGCGTGTTCAGGAAAATGAATCCTCGGGGGGCTCTACGTCAAAGACTGAGCAAGCGAATCCATTATTTTCCTTCCTCTGTAATTTGACCGCAAAATTTCAGAGTAATCCTGTTCAAGAGACATTGCTGAGGGCTCTGAGATCTCATTTTTCTGAATATGCTTATTCATCAATCATTTTCAAAGTGACAAAAACCATTGTACCTACACTATTTTCTTGGAGGACTCTAAGAGCTAAAAGCTCCTGTTTGGATACCGTTCAAATAAATATTTGCTTTCACCAATAAAATGAGATTGGTTTGTTGTTCCCTCAGCATTTCACCCTTTCTTAACTTATTTAATAAATGAACACTAGAAAATATTCAACTACCTCATCTTCTAATATGTAAAAATCTCATGTTGAAAACCTTAAAGGAAACTTGTTTTGTTATAGAATTTTTAACCATTTGGAAAAATCACCACAGTCCACTTGACTTTTTTCAGAATTCCAACAAAATCTGAAAAAAGGCAATTGGACTGTTATGATTTTTCAAAATGGTTTGGCCCACAGGGATGGTTTTTATATATTTGGACTATGTATTTAATCAGAGTTGGGTAGTAATCATTACAAAAGAAATCAATTACGATTACATGTAATTTGTAATTGAAAAAGTTCAATTACTGATTACACGTAATTGAAATTGAAAATTTCAATTACAAATTACATGTAATTGAAAAAAAAAAACAATTACTTGATTTAATTACAAGTAATTGGAAAAAAGTAATTGAACAAAAAAAAGTAATTGAAAAAACCTGTAATGATTACTTTGTTTGTAATCATTACACACAAATGTAATTGATTACTAAAAATATCAATTACATTTAATAATATGTGAAGAAAACCTTTTAGACCAGGAAAAATAGCTCAAATCGTATGGGGAACCTTGAAAAAAATTAATTCATGGAATACTAATATTGGAATCTACGCAGAATTGCAACCTCTATAACATATCCAAAGCCCCCCAAAATCCCCGCATTGGCATTTTGTGTAGATGCGTTTGAAGAGGTGCAGACGGAGAGAATTTGGAGGTCTAACAAGCTAAAATATTTGTGTCGGTACAACTTAATCGTATGATACATACTATAAGGGAAACGTTTAACGCTGAATCTAATGAAACCAAATGAAGGGTCCAGGGGAAAAACGGCTTAAGTCCAATTTAATTGATTCCGAGAAAAACGTAGTTGTAAATATATTACTAAAATAATGGATAATTTAAAGAAAAATCAATAAAACTATTTTTTTGTTGAGCACGAAGTACTCAAGTAAGCAAACATATATTGATTTTAACATCTTGAATTTTTTGCATGATAAGCTGACATGAGTCAAAAGGACCTTCGATGTTTTGCCCAAAATTTTGAATTTTTTGATTTGAAATTTTCTTCTGAAAGAACCGGACCTGATAATTGGAAACGGTTTTTTGCTTTTTATTCAGACACCTCTAGATTTTTAAAATAGAGTTTAAAAATAAAATAATTTTCACAAGCGTGACATTGGACCGTTTTTGCAATTCAATTTGTAAGACAGGACCTCGACCGGATGTAATTAGAATATCTAATTTTTTTTGTTTTAATTATTTACCTGACGTTTCGCTAGGTCTATTCACAAGTTTTTCTTTTTTTAATATCGCTTGTTTAATTTTTGGAGCAAAACAGATACTTTTGGAAAAAAGTTTTTTTTAAAAGTGTACTATTTTGCGAGTTTTCAAAATCCTATGTGAAGAGAGCTATACTACATCAGATAGTACCCATACAAATCTATAAGATGTCATCATTTTGATTCTTGGTTGCCATGACAAATTTAATATTTTTGGCGAATTTCATGAGTGTAAGTTTTATCGTGGGTGTTATGGTAAAGATCCTGCACCTGCCCCTTTCCCCTTGAAAAAACACCCTTTCACCATGAATATTTTTAGGGACTCTCTTGATTCTTAGTTCGTATGATAAGTGAAACATTTATTCCAAATTTCACTAACATACCTTTATTTTGAAAGGGTTTTCGGTGAAATTTGACCTGTTGTACCTAAAAAAAGTCATCATTGCATAAAAAGGACTATAACTTTTGTTTGGGTGGTTGTATCATTTTGAATTTGGTTTCATTAGATTCAGCGTTAAACGCTTCCCTTATAGTATGTATCATACGATTAAGTTGTACCGACACAAATATTTTAACTTGTTAGACCTCCAAATTCTCTCCGTCTGCACCTCTTCAAACGCATCTACACAAAATGCCAATGCGGGGATTTTGGGGGGCTTTGGATATGTTATAGAGGTTGCAATTCTGCGTCGATTCCAATTTTAATATTCCATGAATTAGTTTTTTCAAGGTTCCCCATACGATTTGAGCTATTTTTCCTGGTCTAAAAGGTTTTCTTCACATATTATTAAATGTAATTGATATTTTTAGTAATCAATTAAATTTGTGTGTAATGATTACAAAAAAAGTAATCATTACAGGTTTTTCCAATTACTTTTTCGTCTTCAATTACTTTTTCCCAATTACATGTAAGTAATTGAAAATTTTCAATTACAAATTACATGTAGGTAATTGTAATTGAAAAATTCCAATTACAATTACATGTAATTGTAATTGAAAAAAGTTAATTACCGATTACATGTAATTGTAATTGACCCTGTAATCAATTACAAAATGTAATAATTACTACCCAACTCTGTATTTAATAGTGCTAATAATTGCATCATAAGATTTGTATTTAAAACAAATAAAAAATCCTACAACAAAAAAAGTTTACTTTCAGTTATTCTTGATAACCTAAAAGGATACTTATTTTTGACTATAGAATTTTTTAAAATTTACTCTCAAATTTAAAATTTATATGCAAATAGTAGCACTATTAAATAAAGAGTTCCAAAAAGTAAAAACCATCTCGGTAGGACAAACCGTTTGAAAATCTCATCACAGTCCAATTGCCTATTTCAGATTTTATTGAAATTCTGAAAGAAAATCAATTAGGATGTGATCTAGCAATGTATCAACAATGTTCCTACGAAAGATACATTAGGAGTTACACCCAAGAACAAATGCCAATGTTTTCAAATTATCACTTAAAAGTATGTACCCTCTGACCAAAAGTCAAATTTTAAACCGCTGGCTCGAATTGAAATTGGTAAACGCCAATTTCAACAGTATTCGAATACCAATTTAGGAATGCATTAACTATTTTCCTAGGTTAAATACTTTGGGAGTTACACCCAAGAACAAATATCATTTTCTTCAAACTCTCACTTAAAAGTAGGTACCTTCTGACCAAAAGTCAAATTTTAAACCGCTGGCTGGAATTGAAATTGGTAAATGCCAATTTCAACAGTATTCGAATACGAATTTAGGGATGCATCAACTATTGTCCTAGGTTAAATACTTTGGGAGTTACACCCAAGAACAAATATCATTTTCTTCAAATTCTCACTTAAAAGTAGGTACCCTCTGACCAAAAGTCAAATTTTAAACCGCTGGCTGGAATTGAAATTGGTAAACGCCAATTTCAACAGTATTCGAATACGAATTTAGGGATGCATCAACTATTGTCCTAGGTTAAATACTTTGGGAGTTACACCCAAGAACAAATATCATTTTCTTCAAATTCTCACTTAAAAGTAGGTACCTTCTGACCAAAAGTCAAATTTTAAACCGCTGGCTGGAATTGAAATTGGTAAACGCCAATTTCAACAGTATTCGAATACGAATTTAGGGATGCATCAACTATTGTCCTAGGTTAAATACTTTGGGAGTTACACCCAAGAACAAATATCATTTTCTTCAAATTCTCACTTAAAAGTAGGTACCCTCTGACCAAAAGTCAAATTTTAAACCGCTGGCTGGAATTGAAATTGGTAAACGCCAATTTCAACAGTATTCGAATACGAATTTAGGGATGCATCAACTATTGTCCTAGGTTAAATACTTTGGGAGTTACACCCAAGAACAAATATCATTTTCTTCAAATTCTCACTTAAAAGTAGGTACCCTCTGACCAAAAGTCAATTTTTAAACCGCCGGCTCGAATTGAAATTGGTAAACGCCAATTTCAACAGTATTCGAATACCAATTTAGGGATGCATTAACTATTGTCCTAGGTTAAATACTTTGGGAGTTACACCCAAGAACAAATATCATTTTCTTCAAATTCTCACTTAAAAGTAGGTACCCTCTGACCAAAAGTCAAATTTTAAACCGCTGGCTGGAATTGAAATTGGTAAACGCCAATTTCAACAGTATTCGAATACCAATTTAGGGATGCATTAACTATTGTCCTAGGTTAAATACTTTGGGAGTTACACCCAAGAACAAATATCATTTTCTTCAAATTCTCACTTAAAAGTAGGTACCTTCTGACCAAAAGTCAAATTTTAAACCGCTGGCTGGAATTGAAATTGGTAAACGCCAATTTCAACAGTATTTGAATACGAATTTAGGGATGCATCAACTATTGTCCTAGGTTAAATACTTTGGGAGTTACACCCAAGAACAAATATCATTTTCTTCAAATTCTCACTTAAAAGTAGGTACCCTCTGACCAAAAGTCAAATTTTAAACCGCTGGCTGGAATTGAAATTGGTAAACGCCAATTTCAACAGTATTCGAATACCAATTTAGGGATGCATTAACTATTGTCCTAGGTTAAATACTTTGGGAGTTACACCCAAGAACAAATGCCGTGTTTTTCTTGTTCTTCTTGTTCTTGGGTGTAACTCCCAAAGTATTTAACCTAGGACAATAGTTAATGCATCCCTAAATTGGTATTCGAATACTGTTGAAATTGGCGTTTACCAATTTCAATTCCAGCCAGCGGTTTAAAATTTGACTTTTGGTCAGAGGGTACCTACTTTTAATTGAGAATTTGAAGAAAATGATATTTGTTCTTGGGTGTAACTCCCAAAGTATTTAACCTAGGACAATAGTTGATGCATCCCTAAATTCGTATTCGAATACTGTTGAAATTGGCGTTTACCAATTTCAATTCGAGCCAGCGGTTTAAAATTTGACTTTTGGTCAGAGGGTACCTACTTTTAAGTGAGAATTTGAAGAAAACGATATTTGTTCTTGGGTGTAACTCCCAAAGTATTTAACCTAGGACAATAGTTGATGCATCCCTAAATTCGTATTCGAATACTGTTGAAATTGGCGTTTACCAATTTGAACTCGAGTCGGCGGTTCAAAATTTGACTTTTGGTCATAGTGTATGTACTTTTAAGTCAGAATTTGAAAACATTGGCATTTGTTCTTGGGTGTAACTTTCGTAAGAACATTGCTGATACATTGCTAGATCACAGCCCAATTGACTTTTTTTTTTAGAGTTTCAACAAAATCTGAAAAAGGCAATTGGACTGTGATAATTTTTCCAAACGGTTTGACCCACACAAATGGTTTTTAGATTTCTAGATTATTTATTTAATACTGCTACTAATTTATTGTATCATAAGATTTGTATTTGAAAAAAATTTTGAAAAAATCCTAAAATAAAAGAAGTCTACTTTCAGTTATCTTTGAAAACTTAATTTTCTCATACTTATTTTTCAGGGTTATGAAAAATCACGAAGAAACTGATAACGTACCAATGGTTATTTTTGCTTCCTATGGTTTCATAAACTATTCAATGCTTGCGAAAATGAGGGCTTCCATGTGCAATGCCAGAGTTCCACTAAAGTTCACTACAACATAATTCGCAACAAAATGCTGATACAAATACATCAAAGGAGCCCGTTGGTCGTAATGAGTTTCCCCCTAACTGGGAAATTGTGATCCAGCTACACATTTGTGCATTGTAAGAAATTTAATAAATTACCTTAAACAAAAATAAGAAAGAATAGTTTTAATAATTTATTAGATGCGCCCTCGCTTAACTTATACAGACAGTGGAAATAACGGAGATGCTGCTAACCCCGCTCAAACTGTTAAATTTATTGTTGACGATCGAGAATTTAATGGTGTAGGTCGGTTTAAAAAGATCGACCGTAAGAATGTTACCATTGCTGTGTGCAACAAAAGTCTTTTTGGTACCAATTTCCAAGCACCAACTGAGGAAGAATGATAAGATGTTGATCTGGAATTCTTAACCTTTCCTGACGTATCTATGCAATATTTGGTAATTATTGTGCAACAACGTATAATACGCGGAGGAAGTAATTTAATTTAATGACATATTTCTATCTGCGTTCAAATGACGCATTATTTAATGCAAACATTTTTCTTTAAATATTATTAGTAATTATATAACATTGTTTATTTTAAGTGATCAATAAGGAATGTTCCTTCTACCATTGTAGTCGATCGATGTAAACAGCATTAAACATAATTAAAGACATTTTTTTACTGCTAAAACAGTAGCTGAAAAAGAGTTTTTTTTGTACGAAGTTGAGAAATTTATGTTATTTTTAAAGCAAAGACAAATTAGTAGAGAAGTTGCCTGTTTTTGTATGTGTAACATCTATTCACTCGGCCTAGAAGAAAGCCAATTTCCATGTTACATTCCTTTCGGTTAAAAGATATAAATCATACATTTGAAAATTATGCAATGGTTATTTGAAATTATATCATCATCATCATCAAGTCCTGTAACCCCGGTTGGGGCATAGGGCGCCAACAAATCGTTTCCATCCTTCTCGGTCTGCAGATAGATATTTTAACTGTGGCCACGTCTTTCTCTGGGAGTCTGCTTCTGCTAGAACTGTTGATTTCCATGTTGTTCTTGGTCTTCCAACCCGCCGTGCACCCTGAGGATTCCATTCAAATGACTGTTTTGCAATTTCATCGTTTGGTTTCCTCAGTGTGTGACCAATCCATTGCCATTTACGCTTTCTTATGTCAACGTCCAGCCGCTCCTGGCTTGTCCTGCGCCACAATTCCTCGTTTGATATAATTTGTGGCCAGCGAATTTTTAGAATATGGCGTAGACAACGGTTCACAAAAGCCTGCAATTTCTTTGAGATGGTAGTCGTGACTTTCCAGGTTTCGCAAGCATATAACAGCACGGATTTGACATTGGATTCGAAGAATCTCAACTTTGTGCGCAAGGAGATTTGACATGATTTCCAAATTTGGGAGAGAGAACCGAAGGCTGCGCGAGCTTTATTTATTCTACTTTGAACGTCCAGATCAGTACCACCATTTGCTGAAACAATACTTCCAAGGTAGTTAAATTGTTCAACCTCTTCAACTGGCGTCTCCTGTATTAAAATACGCTGATGTGTGGAGCGGCCTGTGAGCATTATTTTTGTCTTTTTGCTATTTATTTTCAGACCACTCGCCTCTCCTTTTACCTTCAGAGCTTGACACATCCCGTTCAGCCCGCTGATGTTATTTGCCAAGAGACATATATCATCGGCATAGTCTAAGTGGCTAAGCCTTTCAAACGGTCTCCATTGAATGCCCTGCCTCTCTGATGTTCCAACGCTGGCCGTCAAGACATCGTCAATCGCCAGTAGAAAGAGAATTGGCGATAGAACATCTCCCTGTCTCACACCCTGCCGCACTTCGAAAGAGTCGGATAGCTGCCCATTGTGTAAAACAAAGCATCTTGCGTTGTTATAGGACTCTCTTATAATGGCAACAATTTTTGGGGGAATTCCTCTACCAAGAAGTGATCTCCATATACATTCACGGTTGACTCGGTCAAAGGCCTTCTCAAAATCCACGAACATGAGGTAAAGCGGTGATTGAAACTCCGCAGACTGCTCAAGAACGATACGCAGAGTGTTGATATGGTCGACACAAGACCGCCCACTGCGGAAACCAGCTTGATGCCTCTTGAGTGTAGACTCGATTCTAACCTTTATCCGCTCCAGAATGATGGTTGCCATTAATTTTGGAAAAACGGACAAAACTGTAATACCTCGCCAATTGTTGCAATTCTTAAGATCACCTTTCTTTGGCAACTTAACAATTACACCATCCTTCCAGTCGCTGGGATAGATTTCATTTTCCCACACAGCTTGTATCAACGGGTGTAGAATACTAGCCGTTCTGGCAGGGTCAGCTTTCAGGAACTCGGCTGGTATACCATCAAGTCCAGCTGCTTTGTTGTTTTTGAGAAGATTTATCGAAGATTGAATTTCCAGTACTGTAGGGGGCTCGATGTCAATACCCCTATATGATCTACGCATCTCGTTAAGCTGGGGCACTTCAGCACTCTGCTCGACAGAATCCTCATTAAGCAAGGCACAAAAGTGCTCCCTCCACCTGCGCAGCTGATCCTCGATTGATACCAAAAGTGTACCATCCACATCCATTACAGGATGATTGGTGTTGGTTTTCTTCCCGACAACTTCCTTGGATATTTGGTACAATTCCCTCATGTCTCCTCTTCTTGCAGCGTTTTCCGCATTTTCTGCGAGACCGTCTAACCCAGCTATACTCAACCTGCGGCCCGCGGGCCGCATGTGGCCCGTTGAGCTTTTTCAGTGGCCCACCTGGCATACTTACATAAATATGCGATTTCATAGAAAAACCTAATACCATAAATCAAAATTTACAGCCGTTTGGGAAATTTGGAAAAAAGACTGAACATTTTGAATTATATTTCCTGATTCCATCGCTTTCTTTTATAAATTGAACCAAAGCCCGAAAAATTAATCAAATGGGAAAGCCCAAAATAGGAAACATTTCCAAACAAAAAGTGTTGTCAGTGAAAGACATAAAATTTGAAAGACAAGTGGAAATAGCTCCATCGACAAAAGAAATGTCACTTTGTCTTTTCGTTTTCACGAATTACTCACAGCATTTTCGTTTCAAATGCTTCTGAAAAAGTTGATTTGGCACTTGATAACAGTTCATCTTCTGAAAAGAAGATAGCATCGATTCTGAATTTGAAGAAAGAATTAAAACCAGAAGGACGCTTTCATGCGCACAATTGAAACGTGAAAATTGTCAAATATTATTTGTTATTTATTTTGGAACTGCCATTGTGTATTTTCATTATACTAAAATTTGGAGTTAAAAGGAAACAATCATGAAAAAAAAAATGGATAGGCCAAACATTCACCACCTCCATTATCGTCATCTTCATACCTTGCTGTGGAATTTTTGCTTAGGAAAGGAGTTAACTCAAAATAAAAACCCAAGGTTGAGACATTCGTTGCTGTTATTGAGGAATATCAATATTCAGAGAGCAGCTGTGTGCACGTTTCAACCAAATGCAACAACCAAGTTCACAATTAGGTACAAACAAACCCAAACTTCAGAATCAAGAAAAGGGCTTCAATTTGTTCGTTTGGCATTCTGTAATAGAGCTGTGTAAATCGTTCAATTCAAATGATAGAATCGTTCAAGAATCGATCATCAAAATGATTTGATCATTTCAATCAATCTATTAGATTTCACAGAATTTATTATCGATTCAATTTTCATTTCGATGGAATTTAATTTCTTCGATGGAACGAACTGTACCGGTTTTGATCGAATACAAAATAATACAATCTGGATGGATTAAAAAAGTTTAAAAAAATGAAATTTTCGGTTTTTTGCTGCTTCGGAAAAAGTTGATTTTATGTCAATTGGTTGACATTTGGATCGAAATATACTTTTTGTGAAAATTCGGCCCCTATTCGTCAAGACATCAAATATCAAATTCCATTGAAGGATGGATACAATGTCGATGGACTAAACAACATTTAAGAAATCACAAGTTTTTGAAAAGAAAATCGAGATTCATCGAAATGATTGAGTTTGGAGTCCAGAGAATAAAATGAGTCGAGTAATGTTCATGAACATTGAATACTCACTCGAAAAAAGCGAGTTCAAACAAACAAAGTCAACACAAACAAAATGTTTGCGAGTTTTCATGTTCATGAGTATGATGACTCGTAAGTCAGCACACTCATCAAACGAGTACAAATGAGTATACGTTGCAACCGAGTTCAAATGGTTTCGAATAAAAACGAGTCAGGCGCTCGTGACCATATTGTTCACGATCAGTATGATCAAATATACTCGAATCGTGGCGGAAGATGTGTATTCGAGGTCTGTTGATGACAATGGGTAGGCTAAGCAAATTTGTGTGGATTGGTGGATGGTGGTTGGTTTTTGTGATGTAATTTCAATTTCTTTTTTTTCAGTATTTCGACTAATAGTGAGAAATAGATGTTTCTCGGATTATGTGTTTTCAAAATAATAAAAATAGATGAAATGAAATTTGTTTAACTTGTTTTATCTAACTGAATTAAAAAAGTATAATGATATGCAAGCTAAATAAAATGAAAAAAGATATAAGAGAAGAAAATGAATAAAAATAAATAAAACAAAGAAAAAACTAATAAAAACTTAAAAGCTATGAAACTATTTTTTAAATAATAGTTAGGATATGTCTGTTTAAAAAGATTACAATGTATTTTAGAAAAGCCTTTATTGAATATTATTTTTATTTTATTATTAAATTGTTGATCCTCTACCTAAATATCCTTTTTAAAAGAATGACTTAAAACCGCAATATCCCAAACTTTCATGTGACAATCGTGTGTAGGTATATTATATACCTTACTTACAAAAAGACATTTGTCGCAATATTGATGATTATGTGTCATATAATTGCATTTCCTATATATCGACCCCTTCATAAATCTTTTTAACATCCTCGCAAAAAAAACAGAGACCAATTTTTTTTCCTGATAATTCAACCCATCCCTAAAAAAACACTAGACAATATACCTAGACCCAAAAAACAAAAAGAGTTATCCTTTTTTAAAATAAATTAAAAAATACAGCACTATACATACCGCATTTTTATTAGGGTCGCATACCTATATTATTTACATAAATACCTTATCTACATAAGTACATTTGTCGCAGATATTGACGATCATGTGTTGCATCTTCTTACCGACCCAAATAAATCTATTCAATAGATACAAACAAAAAACAACAGGAACAAGTCTACTTCTTGCTAAATTGCAAATTGAAACCACCGACCATAGAAACAATGAATAGATAAAAATAAATACATATAAAATCTACCTACCCGTCCACAAACTATGATGCAAGACCAACGATAGATCCACGATCACATTGCCTTTGGCTATTCATGATGTTCACGATATTTTCGAATACCCATTTTCTTTCGAGTATACTCGCTTTGTTTTGAGTACCCGAAAATTGTTGCAACTGTTCATGAGTAGTTTTGATTGTGGATATAGAAGGCATCAGATACTCATGAGTTCGATCAGTTTGTTTGACTTGACTTATGAGTATTTTTACTCGTGGATAAAATGACTTACGAGTATAGAGGCGGAACGATCGAGTATGAACGATCATAAACAGAAATTGGATTTTGTTCGAACTGATTCGAACACGCTCATTTTAATCTCAAAGCCTTTGGATGTAAAATCGAGAATCATCGAAATGATTGAAAGCAGTGATTGCATGTGACACATGTATTAGAAAATCATCACAATTTTATGAAGTGGTGAATTTGGTGAAGTGATAAATACTGGAAAGGTATCACATCTTTATTAATAATAAAAGTTATCAAACGGACAAGTAGTCTATGCGTGGACCACTTAACACGTGTGTTAAGGAGCGGATACCAGTTTTTTTTTATTAATTCTGCTGTAAGCATTTTAAATGAGTGACCACGACATAAATTTTCCTCCTTCTTCTTCAGGTAATATAGATAATGTTCCTGACAGAAAAAAAAGTCAGAAAGCCGATGCTGGATTGAAAATTAACATTTTGGATCAACATACGTTTGGGCATCATAATTTTTAATCCTACAAAAAATGTGTAAGGAAATAAACGAAATAGGTTTAGCATGCAGGAACAAGCCAGATCTTGAAAAAGTGTTCTTAATTTCAGAAATCAAATTAATTTTTATATTAAAATGAATAAACCATTCAATCTAAATTACTATACACCTAAGTGCAAAAAATAATTCATTTTGCGGCCCGAGGCAACATAGCTAAAACGTCTTTGTGGCCCTTTTGAAAGAAAGGTTGAGTATGACTGGTCTAACCTCACCCTCTTGTCTCGTCTCACACAGCGATAGACCATCTTATGTGCTAAGCGATACTTTCTTCGCAATTCAGCCTTTCGTTGAGCATCTGCTTCGGCATTTATTTGCATCTTCAACGATTTGCGAAGCTCGATTTTATCCCAGGTGTCTTGGGATATCCAAGAGTCTCTAACTCTCGACTGCTTGGGTACAGTTTCGGATCCAGCATCCATAAAAACACTTTTCATATCACCCCACATCTCATCAATTGTTGAATGTTGTATTCCGTTTAATGACGAAGCTCTGTCGTTAAGGTTGGTGACATAGTTACGACATATGTTGGGATCACTTAAAGCATTTGTATTGAACTTCGAATTCCTTGCTGCACCCTGTGATTGACGTTGTACAGCTGCTGTTCGTAGCTTGAGACTCATGAGAACCAAATGATGGTCGCTTCCAATGTCGGCATTTCTTATGCTCCGAACATCGCACATTGACTTCCTCCATCGCTGCTGAATCATGATGTGGTCAATTTGGTTTTCAGTTTGGCCATCCGGATGTACCCAGGTGATTTTGTTGCAAGTCTTATGTTTAAACACAGTTCCACCCAGTACAAGACGATTAGCGTTACAAAAATCGACCAGCAAATCGCCATTTTCATTTCGTGACCCCAAGCCATTTTTCCCCATGACGCGTTCCAGACCGTAGTTGTCTGATCCGACTTGGGCATTGAGATCTCCCATGACAATTATGATGTCGGCTCTTGGAACACCACTGTAAACTGAGTTAAGATGAGTGTAGAAAGCGGTTTTGTCTTCCTCGGTCGCTTCATTTGTGGGGGCGTAGCACTGAATTATTGTGACGTTGCGAATTTTTGAACGGAACCTTGCTGTCATTATTCTTGCAGAAATGGGCGCCCAGGATATAAGACTACGCCTTGCTTCTTCGTTCAACATAATTCCGACACCATGCAGCCTTTGGCCACCCTCTCTTTCATCCTCCCCGGAATACAGCATTCTCGTTTGCCCAGAGTCAGCTCTGTATTCGGCTCTTCCTCTCCACCTAGTTTCACTGATGCCCAGGATACTGATCTTAAGGTGAAGCATTTCACGCTCAACCTGCTCGTATCTACCTTCGCCGTACAAGGATCGAACGTTCCATGCTCCGATTTTCGTACGTATGCGGTAGCCAAAAGTATCATTTGAAATTATATAGTATTTGATTTTTATCTTTTCAAAGGGTGAGGCTGGAAGGCTGAAATTTGCACAGGTGATAGAAATTATTGCATGCAAATTTTGATTACAATCGGTTAGCCGTTAATTTAATGACATATGTTTGACATATCGATACCTTCCCGTAAGAATGTATTAAGCGACATTTTCAAAATTTTAAATTAAATTTTTAAAATACCTCTTATTCAGTTATTTATTTGGGTATTTTGTTGTAATAAACTGATTTTTAGAGGCATTTTGAGCTGAAAATCCCTTTCCAAATCTTTTTATTTTTTTTAAATACATAAATAAATAACAGGACCAGAGGTTTTTTTCTATGCCTTTCATATTTTTGAAATGTCACTTAATACATTCTTACGGGAAGGTATCGATATGGTGATTTTTTTGTTTCACGAGTTCAATACTTCCCCTTTATCAATATCGCAAGTAAAAAAAATATTGTTATCAGCAAAAATTTAATTTTTGTATTTTATAAATATTTCATAATTAAACACAGATGAAAGCATCCAATAAATAAATTGTAAATTACAATACAAAATTAAATACAGTCAAAAAATATGACAAGAATATCACGATAATTCAGCAGCGACATATTCACGGCATTTTTTGATGGCAACTTCAAGTCTGGATTTAATTGAAAAGGTCTGACTGTGATCTATAAATAAAGACAAAATAAAAGATAAACAAAATAAACAAACAGACATATTCAGAAAAATGAGATCTCAGAGACCTCAGCAATCTGTCTCATGAACAGGATGCTTTTTAGTTTTAATTTAAACGCCCTTCGTGGTCCGCAAACCAGTTTTTAATTTAAATAATTATTTAAAAAAAAGTCTTGAAGAACAAGTATCAAAACCTTTATATGAAATTCATATAAGTTGTAGATGTAAACCGCTTGCATTTGAAAACCACTAGCTACAATTGAATAATTTAAATGCTAGTAAGTCTTTATTTAGACGCCCTACCTGGATTTGAAACCAGTTTTTGGTTTAAACAAATATTTAAAAAAATAAGTGTTGAAGAACAACTATCAAAACCTTCATAAGGAGGTTCATATGAAATTCATATAAGTTGGAGATGTAAAACGCTCGCATTTGAAAACCACTAGCTATAATTGAATAATTTAAATGCTAGTAAGTCTTAATTTAGACGCCCTACGTGGATTTGAAACCAGTTTTTGATTTAAACAAATATTAAAAAAATAAGTGTTGAAGAACAACTATCAAAACCTTCATAAGGAGGTTCATATGAAATTCATATAGGTTGTAGATGTAAAACGCTTGCATTTGAAAAATACTAGCTATAATTGAATAATTTAAATGCTAGTAAGTCTTTATTTAGACGCCCTACCTGGATTTGAAACCAGTTTTTGGTTTAAACAAATATTAAAAAAATAAGTGTTGAAGAACAACTATCAAAACCTTCATAAGGAGGTTCATATGAAATTCATATAAGTTGGAGATGTAAAACGCTCGCATTTGAAAACCACTAGCTATAATTGAATAATTTAAATGCTAGTAAGTCTTTATTTAGACGCCCTACCTGGATTTGAAACCAGTTTTTGGTTTAAACAAATATTAAAAAAATAAGTGTTGAAGAACAACTATCAAAACCTTCATAAGGAGGTTCATATGAAATTCATATAAGTTGTAGATGTAAAACGCTTGCATTTGAAAACCACTACATAGCTGTAATTCAAAAATTTAAATGCTACTAAGTCTTAATTTAGACGCCCTGAGTGGTTCTCAAACCAGTTTTTAGTTTAAACAAATATTTACAAAATTTTCCCTTTTGTACCTACATACATATCCATCATTGGTGGTGGACGCAACATCAAAACCGGTACAGGTGGAGGAATAGGATGCATGTTCGACTGAGCTGCAACTGGCGGCCCGGATATCGCTTTTGGGGGTATGGAGGTTTGATGCTGAGTTAAGGAGGAGCCAACAGAACTCACTAGTTAGAACTGGTTTACATCCGATTTTCTCCTTCTCCACGCCCAACAAGAAGCATTTGCCTGAAAATAACTACATAGTAAAACAAAGTTTTAGCAATGTACAATACCTCCCTCTGGTTGTTTTCTCACCCTCAATATGTGTCTATCCCAGGAAGCACGATCATCCTTTTTCGTTTCTTCTTCACCCAGGTTCTTACCATTAAGTTTCTTCATCACCAACACCGAAAATATGTGTACATTTATGTCTTCTGTCGATTATTTCAAACTAGCCTGCGGTGCCAGTAGCAAAAACTGTATCTTGATTCTTGATTGATTTAATCCTCAGTATGATTGTCACATAGTTCCACCCACTCGCCAGTAATTGAAGAAGTGAGGAACTCAACGGTGGAATATAATGTACATATGTACATATGTATATTATATTCTCTTCGATTTTGTTGCTTGTTTTCTATTTACGTAATTTAGTTTTTTTCATTTATTTATATTTTTTGTTTGAGTTTGATTTCATTTTTGTTGAGTTGCTTTTGTGGCAGCAGATTAATGAAATTCAAGAGTTTTTTGATTGAATTTCAATTTTTCAATGAAGGGTCAAACAGAAACTCTGGGATTCTCACCTATCGGGAAGGTGGCAGCCAATTTGTTCACCTCGACGTGAAGATAAAAACCAGTCCCTAGCACCAGCCACTCGCACCCCAATCAAACCAGTCCTTCAGGCAAACGAATAAGTTGCGCGTTAGAAGCACATCAATCGAGGAATATATCGGTGCGCGCGAGCTTCGAATGTCCACTCATCTTTATAGTATTATTAACTTTTGTTATTATTATAAACATTTATTTTAAAAAAGTTTCATTTACAATTAAAAAACAAAACTCACAAACCGAAACCGAGAACTGTCACTTTGACTTTTGACAATCAAAAAAAAACTAAACGTCAACTTTTTGAGCTACTACGCCATTTTTTATTTTAATCCACAATTCACACGTATTCACGAACAGGGAATTTAAGAGAGTTTTCTCTTAAATAGCTCAAATAAAATTTGCGGGTGTCTTAGGCAAGAGGGGTACGAGTCGTGACTCTAGATAATATAGGTTCTCTATGATACAAACCATCACCCAAAACCAAGCAACTTGCTCATAAGCTGGCATGGAATTTTTGAAGCAAGTTGGGAAAAAGTGCAAGTGGAAAGCAAGTGGAAGGCAAGTGGAGTGCAAATTACGAATTGACAGGCAGTTTATGTAAGTAGCCAACTTGCTTGCCAGTACTTGTCCGTGTGGTCTCAGGCTTAAGGAGCAAATATGGTATTTGTAATTTGAATAATAGAAAGTGTGTTCTTTTCCCTGTCCGAATGGGCTTGGACGAAAAAAATGACTTCGGGGCTTAGCGACGCCATTATAGTAACAAAAATGGAGTTTCCATACAAATAATCGATAACAAGTATGAAATGTATTCCAGTAACACAGCTCTTATCTAGGCTTAAGTTAAGCCCCGAAAATTCACTGGGCTTTATGCTACATTTCCACCTAACGCTAATTTGAGATTAAATAAGATTTACCTCAAATCTTCTTTAAATCTTGAAGATTTACCATACAAATATATTTCGTAATGGCCAGTTGCACCGACCTCTTTTAAATATTTATTGCTTCGTTTAATTTTAAAATGACATTTATCGGTTGCACCAACCACTTCTAAATCTAACAGGCCAATAAACGAACCAATAAACTAAAATTCCATTTTCCTCCAGATAAATTTTAAAAGCTAGTTTAAACGAACATGTCTAGGTACATTTGTAGGTACAAACAAAATAATTCAATTTTCTTTGACGGAATATTGTTAATTCCAAATTAAAATATCGAAAATAACAGGTGAAGGCATTTTGTTTCCTATTTATAATTCACTACTTAAATAAATAAATTATTCCAGAAAAATTATAGACTGGCCATCATGTGTTCATCTGATAACGAACTTAACCAAAAAATGGCGAGACGTCGCGTCGGAGAGAAATCCATTTTCTGAATTCGATGACGTCGCTTTAAAATATTTTTTCATAACTTCCAAGAGTGTGTCGAAAAAAATATTAGTGTTGTTTAGTTGGTATCTATTTCAATAGTTTCATAATTTCTCTAAAAAAGAAGAAAATAATAAATAATAATAAAAAACACCAAGATGGCGCATTGTCTGTATCTAATGAGAATACCTTGTTTCTGTTTATTGTGTATTCACATTTTCTTTATTTCTATCTCACTTGCACTGGTTAAATTTTTTCGTTCAGTTTAATAAACATATGATAAAATCCAGGGGTGGTTCATGAACTGCATTTTAGCTAAAAAATGCGCAAAATACATTGGTGCAACCCAAATAAATTTATTAGTCCGATAAATTTTAACTCCATTCTAGCAAAAACCGCTTTTAGTGAATTTTGGTGCAACTGGACATAAATCTTGGAGATTAGAAATCAATCTTGTTAAATCTTCCTAGGACAAATAGTTTAACAAATCGAACTAACCTATTTTTACATGGTGCTGAACGATTCATTCGAGACTCGATTCAGTTCTTTGTTTGACGCGTATCAAACATTCTGTCTCTTTCGCACTTCATAAGAAAAATTCAAACGCCATTTGCATTTTTGAAGGTGCTGTTTGATTTAATCTTTTTTAAATCTTTTTGTGCGGTAGAAACACCAAAAAGATTTATTTAATCTTAACCGAGTTAAACCTTTGGTGGAAACATAGCATAATCTGAGATTTAATAAGATTTATCTCAAATCTTCTTTAAATCTCGAAGATTTACCATAGCCCCTGATCACACGTGAAGAAAATCAAGCATTTTCTGTGATTTGTAATGTTGAGCGGGGTAACTTGCAAAAGAGGGAGGGGTTAGAAATATTTTTAAATATTTGAAAATATTTGGTGTAGAAAATTGACGTTCTCTTTTGTGTTGCTTCTTCTATCCAATTCAACCAATCAAATCGTGTCTTTCATTATGAAACTACGAAAAACACAAAGAGGAAAACAAAATCTGCAGAATAATTTTCTTCACATCTGAACACTTTCGTTCTTCACGTGTAGCAAGCACATACAAATTTATTTCGTAAATCTTGAAGATTAGAAATTAATCTCCCTAGGACAAATTCTTTCACAGATCGAACTAACCTATTCCTGTAGGATTCATTAGGCGTGTTCTTGAAAATGAGATCTCAGAGCCCTCAGCAATCTCAGTCTCTTGAAGAGGATTCCTCAGAAATTTTGCTGTCAAATCACTGAGGAAAGAAAATATTGGATTCGCTTGCTCAGTTTTTGACACTGAGCCCTCTGAGATCTCATTTTCCTGAACTAGCCTATTTATGGCTGAATTCAGTTCTTCACAGAGGAAACATACTAGGTCTGTTCCTTTACTTTGAATTTCTGTGCATTTCTGTGCATTTTAGTCCAAACTTGTGTCAAAGCTCATATAAAAAAATTTTGACACAAGTTTGGACTAAAAATCACAGAAACCCAAAGTAAAGGATCAGACCTACTATCTCACTTCCTCCTTATGAGAAAAAATGAAACACCTGTCAAAACAAATCTTTTTTTAATCTTTTTGTGCAGTGGAAACACCAAATAGAATTATTAAATCTGAACTGAGATAGTCCTTTGGTGGAAACATAGCATTAGCTAAGCCCGAATGGGCTTAGTTGTTGTTGCATTTAAAATGCCCCGACGTCGTTTTTCGTCCAAACCCATTCGGGCAAGGAAAAAAAACACATCTAGAGACAGAACAACGGGGATAGCAGCAAACGTTAGAGAAAATTTTAATTACTAATTAACTGCATCATTAACTCAGTTTCCCGAAAAAGTGGTCAATGGTGTCTATTTCCCACAACGCAAAAATATTTGTTGGCTACGATTTTTCAAAATCGTACCGTGTAGAATGAAATAAGTAGAGAAACGTGGCGATGCGCAGCGCCCATTGTGTTTAAGCACTAAAAGTTGTTGGTGTGCTTTTTTTGTCAATCTGTCAAAATGACATTTCGTGCCTTCTTTTCAGTTTTCGTTTTCGCAAACGATAACAGAACAAAAACCGAAAGCGATTTTGTAAAATAAAAGTGTAGATATAACTTCATGATTGTTTAACCAATAATTAAAGGAAAAGTATTTATTAATAAATAAATAAAATGGCATGAAGAACTCGCAGATATACAAATACATATATCAATGGAAGATTTTAAGAAAGAAACACGACGACAAATTATGTATATGTAGGAATTAAGTTCAGTTCCCTATGGTGTACGCATGCATTATCGATTTCGCAAATTAATTTTCACAAGTAAATTAAACTAGTTTTGTGATATAGTCGAGCCATTAAAGTAGTTCAACGCCCCAATATGCCGAGTAGCTTATTATTTGCCACCAACAGTGAAGGTCGAGTGTATACATTGTCCACATCATCTTCGGGATGGCGAGAATTCCCTTACCTGGGATTGGAGTTCAAAAAAATTTCGGCAGTGACAAATTTTATGTGGGCCATAGGTGGCGACAGACAAGTGTACGTTCATGTTCACGGCCTGGACGTTCCAATTCGAGTCAAAGAGGAATCCTATGAAAACGAGAGATGGCTGCCAATAGAAGGATTCGCCAAGAAACTCCTACCAACCGATCGATACCACTTCTCTTCAATGGATGGGACAATTGACCGGAATATTGATAAAATAAGATTGCCATCAATGGCATGGCAGTGGGAAGGCGAATGGCATCTTGATTGCTCTTTAGATGGTCAACCACTTGATCATGATGCATGGACTTATGCCTTGGACTTTCCTGCAACTTATCAAGTTAAAAATGCATGGAATTGTTATGTTCGAAGGCGAAAATGGGTATGCATAAAACTGAGTCACTTTTAACCAATTATTTACTTAAAAATAAATATATTTATGAGCAGGTGCGTTTTAGGCGTTATAGCGCCCTTAACAATTGGTGTGCTGTGGCCCCACTCCACAAAGATCCAACACAAGAACCTTTTATTGACGTAGCGATAGGGGGATTTAATATTCCCAATGCTCCCGCCGGTACAATGCTTGTTTGGGCGGTGACGGCTCATGGAAGAGTAAGTACCTTTGTTAGTTTTTCCACAAACAGTTGTAGAAGTTTTGCATTAACTACTTACTCATACACAAAAAGTAGCCCTTAATGTTCATTGGTAATATGTAAATGGTATCTATTAAAAAGTTTTTTTACTACTTTTACTACAGAAATAAATGTGCAATGTAACATACTTGGCACTATTTAATTACATATTATAATTGATCCAAATTAGATTTTAACGTTAACGTCACCAAGACAGACGTAATTATTCAGTCTAAAGCCCGATATAACAGTTTCAATTTTTTAAAACAATGCGATACCGTAGAGTTAAAGTAAACTGTTTGATTATGTAACTTGGTCAATTTTTTAAATGTACTTAATATTTTCAAACAAAATGGCTTATTTTTTTCGGTTGAAATTTACCTACAATTGGCTAGGTTTTAATGTATAGAAAAGTCAAGGTAATATAGTCCTTATGAAAAGTTTAAATTAAATCCAATTTGCAGCCAAATGAATTTATTTCAGTTAATTATTTTATTAAATTTATTAAAGCAGTTTCTTTGTACGTAACTTTTTGTTTTTTATAGGCAATGTTTCGTTCAGGAGTGAGTACTACATCACCTGAAGGACTTCGATGGACGGCAATCTCCACACCGATTGGATGTGAAATAGCACAAATAAGTATTGGCCCTATCGGATTAGTGTGGGGAGTATTATACAATGGCCGAGCGATTGTTCGTTCTGGTGTAAGAAGAGAATGTTTGAGTGGAGAATCATGGCTTGAGGTTAAGCCTCCTGGGAACGGTATTAAAATCATGCAAGTGTCGGTAGGAACCGATGCTGTTTGGTGTGTAACCAATGACAACCATGTATGGTTTCGTAGAGGGGTTAAGGGAGAGGCCGCGGGAATAAGCGAAGATGCAGCCATTGGTAGTGGATGGGTTGAAATGGTTGGTAGTATATCTATGGTAGCAGTTGCGGCCAATGACCAAGTATTCGCTATTGGTTCTGAAGATCGTAGATTATATTTTAGATCAGGTGTATCGGCATCAGATCTTACAGGCAAAAAGTGGCGCCTTTTGCAATGCCCAATGCAAGTCAGTCGGACATCAAGTACCATGAGTTTAATGTCACGAAAGAGTGGTGGGTCTTCACCTGGCTCAAAGCATCGAAGCATTTGTAGTTTATATAAGGAAAGAGCTGTGGTTGAAACTTGTGCAGTAATTGAAAACGTTGGTCAAATTGAATCGAAAGTTTCGGATCCATTACGTCATAAGCCAGATTTGTGGAAGAACAACTCCGATTCACCGCCAAATATAGGAAGTTTGAAAGACCATCGTAGGAAACACGTGTCTATTCTTCAGGAGAACTCACAAGCTTCCAGTGCACCAGCCGCGGATATTGGCGAAATTGCTGGAAAGCATTTTGAAACTCAACTTAAAAATCCCAGAGCTTGGTCTCCAGTTCGAAGTGTGGGCTCAATTGTTGGTACAGAAGCTCATCCCGAAAGTGACTCAGCAGTATTTGACGCTGATTGCACTAGAGATTCTGGCGTGTTCGGAGAGGACGACGATCATGGTGGATCTCAATATTGGGCAGAATTTGAAGTGATGTGGAATTGTATGACAGCAGGAGCACTTGTTGTGGATCCTTTAAACTTGCCCAATTGGTTCAATGATAGTATTTTCTTGGATAATAACGAGGAGCTGACTCGTGAATGGCGTTTAGATATTATTAAAAGGCTCAAAGTCTGTGAATCAACTCTAAAATCATTAAAGTTTAGTAAATATGAAAAGGCAGTGGAAATGTCATCGTGGATAAAATCAGGGGAAGCCAGAGTTCAGAAACCAGGAGGACTTTTCGAAGACTGTCACATTGAACTCGAGTGGGTTAGTTCATGTTCACAGGATTCAGGTTCAGGTTCAGGTACCTTTACAGTGCTTAATCCAGATGGAGTAACGACAAAAATTCAATTTTCTCTATCGGAAATAACTTGCATTCAGTGTTGCAGTGAGCCAGGGTCTCCTCGTATATCGATTCATGCTCCTCGACTCCCGATTGGTTGTTCTCCAATCAAACTTATGTTTGCTGGAGACACAGAAATGGAAGATTGGATATCTCACTTGACTTCAGTATGTTGTCAGATTAATGAAGTTTTGGGAAAACCTGCCAACAACTCAATCTGGGCAACTACCGACATGGGAGATGTTTTTGCCTTTGATCCAAGCAATTTGAAAGCTGCTCAGTTTAGTGAAGACAAAAATGCATATATTGAACGTGTTGATGTTTCTGCTACTGAAACGCCATACTATAATACCTTGTACAATGGGTAAGTTTGTTTGATTGAACAAAAAAAAATAATAAAATATAATTTTAATTGTTTGTTCTTCAGAATGGCCCCTGGCACAGAACTTACAATAACTGGATGTGTTTATGATGATGCGGACCAAATTCGATTTGACTTTCAATGTCATCCATTCATAAAAGTCAGGCATAAAGTCGAAAAACTAAGAGTTATTGCAATGCATTTAAATCCAAGGTGAGAATTAGAATATTAATTTATTTGGTATTTATAGTATTTTTCGAGAGTAATCAACTGCATATTTCAACCTTAGGTGATAGTCTAGGTTCGAGGCAAAATTTCGAAGGTATTTCTTGCAAATTTAGAACGAAGGAAAGGTTTTTGGTTGTTTTTATTACTATTTTTCTCCCGTAGGTAGGTGTAAAACCTACAAAAAAACGTGTGAAAGTTGAAAAACTTATCTAGCATTTTATTTATAAACGTGTTGAAAGTAACTTCCCAGTGAAAGTTCCTGCTTATCCCGCGATCCTGAAGCGTTTTTCCATTCACTACACCAACTCGGAGGGTTTAGTTGTTTGTATGTGCCGTAGTAAATTTGTTCATTTAGTAGTAGATTTTATGATTTGATTCGTTTTGGGCATGGGTTTCTGATATCAGGAACTATGTCGATATCATTTTTCTGCCTAAACATCTCTAGTTCTCCAAGTATTTGGCATTACACGTAAGAATTTTTAGCTTTTCCATTATGTATTTTTTGAAAAAGGTTTGGGTAGCGGATCTGTTGTATGGTTATTTAAGGGTCATCTTTAGTTGCTATTTGACCATTATGTTTGTGCACTTCCTTGCTTTACTGTTTTCTTATCGTTACGAACACTAGGCTTAGAACTTTCCCTAATTTAGGAGTCTTGGGAATTGCGGTTTCAATTTGTTGTGGTGGTTGTCTTTGTGTTTGAGGAGATTCCGAGCGTCGATTTTGCAATTATTCTTTACCTACTTCGCAGCCCCTATAGTTGGCCGGATGGTTCCCATTTAAATGTATGCATGTCGGTGGACTTTCACTGAAATTATTCTTGGTAGTATACAATTCTTCTTACTTCGTTTAACTTTCGCGACAGAAGACGATTACTTTCGGGGTCTTTCGCCCAAACATTCCATTTTTTTCTTTTTTTTTTATAATTAGCGCGCACTTAGGGTATTTTGACTATCCTTAAAATGATTTATCAGAGTGCGAACGTTAAGAAAATACGGAAGGATTCAAGAGGAGATACCGATGCATATTGGTTTTTGTAGTTCTGAATATCAAAAACAGAGGGAAATACAAAGCAAGGTAAACCATTCCACATTCGGGTAGTGCGACTAAGAAAAGAATGTCTTTACTTGACATTACGTCCGGGATTGGGCTCAAGGATAAGCTGATTTGTCAATAGAACACTTTTTGTAAAAATACCGATAAAGTAATGAGAGGCACCGAACATTGCGGGGAAATAACTTTTAAATCCGATGGCAATAATGCCTTTAATATAAATAGTTTGCAACTTGTTATACCTCACAATACCGATAACATTTATCAATGGCGCGGGTTTTTCTTTTATTTCAAAAGACGAGAATCAGGTGAAGCGCCAGCTTTGCGCTTTTTACTTAGTCTTTTCTTTGAGGACTTTTCCGTGTCACGTGATAGCTTTTCTTCGTCTGTTTCATATCTATAACAATTTACTTTTAACAAGCTAGCTTTGGAGTTTATTGGAGGATACTTACTTACTTCTTAAGGTTGTGTACAGTCCATTGTGGACCACGGCCGAGAATTTTTGGCGTTCAATATCTTACTTCCTTGTATTTATTATTTTTACAAGCTCAGCAAAACAATAATTAAAATAAATATATCGATTTCTTTCTTTAGCACTTGATAAAGTTCCATTACTTAATCAATTCTTTTTCGTAGTTCTTTATTATCTTCTTCAAGATTTTCTGTTTTTTCTGAGTGTTCTTTGGTATGGTAGATGGGCTCTTTTGCCCGAATTTATATGGTTTTGCACATCAATCTCAGTATACGGATGGTGGATTTTAGTCGCATAGAAGAAGGAAAAAGTGGGCCTTGCATTTATGAACGCCAGTACACATGCTTACTTCTACATTGTCATAATTGGATATTTGACCATAACTTATATTGGATGTAAAGTAGAGTACGGCGACGACGTCCAGATTAATTTTCTATACTAAACAATACATTTTAAGTCTTTTTAAGACCACTTAAGTATATTTTCATGTTAAGAACTTTTATTTCTTAAAAAAAACACTTTTACATAAATTCTCTTATTAATTTAAATTATTGTTTTTAATTAAAGATTCAACGAAGATGTTATTGTATTGAATTGCATGGAAAACTCTGAGTGGGCTACTGAAATTAGAAACCCCAATATGGTCTTTTCGCCAGGTGCAACGTTTACATTGACTATTCGGTAAGCTTAATCTATACTAAAACCTGGTTTATAATACATGATGCTACGAGAGTATACATATGGTCAAGGCCACGGACTGATAACGTTACATTTTTACTTGTTTTTTGCCTATAACTTGAAAAATAACTATGCAACGTCAACTCTTCATATGCCTATGATTGGGACCTGTATGACTTACACTTCGTACAAACAAAGTTTTTTGATATCTCTTATAGTTTCCGAAATACGGCCTTTCAAAGTGGCTGATAACGTTACATAATTTCGGAAGGGAAATGTAACGTTATCAGCCACTTTGAAAGTCCGTATTTCGAAAACTATAAAAGATATCAAGAAATATTGTGTGAACAGAAAGTGAGACATACGCACAGTATCTAAGGTATTATCTTGCGCATGTTGTCCGAAATGAGAACTGTCAAAGAAATTCAAGATGGCAGCCTTACGTGACCCCGTCCGCTGTATTACAACAACAACGAAGAAAACAAACACAAAAGGATAATTTAAATAACACTAAAAACCAGGAAGGAATGTTGTTTGCATGACAAAATAATGTTAATAAACACTAAAAATAAATAAATAAGCAACAAATGAACACATAATAAATAATATGTGTACTGTGAGACATACGGAGCCCTATCATACGCATAAGAAAAATGTCAAGCTTTGAATCTGTTTTTCGAGTTGTGAGCGAAAACCTTGTAGAAATGTCAATTTATCAAACCGTGACCTTCACCATATGTATATATTTATCTTAGAACTCATAAATGTAAACAAAATTTTCACATTAATTTATTATTGTAACGACTATTGAAAGTTGTTGTTTATTAACTGTATTGTTGAATTTCTTTAAGTTTAATGGTTACCTATTCATTATTTTTATTTTTAGATCAACATCCGTTGGCTACAATATAATTGTAAATGATGAATTCTTTACGGAATTTTCCCATAGCACTGATCCAGATGCTGTTACATGTCTATATGTAAGCGGGCGTGTGAAACTTTTCAACATAATTTACCAAAGCCCATCAGTTATAATTCCACTACGTGATATATTTTGGCGTCAAATTGGTGGTCATATTAAAAAAATATTTTCTTGCAATGAAGGAGTTGTTTGGGGTATCAGTTGCGACAGTACCGCTTGGGTTTACAATGGCGGTTGGGGTGGAACTTTTTTGAAAGGCCTTGAAAGTAGTTGCGGTAAGATAAATACGATGACTGATTCTCATAACTTCTACGTTTACGAAAACCAAAGATGGAACCCACTTAGTGGATATACTACCAAAGGTCTACCAACTGATAGACACATGTGGAGTGATGTTACTGGAAAACACAAGAGAAGTAAAGAGCATACAAAGCTTTTATCCATGCATTGTGAATGGATATCAGATTGGATGGTTGATTTTAATGCACCTGGTGGAGTTGACAAAGATGGTTGGCAATATGCCGTTGATTTTCCTACATCATACCATGGTTCAAAAAAAATAACTGATTGCGTTCGGAGGCGACGTTGGTTGCGTAAATGTCGACTTGTAACGAGTGGACCTTGGCAAGAGTTGGGAAACTCAAAAATTATTGACGCTTCTATTCAGCATATAAATGATTCTCCTGATCTCTCTATAGCGTTATGGGCTGTTGCAATTAATGGAGATGTTTTAGTAAGAAACAATGTGAGTCAGTTAAATCCAAAAGGCGATTCTTGGCATCATATACCCTGCGAGCAACCGCTTATCTCTATAAGCATAGGCACAAACAGAAAAGTATGGGTCGTTGGTAAAAATGGAACTGTTTACTTTAGATATGGCACAAGTTCTCAAAATGCTTTTGGTGATGCCTGGCAGCCAATTGAAACTCCTCCGGGAGTAACGTTTAAAGTTATATCAGCTGGAGAAAAAGGAGTCTGGGCTCTTGATTCACACAATCGTTTAGCTGTTCGCAAAGAAATATGTACAACTTTTCCAGAAGGATCGCATTGGCAATTCTTGCCTAATATTCCAAACATTCCACCTCATAGTGATACTAATGTAGGATTCAAATCAATTTCTGTAGGAAATGAAGTCTGGGCCACATCTTTAAATGGAGTCATATGCAAACGTTGCAGTATAACTAAAGAAAATCCAGCTGGTACTGGTTGGCATATAGGCATTCCAGTAAGTATATTTTCTCATTAACCTTTATTATTTAGCTAATTTGTATTCTTTGTATTCAGGGTCAATGGCAACATATATCCGTTGATGGTTACAACTAAACAGGAAACAAAACCTTCTATTTATATTAAAAAGTATTAATTCTCACAGTGCATTGTGTATGTATTCGCTTTACAACATTTATATATTATTTTAATAATCCGCAAATTTATTTATTATGAACAATTTGTTTAATAAATGACAAAGAAAAATTCTCTTCTAATCTAAGTTAATGATTTTTATATGACTCAAATTTTAGAAAAAGCTTTAGCTATAACCAATTTTAAGAAATATGCACAATAAAGAACTGAAGTTAAGCTATCCAAATGCTATTAGAAATACATGTAATAAGAAATGTTTATCTTATCTTTGAAACTTAATTCGGAAATAAGAAGGTGTTATTATCTTAAGCTGACATTTATTGTTGAATTTCTTGTTGATCAAATTACAAGATACTGATCCCAACAAACTTAGGCCATATGATCCGTTAGCACGGTAGATAATGCTTTCAACAAGCCTACCACTATTAGGATCTGCAGTCGTTCCCAACGTTTAATAATAGAATTCCTTACAGAACAGGCAAAGTAAAGTGCAGTTTTTGTTTATTTTATTTTTCTGTCAGCATAGGTATGTACCTATTCTGTCAGCATAGGTATGTACCTAACGGCTTGATTGAGCTTTAAGGCAAACGGCCATACAATGATTTGTTTTAATTTTCTCTAAAACGGCTCTGACGATGGTATACTTTTTTTTTGTGTATATCCCACAAATGAGGTGCTTAAAATCAGGAGTGACCTTGAAAAGTTTGATGATTGATTCAAAATAATTGTCTTTGGCTGAACAATGTCTATAACTAGTGGAACCAATTAGATGGTATACTTTTTTGCGAATATCTCACGTATGGGGTGCCAAGATCTCAGGGCACAAAATACCAGTAAATGTTACGAATAGTAGAAGTAACCAGTAAAAGTAACTAGTAAAAGTAACCCGTAAAAGTAACCAGTGAAAGTAAAAAGTTAAAGTAACCAGTAAAAGTAATCAGTAAAAGTAACAAGTAAAAGTAACCAGTAAAATTAATGGCTATATGTGAGACTCTCAAATAACATGTAAACATAACAACAAAGATATTGGCATTTTCGTCACTGATTTTGATAGATACGCAGAACTGAAGAAAAATTAAAACTCTAATGATATTTACCTATAGTTTGTGCCCTAGAGTGGTCCTTAAAAAGGTCATTGTTTTATTTTGAATGAAGCACCTCTCTATTTTTTTCCAAATAGATTAAAATATATTCCTCATACAATTTTAGATCATTATTTTACCTTTAATCCGGTCCCAAGAAGAAAGAAGATTTGTATGGAAAAACACACGTAACTTGATCAATAAAACTTATAACTTTGGTAATTGAGAGTAAAATTTGAATTTTGGTACAAATATAGTCAGTAATTTTATATAATAATTTTCGTATTAGAACAAAATTTAAAACCGTTATTTACTTATTTGATTTTTCTGCAATTTTAAAATACTTTGTTTTTGTTTATATTAGCAGTGTTTTGTTGAAAACTATTAACAGTTGCGCAAAAGCTTTTCAACAAAACGACATTGTATATATATTATAGTACTATCATGAAGAGGAATGGTCTGGTTCCCCTCTAACTACATCGGTGACTAATTGAAGCGGGGAGAATGAGCAGATAATTTAGGAAATAGCAATAAATATTAAGGTTAAAAGAGTAACAGAAAAGATAGAGAACAGAACAGAACGCATACAAAATTTATGAGTGTCAGGGAAACAAGAAAAACATCAATTTTGTGCTTTGTTTTTTTTTATCAATTTTCTATAAGGTTGTACTGTTTAAAAATTGAGATTATATTGGACTTATTTTGCTAAGTTGTGTGAGTGATTGTAGTAAATTGGGATAATAGAAATTTATCCTGAATATATCTATAATCACAGTCCCACTAAAAAAAATGTTTTAATGAAATTAATAGGGAGGAATGTTTTTGTAAGGAGGTATCTTCTATAGAACGAAGTAGGTTTACTTCTGAATATTTATGAATAATAAATATAAATAGTGGGCGATAACAGTACTTATTGAGTACAAAAGCTTGTTATTTCCTTTTTTTGAAAAAAGTATGACAAAAATCTAGAGCGTGTAGCTTGGCTTAGACAAGAAAAATATTACTTTGGGTGGAGGGTCCATTTCCCCCGTTTAGGCGAGAGGGTTAATTTTCGAAGAAATTGACTTATAATACAAAATAAATTATTAAAAAAATAGTTTTAATACCATGCAATAGCTTTTCTGAAAGCCAGAAACTAATTCTTGAATTATCTTTTAAAATAAAATAGTGTTTGTAAATATTTAAAAAAAATAGTTTTCAAACTTAAAATTTTGAAAAAAAAGAAATAGTTTTTTCTAAAATACCTTTTTTTTACAAAATTATACCTTAAGCCTAGATAAAATTAAAAGATGACCAGTGCCTACGTTCTGTAACTCTCGCATCGAAAAAACTGGTCGAGAAACGATGAAAACTGAAACAAAGTGCATGAGTTTTGTTCCATTTTTCAATGTTTCTCGACTGATTTTATCGATGCGAGAGTTACAGAACGTAGGTACAGGACCTATGTTCTATAACACAACTCATTCCTCAGTTATCGCCTCTGGAAAAAATCGGGTTTCTGTAACTGAACGCGATAAGGTCAATTCCCGAACTCTTCCGGTTGGAATTTCCAATGGAAGGCGATAAGTTGAACTGTCAAAACCAAAGAAATTATTTTTTTTAAGTTATGAAGTTGATATATTTGTTCTTAAAGCTAATTTTATATAAAAATTGTTTAGAAAGTGAGATGCATTCAAGTAAAAAATTATTCATTAGCGAATAACTATATAAATAATGGACGCGAATACAGCAAAAACAGTTCTAACAATGCATAAAATTTGAATTTATTTATATTTTGATTACCTTTGGCTAAACTTTGGGATTTAATAGAAATGATAATGGAACAAATAAATTAAAATCCACGTTGTGTGATCACAATTAGTTGATTATTTTTAATGTTCATAATTCTTTTGTTTACTTCTCGCCACCTTTTAGGTCGGCGATAAGTTCTGACGTTTGAAAGGAAAAACTTATCGACTTTCACGGATACAGAAACCCATTTATCGAATTTTTCCAGGATTTCTATTCCGATTGTTCCAGTCGATAAAATTAACGAAGGTCAAAGTTACAGAAACCCGATGATGCGATAAAATGATTTTTGTTCAAATTTTCATCGTTTCTCGACAAGTTTTATCGATTCGAAAGTACAGAACAAGGGTCCAGATTTATATTTTGTGTTCTCCATAAATTTTATTCTCCTTAACTTAATTTCATTCATACTTGATTTGTTTGATGTTTTGTATTTCAAATTTGACATTTCAATCAGAAATTTTACGACTGATTCACAATAGCATGTCCAAATTTGGTTGAAATTATCTCATTTGGAAATGTGAATTTATATGGGAAATGAGGTAATTTGGGATCTAATTTGGAAAATTTCAACGAAATTACCTCATTTGGTCTAAAAACGTAGTTTACGTGTAAAAGTTAATCCAGATCCAGATCCCGATGATAAAAAAACACGCCTTATATTAAGGCCACTTTACACGATTATAGAAGTCATATGACTTTTCATATGACCTGACAATAAATCATACCAAATCGTCTGAGCGCACTCATAGATCTCATATGTATGACTTCTCAAAAACAAAAAGCATATATGACTTTTTTGACATTAGCTGCGTTTTTTTGCATGTCCATATGGAGTTTGGCAAAAAAAACGGCATCGGGACATTTCAACATTTGTTTGCCTTTTGCATTGGTCTGCCATTTTGACACTTATCGATGAAACAACGACAATTGTAGTTTTGCATTACCGTTTTTATTGGGACAAAAGTTAACTCCAGTTAATTATCTGGACTTAGCTAAATGGACATAGCTGTTGTTTAACACGTAAATTGTTTTGCTTTGCTGTCGTTTTTTTCACACAATTTAATTTGGACATGTAAAAAACACAACTATTAGAACTGCAGCTAATTCCATTTGAGAAGTCAAACGGGATTCGTTGTTTTCATGGAAAATAGTGGATTCAGAGTATTGAAAACAAAAATATTCTTAAAAGAAAAAATTGAATTTCGAATGAAAATAACAATGGAGAATTGCAAAAAAGTAATTTTTCACTCAAAAAATTTGTTTGTTTATGACTTATTTTTTTCTTTTATTTTGGATTTGACAGATGACCATAGAGAAAATCAAATACAAAGTGTAAACATAAAAAATGAAAAACGTATGACTTGACTTGAAATGAAAGCTCATTTGAGAAATCATACAGAAAATATAATGACAGGTCATATGACTTTAACTATCGTGTAAAGTGGCCTATGGCATGAATGTTTAAATTTGTTTCATGTCGTTTTTGGAGAGATTTTACTTTTATAATAGGCGTGTTTTAGTATCATCGGGATCTGAATCTGGATTGACTTTTACACGTTAAACAAAAACAAAATAATGGGAAATTTTCAAACTAGCTTCTGTAACACGTGTTAAAAGATAATCCAGATCCAGATCCCGATGATAAAAAAACACGCCTAATGATTAGCCTAGTAGCCCATTGACCTATTCATAGATGGCCTTTAGTTTCTATGGCAAAATAAGCTTGACAGCAAGTGGCAAGAGATGGCATTGAGAATAATTACTATTTTTGCCACTTTGCTCCAATAAGCAGTTATGAAGCATAGAAGATATGAGCTCCTTTTAATAAAACTTTTGTATGGAAATGAAACTCGACTAGCAGTCCATATATAATAGGTCAATGCTAGTAGCAATGGTTCATAAAAACCCCTATTTTTGTTTGGGCCACAAACATGTAAGCGGATCACTATACTTCTACGTTACGTTGCGTTATGTTTTACAAATATTTTTTTGTTGGGTCTGGCAACGTTTGGTGCTGTCAACTGTCATTCTTGAAAAGAAGTGCTGCAAGGACAATTGACATTTTTTTTACACAAATTCTACGTATTGTTAAAAATTTTGTGGGAAATAATTTTCTTCTGATTCGTTTAAGGAGCACGCCTTGAGAAATAAGATCAAAACATGTCGGAAAATATCGTTATCAGTGATTTACAAAAACAAATTTTCGAAAAACTATCGAAAAATGAAACCAACGAGTTCAAACAGTTGATAACTCATATCAAGTCCACGGTTAATTTTGTAGATGAAAATGGAATGAGCCCCCTGCAGCATGCTTGTAGTAAAGGAAACATAGAAGCAGTCAAAATTTTGTTGGATCAAGTAGGTGAAATTATTTAAATGCAAAAAAATATTAACACAATTGATTTATATTTTAAGGAATTTTTTAATGAGAAGATTTTTTGAAAAACGAAGAAAAAAAGGGACTAATATTTTACTGCATTTTTCCTAATCATACAAAAATATAACAACTTATTTGGCTTTATGTAAGACCAATGAGTGGACTAAAATCATTTTTTAAGTTCATTTTATTTGGTTCCCTTGTTGTCTATAGTTTCGTTAGTCTTAACGCTAGGCCTATGTTCAATGGACTGGGAAAACTTGATATGAAAAACTGGCCACATTTTATTTCTGTAATCACAGAAACCTTGCGTCATTTCTTGGCTGATAAGGAAGAGACTTGATTATAGATACAAATACATCACGAAGATATTTGAATTTCATTTTACCATTCAAGACAATTATTTTTGTTTATTACACAAATGCCACTTTTGGGATAACTAATAGCCATTTCGATTGAGGCGGAATGTATGGTCTTAATCGCAAAAGAAGAGAAAATGCTTCTGGATTTGATTTCAGAATTTAAACCAGGAGCATTCACACCTGTCGAATCGGTCTCTGGATGGCCAATTGAAAAGGTCATAAATACTTACTTGCTTAAGGTTCATGGTGGACCAGGGCCCCAACCAACAAGCTTCTTTCTTAAAAATAAATTAAATTGAATTAAGGGGTTGAATTCAAAGACTTTCCAGGCCGCAGCATTGATGTAAATTTGCTCTAGGTGACCCAGCCACCTCAGTCGTTGGCTTTTCACTTTTGTGGCTAGGTCGGTGTCGCTGCACAGGCCGTAGAGTTCGTTGTTGTATCTTCTTCTCCATTCTCCATCTATGTAGACGGGACTGAAAATCACCCGGAGAATTTTCATCTCAAAACAGCCTTACGCGTTCTCATCCAGCGTTTGAAGTGTCCATGCCTCTGCACCATACATCTGGACCGGGATGATAAGTGTCTTATACAGGGACAGTTTAGTTGCTCGAAAGAGTGCTTTGCTTATCAGTTGCCTTCTTAGTCCAAAGAAACAGCGATTGACGAGAATAATTCTTCGTTTGATCTCAGCACTTGTATCGTTCGCTGACTTTATAGCGGATCCTAGGTAGACAAAGTCTCTGACCACCTCAAAATAATAGCGACGTTCTATCCGAGATGTCTCTGCTGGGTGTTCTTTCTTGTTGACAGCATATATTTCGTTTTGCTTCATTCACCGTTAAACCCATCTTCTTGGCTTCCTTCTCAATACTCACAAAAGCACTACTGACATCATGCTTTGTTCGTCTGATTATGTTAATGTCGTCAGCGTAAGCGAGTAACTGGACGAACTTTTGAGAGATTGTGCTTCTAGTGTTGATGTGAGTTGTGAGAGTTTTGCACTATTCTTTCAAGAACGATGTTGAAGAAGTAGCATGACAGCGCGTCACCCTGCCTAAAACCTCTTTTAACATCAAAGGTATCGGTGAGGTCTTTGCCGACCTTAATGGAGCAGCGTGCATTCTCCATCGTCATCCTGCACAAACGAACGAGCTTGGGAGGGATGTCGAAACTAGACATTGCTCTATATATGTAGCTCGTCCCTAAAGATGCTGTCACATGCGGCCTTGAAACCGATGAAAAAGTAATGGGTATCGATTTGAAACTCCTGGATTATTTCCAAGATCTGCCGTAGTGCGAATATTTGGTCGATGGCAGACTTCCCTGGCCTAAAGCAACCCTGGTATGGACCTATCAGGTTGTTGACGAAAGGCTTCAGGCGTTCACAAAAGTACGGCAGAGATCTTATACGTGATATTAAGAAGACTAATGCCTCTGTAGATGGTGTTCGCTTTTCTTGAAGATCGGGCAAACATAAGTACTAGCAAATTCTAAGAACCAAGATGTTTAATCATATATTGCTGAGCTAAAATAGGCAGAAGCATCAATTGGTAAATGGCAATATTCGGTCCAATGTGCTTCACTTGCCAATTGCAATGCAACGGCGTCCACCTAATCAAAAAGCTGAAAATAAAACAGCTGAAATGGGTGGGTCTTGTAGGGCGTATGGAAAGCAAAAAACCCTATCCGATCCCCTATGAATCTTCGATTATACACCCAATATACGACACCACCTTCCCTGGACTCTGTGGAAAGTAACCTTGATCAAAGTCGTCTGCGTACCTTGAACCCAAATTGGCTGGAGGGTCTACTTGGTAAAGATCATGGTTGAATCTGGACAGTAAACGTCAGAGTTTAGTAGCATGGATGTTAATAGCTAAATGGATGTAAAGTAATTGACTTCCAAGCTCTCTTTTCTACATATTCCCAGCTTAAGCTGGATGGCACCTCCCAAAATGAATTACAAGGCAATGAACTAACTAACAATAATTTAAGAACTGAATTCTTGCTAGAATAGACTTTTAGATCTAGTATTTATTTCTGATGATTTAGATATTAATATTTCTGAAACTGTTCCATTACTTAATAATTCTGTTCACCATAATGCAATCAATATTTGTATTTCAATTTATAATTATGATAATCTCAGTAAATTTAATAACTCGAATTCATACTATCGCAAATTTAATACAAACAATTTGAATTTAATAAAATCTCAGCTTAGTAGCATTAATTGGATATCAGAATTTCAAAATTGTAATTTACCGAAAAAATTTTTTAAATTAAAAAATTATGTAAGTGAAGCTTTAAATAATTCTGTACCTTTGGTCCATAAAAAATCAAATTCTAGTCCTAAATGGTATAATAGTAGACTAAAAAAATTAAAAAATGCAAAGAATTCTGCGCATAAACGATTTAAGCAATCAAATTCTACGACAGACTATACACTTTTTTGTCGTTTGAGGAAAGAGTTTGTTTTCCTATCAAAATTTTTGCATTGTAACTATGTTCATTTAATGGAGTCAAAACTAAAATCGAATCCAAATCAATTTTGGAATTATATCAATACAAAGCGTAAAAGTGTTGGATTCCCATCAACAATGCATTTTGATAAAAAATCTTCTTCTGAACCAGAAGAGATTGCAAATATGTTTGCTGATCACTTTCAAACAATTTATAATTCTTCGAACTCAGTAATGTTAGATGAAGATTATTTTAAATCTATTCCCTCGATCTTTGATTCGTGTAGTTTTGAATTTAATATTGATGATGTATTCTTGTTATTAAAGGGACTTGAGCCCTTAAAGAAACCAGATATATTGGGATTTTTCCCCATTGTTTTACGGCATTGTGCTGACGTTCTTTCTGCCCCGTTGACTGATTTGTTCAATCAGTCATTGTCCACTGGTGTTTTTCTAGATGAATGGAAGATCTCTATTATAAATCCCACCTTTAAATCTGGCAAAAAAGATAATATTGTTAATTACAGACCGATAACAAAACTATCCATTATCCCTAAGATGCTGGACTGTCTGGTTAAGGATATTTTTGTCAATTTACTAAAGGGACATGTAAGTGACTCTCAACATGGTTTTTGGAAAGGTAGGTCCACAGTATCAAATCTGGTGGAATTTGCCAACTTTTCAATAAATGCTTTGGAGAAAAACAGACAGATTCATGTAGTTTACACTGACTTTTCTAAAGCATTTAGTAGAGTTAACCTAAGAATTCTTCTGAAGAAACTTGAGTGCTATGGAATTTCTGACCCCTTGTTGGGTTGGTTAAAATATTATTTGTATGGTCGTAAACAAATGGTTTTTGTGGAGGATATAAGCTCTAAGGAAATATTTGTTACCTCAGGAGTCCCGGAAGGGAGTCATTTGGGACCACTTATCTTCTTACTTCTTGTAAATGATATACCTGATATGTTGAAATTTTGTAAATGTCTCCTGTTTGCAGATGATATTAAGTTTTTTGCAGCCGTTTCAAACTCTGCTGATCATTTGCTTATGCAAAATGATCTTAATACGTTTGCAAGGTGGTGCAAGCTAAATGATTTAAAACTCAACCTTGAAAAATGCACTTGTATGTCATATAACCGTTGTTTACATCACATCATTCCTTCGTACACTCTAGACAATGTTAATTTAAAAATTGTTCGTGAAGTTAAGGATCTTGGTGTGATCTTTGACGAAAAACTCACTTTTCAACTTCACATAAATTCAATAATTTCAAAAGCTAATTCCTTGTTGGGATTTTTGAAGAGAAATTCTTTTGAATTTGCTGATCCATATACGTTAAAATCTTTGTATTGTAGTATTGTAAGACCATCATTGGAATATGCTTGTGTTGTTTGGAATCCAACAACTCAAAACGATATTGCTAAGATTGAAAGAGTACAGAAAAACTTCTTACGTTTTGCTTTGAGGAAATTTTTCGGTAGTATTAATACTGTACACTTTTCTTATCGTTCAAAATGCCTTTTGCTAGGAATGCAGTCTCTCGAATCTCGCAGAGAAATGTATAGTGTTATGTTTGTTCGGGACGTTTTGGGTAGTTTCATTGATAGCTCAAACTTGCTTTTCAATATAAACGTATATGCTCCTTCAGGGAGTATTAAGGCAGAGGCCATTATTGTTTGAAGTTTCACATAGAACTAATTATGGATTGCGTGAACCCTTAAGTCTTTGCTGTAAATTATTTAATGATGCTTATTATTGTCTTGACATATGTTTGGAAAGAAATATTTTTAAAAAATTACTGTTGGCATTCTTAGCCCATAAATATAATAATTTAAATTAGTAATTGTATATGTATTAAGTATTGTATTAAATATGTAATATCAAATCTGTAGATGAAAATCGTAGATGAATAAATAAAAAAAAAAAAAAAAAAAAAAAATGAAAAATGAATGAATTAAGGCCCAAAGTGAAATCGATTAAGTCCAAAGTTTTAGACTGTACTTTCTCTCTCTACTCTCATACTGTTTAATACAAAAAATTAATGATCTGAAAAAAACTTTATTTTTATTTGAAATACTGTGCCCTTCAGGGCTACGGCATGAACCACATAAATATAATTTTCTTACGCAATTGTAGCGCAGAAGCCGACCGTAAGATTACCTATTCATCGCGGCCACGCAAAAATTTGATGCCAACTCGTATCTTTAGTCCAAAAATTTACAAAACTACTGGTCGGACAAGCTTTATGGTCTCAATGGTTAGAAAATGCACTTTTCAGGTTGCATTTACCGCTAAATATACCTATAGTATAAGCAACTTCTATAAATAGGGTATCAAATTAAAGCTAACACTGTCTTGTACACGATACCAATGGTCGGAAAGACTTGTTTTGGCCATTGCCACGAGTGCTACCACTTTTCCAAAATTAGGGAAATGAAAAAAAGGATTTAGGAATTCCCCCTGTTGATAATTGGGGCTTCAAAATTTAAGTTAGAATATGATACGAAATTCAAGAAAATGAATTGTCAATTTTTTCACTTATTGGAATTGCTTTTTTTAGCAAATAGAAAATGAACAAACCCCTGTTTAATGAACTGTCTAAGCTTCAAAATATATCTAATTTCTGCAAAGTGATTGTTAAGAAGATATTCCCCAAAAATTAGCCGCATATGACCCTGCGTACAGCTTTTTACACTTTCTTTAGAACGCCAATAATTCCTTACTTGAAATTTTATCACTGAATCACTAAAAAAATAATAATTATGTTGTGTAATACAAATAATTTATATTTTTGTCCATTTGTCCAACAGGGAGCCGATGTAAATTTCAACCAACATGGTGCAAACTATACGTCCCTTCATTTTGCAGCTTTATCTGGCAACAAGGATATATGTAATTTACTTCTAGACGCGGGAATTATTCCAACAACGCTGAATTCTGTATCAAGAACAGCTTCTCAGATGGCTGCATTTGTTGGAAATTATAAATGCGTTGAAGCAATCAATAATTACGTGCCAAAATCCCAAATTGAACAATTTACCAAAATTCAGGGAAAACAAACAGAACCCTGTTTGCCACCTCAATTGCTGGATAGTTTTCATAAATTTGTCATTGAAGTTAATCTACATCCTGTCCGTATTGCGCTCAATCTACAAAGAAGCGGAAATCTAATAAAACATTTGCCAAAACTTAAAAAGGTTCTGCAGCTGATGACGGAGAAGGAAATGCACAAAAAGTGCGATATAAATGAATTAATGGCATTCAAATATCACTATTTGCGTTGGACAATTTCTGAAATAATGCGTTGTGAGGAGCAATGCCAATTGAGGAAAGAAAAGAACAACGAATCGGATGGCAAGCATGATTTTATTGAATTGTTTGTTAAACGTGTATTAAAAGAGAACAAACAAGGGCAATTAGAGTACATAGAGTTTACAATCAGAGACTGTGTTCGAGAGTTTCCGTTTAGGGAATGCACGATATTCCGTCAGGTTGTATCTCAACTAGCTAATAAAGACTCACCGCCAGCTTTGTTCGTATTAAGAAGTGCCATTAATGGACAGCGTGGATTTATTGTATGTATTTTATGTAATTATAAAAAAAACTGTAATGCTCTTAAACCTTTTGTAATTGTACATTGTAGGATGAAATATCATTTTGCAGCACATGCGGTGAAGAAAAACCCGATAAAAAGTGTTCAAAGTGCAAAGCTGTACAATACTGCGATAGAGAGTGTCAACGACTTCATTGGTTTATGCATAAGAAGACATGTGCAAGGCCAATATCGACTGCTGCTAATTCGAATCATCTTTCGTCGACAGCAGAAAACAAACATGAAATTGATGCAGGTGAAATTCAAGAAACACTCAAAAACTTGGTGGTTAGCTAAAAAGTTAAAGTCGATATGTATTTGACGAAAATCATAACTAAATTTTTATTGCATCCAAACACACATTTTCAATTTTTTCTTATTGTAAACTCTAAAACAACTTTTTTAATGAAACTATACATTTAACACAAAGGACTTGTTTAAGTACGTTATATTTTAACGTATAAAACATACTAAATGGAAATAATATTAGAGATATTGTGCATTGCACTTCTGATAATGTTTTATTTTTGTCTAATTGTAAGCTTATACGAAATAAAATATATGTGTTTGAAATAATTTAAATTATTTTATTTAGAAAGGCGGGGAGGGGGGGGTCAAATCATTGACTCCGACAGAAAAGAAAAACAGTAATGAACTCTCAAATATAATTTATTTTGGAAAAAAGTTTTTTAGAAAGTTTGGTATTTTGCGAGATTTCAAAATCCTACGTAAAGACTCCTATATTTCATCAGATAGTATGTACTTATAAAAATCTATAAGATGTCATCATTAGTTAAAAAGTGGACTTAAGCCGTTTTTCTCCTGGACCCTTCATTTGTAGAACTTATTCTTCTTGTTAGGATGCAGTTGTATTTTTTCGATAAAATTAAAAATACGGATTTTTTTTTTAAACGAGTTCACTCCTTAATTGAGGATAGCGGCAACCCTGTTATGGCTTGATAGTCGAAAATTTGGATTTAAGCTAGTACTTCAACGAAATAAAAAAAAAATAAAAAATGTCTTCCACGTTTCCATATTGAGAAAAACCCACTCACACGTTTAAAACTCTTAATTATGATGATGTGCGGATACCTTTCAGGCAATACAGTTGGTTAACAATTGCCTATTAATAGAAAATATTAATTTCACTCTTTAAATCAATATAGCGTCAACCCTGCAAGGGGTTGATGGTCGAAAATTTGGACTGTAGCTTTCTGTATGGTACTTTAATGCAATTAAGAAATTGCTTCCCCCATATTTTATCAAAAAAAGTCTAACAAGCTTCGCAAACAAGCGAGGAATGGCTAGCCAACAACGAAGCTGGTCGTTTGAGAGCTGCTCAATCTCCTTATTAAGAAACGAAGAGCAACGCGAAGTAAGAAGTCGTTCGTTTATCAACATGTGCAAGTTAATCGCCCATTAAGTAGATCTGTGAAATTGTCCAGCATCGGAAACAGGTATAAGCGATCCTACGCGATGATAAATTTGAAATTGTAATTTCAAATATTTAACAGGAAGTTTTTCGATTGGGCTGAGTTGCCTGAAAGCAACGAGACGGTAATGGCTTAGGTGGAGGATGCAAAGGAGAATGGGCATATTTGTATGAAACATGGGCGTGAGCGGCCAAGAATGATTTTGTTATTTTTGGATGTGTTTTAGTCCTACAATCACCGTGCAGAAATTTTTTCACTGTGGTGTACTTCAAAACCGAAAAAAATGCATTTTTGTTCTATGACTTTAATAAAGTTTTACTAAGTTTCTGGCTTCTGACCAATTCAAAACTAGAAAAAAAATTGGAACAAGAAATCTAGACAGTCTCAAGAATATTTTGAATATCAAAATGGCCATATAACATCATTAATAAGAGCATTTACCATAAAACTATAATATTACAATCCTCACAATATTAAAAAATCCTGAGTAAAATAATATGTTTAAAAAAATTACAAAGTTGTTAAAATACGTAAGTACTAGGTCTGTTTAAACCCGAAATGCGTCCCTGGGATATTCTGAAACCCCGTTAAACACACTAATACAGTGTCAGTAGACGTTATGAAGGTAGAATAAAGCATTACACCCACTAAAAACACAATCACTATGCAATATTGCTCAATGCAATTGCATTATATTAACATTGAAATATCTTCTCTTCTAAATGAAATTGCAATGTAACGTCCATAGTGAAAGTTGTTCCTGAGTAGCATACCTTTCATTTGACACTAATTTCATTAATGGCCGCTAACGCCCAAAAATGCCCATTCTCCTTTGAAAGTTAAACTTTTGCGTTTGCACTTAATTATGGAAATTAAAACTAGTACCTATACAAAAATTCTAAAAAGCGACGAAGCAAGACGAGCACGGGTCGGCTAGTTTCTAATAATAATTTTCAGATAGAGCATTTAATCTGTTGCCTTTTTTTGCAATAAAAAAGTTATTCTGATTTTTTTCAAATGGTGAACTGTGGCGTATACGTACTATAATCAAAACTTTAAAACAAAGGCAAATCGCTGCAAATATTTTAAAGAGCAATACTATGTTTTTTTATAATCAAATTAACAGCTATATTATTCACTCCAGGTGTAAGTAAGGTTTAAGTGAATTTTAAACCTGTTCTATTAACTCGCATTTTTTAAACCTTTCAATTTAAACTTTTGTTCATAATATTCACTCAAAACGCGCATTAAACTCGGTGGATTTAAAATACATTACAACCGGATGTAAAATTGTTTAAACTTGACTATACACCGATTTTAAACATACGGAATGTCAATAATTTGACATTTTATCTTTCAAAATTTAAAAAATTGAGTTGGCGTTTGAAAAAAAAAAAATCAAAACAGTGAAACTAGTGTCTATTAATTTATCTCAATTTATGTATGTATAATAAATTGATACAAGAAAATGTCGAATCGCAAAATAAAAGGAAGCAAATAACGCAAAAAAGAGGAAAACCGTTTTTTCCGGAAATCCACATCATCATAATCATCGACGCTAGCCCGCTTGTACATGCGGTACACTCGACGAGAACGGCGTTGATTCTCCATCTAGTCCAAAAATTCATCTTTTGACGACGAAGACATCACCATTTCATTTATAAAATCCATTTTATTTTGTTGCTTGTTTATTTTATCTTTAATAATGTACATATGTGCGTAAAAACTTCTAATATGACTTTGCTTCGCTTAAATGAGTGAATGTACTGAAAATCTAGTTTACACCCGGGTTAAACTACTTTAACAGCTCCCTGGAGGGCAGTTAAAATTGAATCGGGTTAAACGCGACAAAGTTTAATAAATAGCGTTATTACCGGGTTTAAAGAGTGAATATTATGCGCTTGGGTTGAACTTTTGAGACTTAACTCACTTTGAACCAAGGTGTAAATTTAAAACCGGATTAATTGAGTGAATGATATGGCTGTAAGTTTTAAATCGATCAGATATGTATACAAACATTCCCATTCATTTGAATAGGACAACATTTTCGAGTGCGATTAACCGTTATAACTACGAATTAAGTGGAATAAATGAATTCTTGTAAATGGCATTAGAGAAAGCATCCAATTTATAAGAGAATAAGAAAACACGCAATCTTAAACTTACCGTCATTACACCTATTTTTATCATTTCTTAAAATTCATGTTGAAATCGTAGCACTTTTTTTCGTTCATTTGAATAGGTATACCGCCTTTATCATCACTTTTGCTTTGAACTTGTTGTGGGTCAAACCTTTTCAGGCTATTTTTGGGTTTAATACCATGGTTTCTTTAATATGACACAAACAAATTCAAAAAAAGTGGAGACTGTGGAGGAAAAGCTCTTGGCGTGGTTGAGTGTGCTTGAATTTATAGTTGTCATGATCAAGGACTAATTTTGTTTTCATGGTCTAGTTGAGGAAATATTCGAACCAAAGTGTTCTTACCGATTTTCTGCCCCCGACGCACAGTGCGTCGATTGTATGGAGATGGTGGACAAAAATCAATTTTCCAAAACTAAGTTGACTTTGCAAAAAAAATTTGTTGTAAATGTAATAAAAAAGAAATTTTCTAAAATCTAACGAAATTTTCACGCCCCCTGCCACGCCCACTTTTGAAAATGGTTTATATCTTAAGAATGGTTAGCACGATTTGAATAAAATTTAGAGAATTTGACTTTCTAGGTGAGTTCAAAAACAAAAAAATAGTGTCGACCCTATCCGCCCACTGCCACGCCCACTTTTTTAAATTGTTTACTTCTAATAATAGTCCAGTCAACGAAGGAAAAATAAATGCAATAAATCATGCTCTCTGGGTTATTATTAAATGTGGTAGGGGTGACCCCCAGGTATAACATACTAAAAGTCCCCAGCCCAGGGCCGCGAGCTATAGCCAGGAGGGGGGCTTAAAGGTCCCCTTTTGTAATTTTTCGGGAATACTTTGAAAGCTAAGCGTTTGAGTGGAAAAGTGTACACTACAAAATGAAAGAATAATAAATTTCCTACAAAAAAGATCTTCTTCATATTTTCGGTAGGAGCAAGGTTAAGAAAGATACGGGGAGTAAAAAAATTCAAGAAATTGAAAAACAATGTTATCGTCTTACAACATCTATGGTTTTTGATCAATTAAACCAGAAATAACCGGAAAAGTACGTATATATTGATTCATGGTCATTTCAGTGACGTCATGAGAACAAGTTGTAGTGTACAGAAGCTGGTTGTGTTAAAATGTCCTTGTTTATTTTTTTGATTCAGTGTTTATTTTTATATGAGAAAGACTGTTTCTTCAAAGGTATGAAGTACATAGAATATTTCCAAGTTAGAGGCCAATACTTTATGAAAGCATTTTTGGACATATCCTAAGAAATAAATTCTTTAGAAGGGGAGGTGTATTTCTCCTTCCTTTCTATAAGGGGGGACAAATTCCCTAAACATTGACTGAAAATAGAAAAACAGCTATTTCAAAACAACGGAAATACTTACAATATTGTGCTATATCTTTTTTGAAAGCTTAAAACAGATTCTTTTATTATATATCTAACAATTTTTGAAAAATTCCTTTGAAAGCTCAAAATTAATAAAAAAAAATTAATCATTTTTTTAAATGATTTTTCATTTCTTATTTTACACTATAAAGTAGTAAATTGTCTTCTATCATTCAATCTTCAAATACCTCACAAATACATGATTTTAAAATAATATTTTTTAGATAAATTCTGACAACACAAATAAATAAGACCAAAAAATAGAAATTTTTGCACAAAAATGAACAATTCTAATTTAAAAATCAAAAATCGGATCTATTTTCAAAATCTTCAATGGTAGAATTTAGCTCTTCAGTAGAGTTATATCGGTTTTGGAGAAAAACCTTATCGAAAACACAAGTTTTCTCATACATTTTTTGTAGCTTCAAGTTTTCGTAAAACACGAGTTTTATATAAAACCAGTCGAAAACATGTTGGAATTCAGGGATGAACAAAACAAACATACCTTTTAATAAGTTCAGCGCCTATTGAAGTGTCAAAAAAGAAGCTAATGGGATGCTTTCAAAAGAAATTGAAAACAGCTGACGAAATTCTGTCATATCAAATATAAAATTCGAATCTCAAAATAAATTATTTTATTTAAAATTGATAAATAATTGTTTGTGGCAAGTCAAATTGTTCATATGGATTAATGAATTAATGTTTTTTTTTTCAAAAAAATGTAAGAAAATGAAAAAAAAATTGTGCGTGATTTGTGTAAAAAAAATGGAATGTCAAACGAAAACGTGTAATGTTCAGTGTGAATGGTTTTCGCGTTTTTGAAAAGTTTTCGCCGAAAACTGGTTTTGGGGTTTGGTGTGAAAAGCCTATTAGATTCTAAAAGCTCACAAACTCTACGATTTTTGGTTTTCTGAGATAAATCAGAAAATGCTTTTAGCGGTCTTCCACGGCTAGTACTTAGTTTTTCACAAGATATTGCATTTTCTAGAAAATTGAGAATGCTTTTTGGAAGAATAAAAGGAGTTTTTAACCAGACTCCGTGGCGTCTCGCAAAAAGAGCGTTGTTTCGTGTACATTGTTTCCACCTACGTTCCAAAGTGTCAAAAAGTCTCATTTTTTCCGCCAAATCACTCTTAGTTGTACCAGGACAATTTTTTATTTTCAATTCATTTAATACAAATTGAATAACACCTTCTATTTTAGAGTTTTTATCCAAAGAAATCCATTTTTCGAAATTTTTTTCATTTTTAATGGTTTGACCTTGTCCTACAAAAAGTCAAATATTTTGAAGGTTAGCAAGAAGTAGCAAGAAAAATTAACATTTTCTTAGAGCACAATAACAATAGAACATAATGGCATAAAAGATTTTGCTGCCATTTGCTAACATTTTTCTTAAAGCTTAAGTTTCTACAATGTATAAGCCTTAAAAAAGAGCATTTTTTCAAAAAATCACCAAAATTCACATAAACAAGAAAAAAATAAAACAACAACTCATACAAGTACTCAATGTATCCATTTTCAATATTTAAATAACCCGGAGGCCACACGAGCTAGTAATCGCTAGCGAGTTACTAATACATCGAAACTTTTCCTACTCGCTATCGCTAGTCAACTGGCTTGCATTTTTCGAAGCCAGTTGTGAAGCGAGTAGAGCGGCGAGTGATTTGACAATTAATGTATGTACCCGACTCGCTAGCGAGTACTCGCTCGTGTGGCCTCCGGGTAAGAAAAATTATAAAAGCAAAATATTTTTCTCACACGAGCTTAACTTGTTCGCACAAAATTTCAACCTTTAATTACACTGCAGCTTAAATTACCTCAATTTCTAACGAAAGGCCCGCTAATCCCCTAAGAAGAGAAAAACAAAAAACAAAACAAAAACAAATTTAAGTACTCCAAGATGTTCCAGAACAGGTTTAGAGCTTAAAACAAAGAAATAGCATTTTTATTTTTTTTATTTTTGTCCACAAGTCGACGCACTGTGCGACGCAATCCGTTAGATGCAAATATCTATCGAACCGAGCTTTCAAAATTGTTGCGGTTCTCAGTGCTGAATAGGAAATTAACACACCTTTCCAAAGATTTAAAAATTTTGTCACGAAAATTTTTCATGGATTTCGAAGAAAAGCATGGACCTCTTGAACCCCTTGCCATTTTTGTCAAAAAAAAATCAAAGTAAATGAAATAAATCGTGACATACGTTTTTGGAAAGGTCTATTCAAACCCTATAGATACATGCAAGCCAATATTTTTTTCATGATCTGGTTGAGGAAATACTCGCATCCAAAGTGTTTTTACCGATTTTCTGCCCCAACTACCTACCTTATTGTCTTTGGATGGCGATATTTCGGAATCCATGCCAGGCAACAAAAATCAAAAATCGAGAAAGATTTTCAAGAGCTTTTTTCAAAACTGAAAACCAGAACTTTCTGCGATATCTGGTTCTCGAGATATACGCATCCAAAGTGACTTGCGCAGATCTGCGTATCTATGCGTAGAGTTACGTAGAAATGCGTTGATCTGCGTATATATGCGTAGAATTGCGTAGAAATGCATAGATCTGCGTATATATGCGTAGAATTACGTAAAAATGCGTAGATCTGCGTATATATGCGTTGAATTGCGTAGAAATGCGTAGATCTTCGAATATGTGCACAGAATTGCGAAAACTTTTTGTATTTTTAGTAAAATAAATTGCAGTGCACGTCAACCCTCGATACATGCAAGCCAAATTTTTTTTCATGGTCTGGTTGAGGAAATATTCGCATCCAAAGTGTTTTTACCGATTTTCTGCCTCAACTACCTACCTTATTGTCTTTGGATGGCGATATTTCGGAATTCATGCCTTGTAGAAGGCAAACAAATTAAAAATCGAGCAAGATTTTCAAGAGCTTTTTCCAAAACTGAAAACCAGAACTTTCCACGATATCTGGTTCTCGAGATATACGCACCCAAAGTGATTTGCGCAGATCTGCGTATATATGCGTAGAATTACGTAGAAATGCGTAGATCTGCGTATATATGCGTAGAATTACGTAGAAATGCGTAGATCTGCGTATATATGCGTAGAATTACGAGGAAGTGTGTAGATCTGCGTATATATGCATTGAATTGCGTAGAAATGCGTAGATCTTCGTATATGTGTGTAGACTTGCGAAAACTTTTTGTATTTTTAATAAAATAAATTGCAGTGCACGTCAACCCTCGATACATGCAAGCCAAATTTTTTTTCATGGTCTGGTTGGGGAAATATTCGCATCCAAAGTGTTTTTACCGATTTTCTGCCCCAACTACCTACTTTATTGTCTTTGGATGGCGATATTTCGGAATTCATGCCTTGAAGAATGCAAAAAAATCAAAAATCGAGCAAGATTTTCAAGAGCTTTTTCAAAACTGAAAACCATAACTTTCTACGATATCTGGTTCTCGAGATATACGCATCCAAAGTGACTTGTGCAGATCTGCGTATATATGCGTAGAATTGCGTAGAAATGCGTAGATCTGCGTATATATGCGTAGAATTACGTAGAAATGCGTAGATCTGCGTACATATGTGTAGAATTACGTAGAAATGCATAGATCTGCGTATATATACGTAGAATTGCGTAGAAATGCGTAGATCTGCGCATATATGCGTAGAATTGCCTAGAAATGCGTAGATCTGCGTAGATCTGCGTATTTGAAATTATTCGCATTCAAAGTGTTTTTACCGATTTTCTGCCCCAACTACCTACCTTATTGTCTCTGGATGGCGATATTTCGGAATTCATACCTTGAAGAAGGCAAAAAAATCAAAAATCGAGCAAGATTTTCAAGAGTTTTTTCAAAACTGAAAACCGTAACTTTCTACGATATCTGGTTCTCGAGATATACGCATCCAAAGTAACATGCGCAGATCTGCGTATATATGCGTAGAATTGCGTAGAAATGCGTAGATCTGCGTATATATGCGTAGAATTACGTAGAAATGCGTAGATCTGCGTACATATGCGTAGAATTACGGAGAAATGCATAGATCTGCGTATATATGCATAGAATTGCGTAGAAATGCGTAGATCTGCGTATATATGCGTAGAATAACGTAGAAATGTGTAGATCTGCGTATATATGCGTAGAATTGCGTAGAAATGCTTTGAAATGCGTAGATCTGCGTATATATGCGTAGACTTGCAAAAACTTTTTGTATTTTTAATAAAGTAAGTTGCAGTGCACGTCAATGGGAGGTATATTCAAACCCTATCGACACATCCAATTTGTTTGCCCCAACGCAATCCGTTAGATGCAAATATATTACGAACCGAGCTTTCAAAATTGTCAAGGTTTTCAGTGCTGAATGGGAAATTGACACATCTTTCCAAAAATGTAAAAATTTCGTTACGAACATTTTTCATGAATTTCGAAGAAAAGCATGGATAACCCCTTACCTTTTTTTCAAAAACAAAACTTTTTTTTTCAAAGTAAATGAAATAAATCGTGACATACGTTTTTAGAAAGGTCTATTCAAATCAAACCCTATAGTTACATGCAAGCCAATTTTTGTTCATGGTCTGGTTGAGGAATTATTCGCATTCAAAGTGTTTTTACCGATTTTCTGCCCCAACTACCTACCTTATTGTCTTTCGATGGCGATATTTTGGAATCCATGCCTCGTAGAAGGCAAGAAAAAATCGAGAGAAAAATCTGCGTATATATGCGTGGAATTGCGTAGAAATGTGCAAATCTAGATCTGCGTATATATGCGTGGACTTGCAAAAACTTAATAAAAAAATTGCAGTGTGCCATTCGAACCAAAGTGTTTTTACCAACTTTCTGCCCCCGACGCAATCCGTTAGATGCCAATATCTATCGAACCGAGCTTTCAAAATTGTGGCGGGTTGCAGTGCTGAATAGGAAATTGACACACGATTTCGAAGAAAGGCATGGACTAACCCCATACCATTTTTTTTTTTCAAAAAAAAAAAAAAAAAAATTCAAAGTAAATGAAATAAATCGTGACATACGATTTTGGAAAGGTCTATTCAAACCCTATAGACACATGCAAGCCACAAATTTTGGAAAAAATTAATAGAATCTCTTCTTTGAGCTATAATCATCTGAGAAATAAACAAAAAGATGGTGTCGATATGAAAATATGCAAAAAACCTGCTACATCCGCAAGTGAAAAACGAAAAATTCTGAGTGTTGCGTCTAATTCATCGGTTTAAATGGCTAAAACAATGGAACAAGCTCGGTTAAGTGCTAGTATTTCTACAGTCGAGAGTGTCATTTAAGGGTTAAGGTTAAGGGTCTCCTTTTGTAGTTTTTCGTGAATATTTTGCAAGCTAAGCGTATTAGTGGAAAAGTGCACATTACAAAATGAAAGAGTTCAAATAAAGAATTTTAAGTGAGCTCTACTCCATATATTGCGTTTCGCCCAAGTACAACAGTTGGGCTCATCAGTTAGATGCTGTTGTACCCTTCTAAGACGCAAATTTTGGTCGATGTTTACCGACTCATATAGAAATCACAGCATGTATACACTGTGAATTCTATTTATCCAGGGGAATTTGTTTAAATTCAGACACCTAGAAAATAAATGCCAGTGCTCAGGCTTTTTATAATTATGATTTTAAAGAAAATTAAAAATAATATTCTTTTGTTTTAGTGGAGCGAATGAATTAAGTTCAAATAAAGAATTTTAAGTGAGCTCTACTCCATATATTGCGTTTCGCCCAGGTACAACAGTTGGGCTCATCAGTTAGATGCTGTTGTACCCTTCTAAGACGCAAATTTTGGTCGATGTTTACCGACTCATATAGAAATCACAGCATGTATACACTGTGAATTCTATTTATCCAGGGGAATTTGTTTAAATTCAGACACCTAGAAAATAAATGCCAGTGCTCAGGCTTTTTATAATTATGATTTTAAAGAAAATTAAAAATAATATTCTTTTGTTTTAGTGGAGCGAATGAATTAAGTTCAAATAAAGAATTTTAAGTGAGCTCTACTCCATATATTGCGTTTCGCCCAGGTACAACAGTTGGGCTCATCAGTTAGATGCTGTTGTACCCTTCTAAGACGCAAATTTTGGTCGATGTTTACCGACTCATATAGAAATCACAGCATGTATACACTGTGAATTCTATTTATCCAGGGGAATTTGTTTAAATTCAGACACCTAGAAAATAAATGCCAGTGCTCAGGCTTTTTATAATTATGATTTTAAAGAAAATTAAAAATAATATTCTTTTGTTTTAGTGGAGCGAATGAATTAATTAAGCACTGGCATTTATTTTCTAGGTGTCTGAATTTAAACAAATTCCCCTGGATAAATAGAATTCACAGTGTATACATGCTGTGATTTCTATATGAGTCGGTAAACATCGACCAAAATTTGCGTCTTAGAAGGGTACAACAGCATCTAACTGATGAGCCCAACTGTTGTACCTGGGCGAAACGCAATATATGGAGTAGAGCTCACTTAAAATTCTTTATTTGAACTTAATTCATTCGCTCCACTAAAACAAAAGAATATTATTTTTAATTTTCTTTAAAATCATAATGGTAAAAGTAAGTACATATTATGTATATTAGGGTGGTCTTTAAATTGGACATTGTCTTGGATAGCCCTCATTCGATTCAAAACATTGAAAAACAATTTCCCTAATTTTTTCAGATTTTTATTTCACCCCCCTGGTCTCCCTTTTTTCACTTCAAGGTACAAATAATGGAGTTAGGGTGATTCTTATAACACGCAAAAAAAAAGTCGGAACTTATAGATTAGATTCAGACGAAAAAAAATCGTATCGGAGGGGGGGTCTATTTCCCCCCGTTCAGGCAGGAGGGGTAATTTTCTAAAAATTTGACCAAAAATTTAAAAAAATTTTTAAAAAACAACGGGACCACTTAAAATGGCATGCTATAGCTTTTTTTAAAAGCCATGAATCCAGTCTCTAATATATTTTTTAAATCAAGTTTTTATTGTAAATAGTTTTTGAAAAAATAATTTTCAAACCTTAAAAATAAAAACAAAAATAATATTTTTTTACGTTTGAAAATTATTTTTTTCAGAAACTATTTACAATAAAAACTTGATTTAAAAAATATATTAGAGACTGGATTCATGGCTTTAAAAAAAGCTATAGCATGCCATTGTAAGTGGTCCCGTTGTTTTTTAATAATTTTTTTTAATTTTTGGTCAAACTTTTAGAAAATTACCCCTCCTGCCTGAACAGGGGGGAATAGACCCCCCCTCCGATTCGATTTTTTTTTCGTCTGAATCTAATCTATAAGTTCCGACTTTTTTTTTGCGTGTTATAAGAATCACCCTAACTCCATTATTTGTACCTTGAAGTGAAAAAAGGGAGACCAGGGGGGTGGAATAAAAATCTGAAAAAATTATGAAATTTTTTTTTCTCCATTTAGAGTCATTTGATGCCTATCCAAGGTGGATTTTCAAAAAAACCCAAAATAAGGACCACCCTAATGTATATATAGATTCATGGTGACGTCATGGGAATAAGCTGGGGTGAAAGGAAAGTAGTTTAAAATGTCCTTATTTAATTTTTTAATACAGTGTTTATTTTCATTAAAGAAACATTGTTTCTTGAAAGGTAATAAGTACACAGGATGCTTCCAAGAGTAAGAGGGGGTGTATTTCTCCCTCCTTTATACACAGGGGGATAAATTTCCAAAACATTCATCCATATTCTGCAAGTGCGGTATTTTGTTTCGTACTCGTAGTCGAACTCGAATCAAAATCGTTACTCTTCAAGACGTATATACGTTGAATTCGAGAAGCTTTAAAAAAAAACATCTGTCGTTGCTTTTAGAAAACTAACAAATACTTAAAACTGTCATTAGAAAAATTTAATCACTTGTGCTGTTTTCCTCCTTTTTTCATAAATGTGTCACAATTTAGACAACATGCAGCTTTTTGTACTTGCTTTGGACACCGTTGAGACCCTAGAGGCTTCCCAAAATGATACCATTGCCTCCATCAAGGATTAATTGACCCAATTGAAGGGCATCATTTGGAAAATTAGCCAGTTTATATTTCTTGAGCGCTCAGTAGTTTTCCTCCATTCTTTGACAGAGCAGGAGGATAAAACATAAACGGAATTCTTCTATAGAAGTCAAAACAGCTCTCTGCTTTTTCTTTTCCTCTTATATAATTTACTGCGACAGTAAATTTTTTTCTTGATTTAGTTAAAGTACCATGCAGAAAGCTTAAGTCCAAATTTTCGACCATCAACCCCTTGCAGGGTTGCTACTGATAATATCCGTAGTTTTAAATTTATCGAAAAAATAAAAATGCATTCCTTATAAAAAGAGTAATTTCTACAAATTTGAATATATGGTATTTTTCAAATTTTGTGTATTTAACGAGTCATAACCAAGTATGTATAAGCAAACAAAAATGGAGTTCACAGTTTTTAGTCAAATATTTTTTTTCTTTCAGTATTACGTGAACATTTCTTTCAAAAATTCTAGTAATCACTATATCCTACAGCTTTGTCCTTATACCATTTTCTGTTTATAAGCAATTGTTAACTGTATTGCCTGAAAGGTATCTGCACGTCATCATGATAAAGTGTTTTAAAAGTGTGAGTGGGTTTCTCTCAATATGGAAACGGTGAAGACATTTTTTATTTTTGATTTCGATGAAGTACTATAAGGAAAGCTTAAATCCAAATTTTTGACCATCAATTAATAACAGCGTTGCCGCTATCCTCAATTAAGGAATGAACTCGTTTTTCACAAAATAAATCCGTATTTTCAATTTTATCAAAAAAACATATACCTACATTTAGTCCAGTAAATAGAGCTATAAAAAGGTCGGGTAGTTCTTAATTTTTGATATGTTATATGGTATTGTTGGTAGATAAAAATTCCAAATTTCCACAACCACGCCCCTTCCGCCCCTTCAAAATCCTGGAAAAACCACAAAAAATCGGCATTGTTTTCAGTTTTTTGCCTATAAATTATTTCCGGTATATTTTTAGGAAAAAAGTAGTACGCAAATTTGTAGACAACATAATTTCCCACAAATATGATTCAATAACTATTTTTGTACAACCACTACAAATGGCACTATGGAGCTCCCAAAAAAGGCTAAAATTTCGTATTTTGCAAGATTTTCAGTTTTTTCCCTCTTTACAGCACAATAACTCCTTAACCGTCGAGTTATGGGCAAAATTGTTCATAATCAATCTTGTAGATAATTTAATTGGCTACCAATATAATATAACTACAGTCAATTCCCTCTAAGTCGAACTCCCCCTAAGTCAAATTTCCCTCTAACAAGAATTTGTTTACCATACATATTTGTATACTCCTCTCAAATTTCCATACTGTATTTATTTCTCTCTAAATTGAGCTTTTGCAAAACTCTGTCTTACTCCAAATAATTTTGATACCCCGCGAGAATTCAACTTAGAGGGAGTCACCTGTATTTTCATTTTGTGACAAATCATGCTAATCGACGAGATGAAAAACCAATACAGCTAATTTCCACTTTTCCACATTTTTCGGAAAAATTTATAACAATTCGGGTGCTGTTTAGATGGTACAAATATTTTAAGTGAATCGACAGTGTATAGATTTTTACCACGCCCATTATGTGGTCTTTTTTGCGTTTTTTTTTTTTTGTAAAGAGAGCAAGTTTTTGTTAGGTCCGTCAAGCTGCGTCCACCACAATGGAAATTCAGAAATGTAATGAGGCAATAATTTGATGCTCATTTGATGCTAATTTAGTACCGCAATCCCGCCGCGGTACTAAATTCCCTTCCCCTTCAAGCTGGTGGGGGACCCAGCTTGACGTCAAGCTGCGTCCACCACACCTTAATACACAAAATTTCAAAAAACTAATGATGCAATAATTTGATGATAATTTTGGGCTCCTCAAATGGCGGAATTTCAAGTTCCTGAAGTCCATCCTTACCACTTAAAAGCAGCCCGATATCAAGCGAGCTGTGTAGACTTTTCACCACAACGGAAATTCAAAAATGTAATGATGCAATAATTTGATGCTCATTTAATGATAATTTACTACCGCAATCCCGTCCCGGTACTAAATTAACCTTCCCCCTCAAACTGGTGGGGGACCCAGCTTGACGTCAAGCTGCGTCCACCACATCGAAATACACAAAATTTAAAAAAACTAATGATGCAATAATTTGATGCTAATTTTGGGCTCTTCAAATGGCGGAACTTCAAGATCCTCAAGTCTATCCTTACTACTTAAAAACCGTTCGATATCAAGCGAGCTGCGTAGACTTTTTATATACGACCTTTGAAAAAAAATAAAAAAGTGTATAAGACGTAAAACTAAGTAATTTGAGAGATTATAAAATTTTGTTCTTCTATCCCCAACGGTTTGGTTTTTACAGACAAAAAACCGAAATATGATGACGTCACTTGTATGAAGCTGCTTCCACCACAACGGAAATTCAAAAATCTAATGATGCAGAAACCTAGTGCTTCTTATGGGCTCATTTATTGTTGCAATCATAAATTTTGGGCTCCATGGTTTGACCTTAAAATCAAGTGCTGAATATGCAAAACCACGTAGACTTTCTACAGAACTAGGTCATTTGAAATAATAACATTTTCCATAATAATAATAACTCTCAGATCTTCCATATCCATTTATTTTCTTGGAGACATCATATCAACAATTTTGCAACATTCCTATTACATATATAATAGTATAATTTAACCAATAAGGTCGCGAACTCTTTTTGATATAAATCATTCATTGATGGAAATTCAACTAACACATACAAATCGTAGCTCACACATATTCTACTTCCTTAAAACAAATAAGCAAATGAAATTCTTTTAAAAATTACACCCACATTACATACATTTCTTAAAAATATCTATGCATTCATTAGTTGATTTTTATTTTAGCTCCGCCTCCTGCACGGCTTTCTTTGATCAAAATGAAGGATTTACTATATTGAACTATGTAAAGTTTTGATTTTAGTGGGTTTCTGAGCTGAGCTCTTAAAGGAAAGGTTGGGTGTACTCAAGCTTAAGAATATTTAAATGCAAAAATAGTACATTCAAAAATTATTCTGTAGTTAGAACATATTATTATAATATGTATAGTAGGTACAAGGTACCTACATTCTCAATAGTATGTACCTACCATTCATGAAACATTGCAAAAACCTTTCATTTATATTGAGATTGAATCAAAAGAAATTAAAAGCTATACTTATACCGACAAAAAATTGAGGGATATTTAGGTACCTACTTTTATAAAACTTAAAAATATATGTGCAAAGTTTGGCAAAAGGATGGTCGTATCGCCTTGGTCTTGGCCTCTTGGGCTCACTAGATCCAGCATTAAGAAATACCTACCTTAAAATTTAGTGCAATTATGTAACGATCGTACCAAACTTTGTACATATATTTTTAAGTTTTATAAAAGTAGGTACCTAAATATCCCTCAATTTTTTGTCGGTTTAAGTATAGGTTTTAATTTCTTTTGATTCAATCTCAATATAAATGAAAGGTTTTTGCAATGTTTCATGCACCTACTATACATATTATAATATGTTCTAACTACAGAATTATTTTTGAATGTACTATTTTTGCATTTAAATATTCTTAAGCTTGAGTACACCCAACCATTCCTTTAAGAGGTCAGAAACAGGGTTACCGCTGAGAATTTTTTAAAGGGCGCAAAAAAAGTCGCACTCAAGAAAAAAAGGTCGCAAAACACAATAATTGAAAAAAAGTCGCACTTTCATTCAAAAGGTCGCATTTTGAAAATAAAAAGTTCCACAACCATATTTTTATATTTGAACAACAAAAACAATTGAGATTATTTTTGGAACATTTTTTTCTTAAAAACAAAACCTATAAATACTTAAAAACTAAAAATTTCAGTCTTCATTTTAAAAACTTATAGCTAGACCTATAGGCGTTCAGAATAGTAATGATGGTAACGAAAGTAATCACCTTGATTACAGAATTCGACACGAGTGAGCAGCGCAGCGGAGGGAATCTGATTCAAATATGACATTCAAAATTGAGCCTGAATCCTTCCGCAGCTCATTCGTAGGATTCTGCTGTACTCAGGGCGAATAACAAAAGTTGATATTGACTAATTTTGTATAGTTAGTTTCCCGATGTATTCAACTTTTATAGGGATGGGTCAATATGTTAGTAACAGTTATTAGCCTGTTACCGAAAATCGGGAATAACTGCTATTGAAACTAGAAAACTTTAAGATAACGCAGTTTTTATTAAATTCACCATATAAGTAAATTTTTATATGCGTTTAAAAATTTGGTTCTGATTATTCTGCTTAATATGTAGATAATAATTTCAATTTTATCAAGTTTCAAGCTTATCAAATTTTATTCAAAATCGAATTGCAGCAGTAAAAAGGTGTTAGTGTTTTGTTACTGATTTTGCTTAAGTGTGATTCTGCTTAAAGTAATTTTAATGTAATCGTAAAAATTAAAAATTTGAGAATAACACTTAAACAAAGTCAAAAACAAAACTGTCACGCCTTTTTGCTGCTACAATGAGATATCGATTCTAAATGGTAAAATTGAAATGACTATTGAGCAGGATCACACTTAAGCAAAATCAGTACTAAAATGGCTATGCATGTTTGCTGCTGCAAGGAGATTTCGAATTAACACGATGACATTCAAATCATTATGAAGCAGAATAGATAGTTAACAGCTAAGTAAAATCAGTCTATTTTAAAGTTTTTTTGTTTATTTTGACTCCTCAATGAGTGTTATGGTTAGGACTTATCATTTTTATCAGCAAAAACATAGACATAATAATTAAGTCATCAGCTTTCATTCGCATTAAAAATAATCACTGATTTTATATGAGGAGTTTAGGAACAAAATATGAAATTTTCACTTTTGATACTTTTTTCTATTGTTTTTTACTTGGGTCCACAACCCTAAATTTTATTGATTGCTAAAGAGATTAAGTCAAGAATAATAATATGTATCAACGAAAATTCAACTAGAAAAGGCACTCTCGGAACAAAAGATGTCATACACAAAATATAAACTATTTACTTGGCTTTGAATCAAATTGAGTTTCAAAAATTGATATTTTTCAGCAGAACAGCAGAACAGGTTGTAATGGGACTTTACGTATACATGTAGTGTACAACTCTGGGAGTAATCTGGGTTACTTTTAATTGTAAAAATGTTAACGGTATCTTTAAAATTTAAGAAAAAGAATGAAATTATGGAAAAATTTTATCAAAAAAAAATAATTCAGGAAATGATTATAAACAAGTAGAAATAATTAATTTTAAAAGTGTTAGAAAATTAAATTAAAACAATAATTATATAGTCTGAGTAGTGGTGAACATTTTGATAAAATGTCTTAACTATTAAAAATTTTGTGAACGTACTGTTCGGATCTGTGAAAACTACATGCCACCAATAAGGCAGCGAGACCACGGCCGTTTGACAAGTGACAACCACAATGTATTTTTAAGATGCAACAAAAAAAGTGTTTATACCTACCTTACACTTTTTATTCGTTCAAACTATATGCCATCAACCTTGCAGCCTTATGACTATGACGGTCCTTAAACCACAATAATGCACTTTTAAAATGCAATAATGCGATTGAAACGCTGCCAGGTTTTATTTAAATAAGAATTAAATTGTAGTGTTTGTCTTTTATATGGAAATAGTTAAAAGTTGCTCAGGTGGTTGTTTATTTGTTAAGAAAAATAAGTGCAATATTTTTAAAAATTTTGTCTGTTTGTCTGTTTGAACACAATAATCTTAAAAACGATTCTTCGACTTTCGTACATGTAGTGGAGTATCCTAGGGTACTTTAAATGGTAAAAATGTTATAAAAGGGGTATCTTTGAAATATTAGAAAAACAGTGAAATTCCGGAAAAATTATGTGGAAAAATTAAATTAAAAATGTTTTATTGAAAATTAGCCTTTACTAAACTTCGTCAGCAATAGTAATGAAAAGAGTCTGTTTGTTGTACCAATATTATTCCCTTCATACTTCTATCAACACGACTTGAATCAAATGGACTACGAAAAATCCATCAGCTTTTCATTTTATTAAAATAAATTTCTTTGCATTTTATAGGACACAACAGCATAACCTCGGCGGCGCACAGTGGGGCCGAGATTTGGTATTGTGAAATATACTTTTTTTCAGAAAAAATTCTGGGGTGAAAAGTAGTTTTCATCCGAAATGGGGTTCAACCGAAACTTTAATTTTTTGAAATTTTGAGCCCTAAAACTAATTCTATACATAAAAATGAATCAATATTTCCCTCTTTGTCACGCCTTAACTCAAAAATTGCTTGACCTATTTGGATGATTCTTTTCATGTAATCTTTGATATTGAGAGTGTTTTTGGTGATTTTTTTTTAGTTTGGTCTTGTGTTTTGCCAAAAAGGTGCAGAGGCGCACCTGAGTATCTGTTTTATGTAAAAAATATAAATCAATTCAGTTTGAAAAGAAATCAATCAATCATGAAATTTGGTTCTAACAAATAAAAATAAAAATATAATCGAATCTCGATTATCAGGAATTCGATTAATCGAGGACACATAATTAAAATTTTGTTTTGTTAATTTGTTTGTTAAATGTTTGTCTACCCGGGCGGAGCCGGGCCGGGCAAGCTAGTATATAATATAAGTGCTATAAACGGGTATCTTAATTCCTATATTTTAACGACGACGGTTTCTTACGCAACTTTTATTTCAGTAACAGGTAGCTATAGCTGTTATTGAAGAATATTAATAGTAATAATATTTTTAACATTTATTGCAAACTATTAGTTCAGTATTTAGCCCATCACTCAACCAACTGGCGTTCTAATCATCCAATTTCGAGTTACCTCACTTTATTTCAATTTCAATCAAGCGCAAGCCAAGCCCCAAGCCGCTTCGTTTTCGTTTCAAAGGAAATGGAAAAAGATTAGTTGAATGAAAGTCGATTGAAATATTACTTTGTTTCAATTTAAATGAGCGAGTTTGAGAAACCAGTGTTTTTGTGTTTTGATATTTTAAATTAAAAAAAAAGTCGCACGGAGAAAAAGGTCGCCCTGATTAAAAGGTCGTCGTTTAGTCGCACGGACCCAAAAAAGGTCGCAAAGTGCGACTAAAGTCACCCAGCGGTAACGCTGGTCAGAAACCCACTAAAATCAAAACTTTACATAGTTCAATATAGTAAATCCTTCATTTTGATCAAAGAAAGCCGTGCAGGAGGCGGAGCTAAAATAAAAATCAGCTAATGAATGCATAGATATTTTTAAGAAATGTATGTAATGTGGGTGTAATTTTTAAAAGAATTTCATTTGCTTATTTGTTTTAAGGAAGTAGAATATGTGTGAGCTACGATTTGTATGTGTTAGTTGAATTTCCATCAATGAATGATTTATATCAAAAAGAGTTCGCGACCTTATTGGTTAAATTATACTATTATATATGTAATAGGAATGTTGCAAAATTGTTGATATGATGTCTCCAAGAAAATAAATGGATATGGAAGATCTGAGAGTTATTATTATTATGGAAAATGTTATTATTTCAAATGACCTAGTTCTGTAGAAAGTCTACGTGGTTTTGCATATTCAGCACTTGATTTTAAGGTCAAACCATGGAGCCCAAAATTTATGATTGCAACAATAAATGAGCCCATAAGAAGCACTAGGTTTCTGCATCATAAGATTTTTGAATTTCCGTTGTGGTGGAAGCAGCTTCATACAAGTGACGTCATCATATTTCGGTTTTTTGTCTGTAAAAACCAAACCGTTGGGGATAGAAGAACAAAATTTTATAATCTCTCAAATTACTTAGTTTTACGTCTTATACACTTTTTTATTTTTTTTCAAAGGTCGTATTTAAAAAGTCTACGCAGCTCGCTTGATATCGAACGGTTTTTAAGTAGTAAGGATAGACTTGAGGATCTTGAAGTTCCGCCATTTGAAGAGCCCAAAATTAGCATCAAATTATTGCATCATTTGTTTTTTGAAATTTTGTGTATTTCGATGTGGTGGACGCAGCTTGACGTCAAGCTGGGTCCCCCACCAGTTTGAGGGGGAAGGGAATTTAGTACCGGGACGGGATTGCGGTAGTAAATTATCATTAAATGAGCATCAAATTATTGCATCATTACATTTTTGAATTTCCGTTGTGGCGAAAAGTCTACACAGCTCGCTTGATATCGAGCTGCTTTTAAGTGGTAAGGATGGACTTCAGGAACTTGAAATTCCGCCATTTGAGGAGCCCAAAATTATCATCAAATTATTGCATCATTAGTTTTTTGAAATTTTGTGTATTAAGGTGTGGTGGACGCAGCTTGACGTCAAGCTGGGTCCCCCACCAGTTTGAGGGGGAAGGGAATTTAGTACCGCGGCGGGATTGCGGTACTAAATTAGCATCAAATGAGCATCAAATTATTGCCTCATTACATTTCTGAATTTCCATTGTGGTGGACGAAGCTTGACGGACCTGTTTTTGTTTTAGTTCGAAAACATCTTAACCATTTGAGCAAAATTTTAGACTTCATAACGGACTATAATAAGTATGATCACGGAAAATTTCCACTCACTGATATATGTCCACATAAGAATGTAACTTTCCATCCCTGTGGAATCTTCGTTTAATATTGTTTCGACCCATGAAGGGCCGAAACCAAAAGTGCTCTGGTGATGGCTTACCCTCTAAACCAGAGGTTCGATCATCTTTATTGCCTTCATCTTGAGATTCCAAAATTCAATAGGCTCAAGCAAGTTTCCCATTCGCACAATGTGGCTTAGCCAAGTCGACGCGTTTTTACTTTTTGGGCTACATTTACATCTACAGCTCATTGACCTCACGTTTATATCTTCTCCTCCAAAAATCGGTCGAATAATATTACTTGCGAAAGAGCCAAGAATCAGTTTTTATTTCCGCTTTTCATCCTACCGAGTGTAGAAGTGTCTTGAGCGTAAAAAGAGTGTTGAACCTAATTGTTTGTGAAACTGAAATAGCAGCGGTTTCCAAAAGTATTTTTTCGCTGAATATGTACATGGGTGCCCGCGTGGAGTAAATACGAGTATTAACCCCAAGGTTATTGAAATTCTTAACTACTTCGAAGCTGCTGCTAATAAAAGTGAGGTTTTGGCCAAGGCTGTGAACATTCGTTTTTTCGTGACAGCAGTTAGTTGGACTTTTTCTCGTTTACTTTAAGACCAATATATCTCACCTGTTCTTCAATCACCCATGAAGAACTCTATAAGGACACAATGGAACACAAAATAGGGCATTCTGTGTGAACACTTCTCTATGCACTATCTGTTCCAGAAGAAGATTGAAAAGACTTATGTTATCGCATTTCCTCGCCGAGTGCACTGTACATGCTTTGAACAGTTCGGAGAAGCTATTTTCTAGTTGCACATTGCATTTTGCATATTGCACCTTATGTTTTATAATGTCACGATATACAGGCGGATCATTTTTCTTGAGATCTCGAGTTGAGTTATCGCCATATAGAGCTATTGACGATGAATATGCTTCCATAAGCGGCGTCATTTTCAGAATTTTCTTCAGGGTTAAGATTTTGGGGATCTTTTACTGACATTCGTTTTAATGTCCTTTATCATAACTACCTACAATTTGTATTCCCATGAGAAAGATTGGTGACAATTGCTCCGTATATAAACAACGTGGACAAAATTTGCATAACCGATTTACTAAAAAAAAACATTGTTAATCATCTAAACATCACTCGAATTTTTATTTTTTTTTTTTTCGAAAATTATAATTTGTTTATTGGATTGGTTTTTCATCACGTCAGCTATCATGCCTTTTAATTTCATCAAAATGAGTTTAGTGGTTTAGCCTTAATAGGATTTTGTTCGCTAACTCAAATAAAGTGCACTACTGTGAGTCCGAAATTTAGGAAAATAGCGACTAAAACACTGGTTTCAAAATATCGTGATGTCTACCTAATTTTTTTTGACTCTCCTATTTATACTTAAATCGATTCTGGTGGTAAAGCAAATCGGTAATAAAATTTCTAAACGGGACTCCAATACATTGACTGTATAAAACAGATAGGAAAGAAAGTGAGTTATAGTAAAAACGTTTGAAAAAAATTACTTTCTCAATCTTCATCCGATTCCCGATTGCATTCGTCACAAAATGAAAATACAGGTGACTCCCTCTAAGTTGAATTTTCGCGGGATATCAAAATTATTTGGAGCTAGACAGAGTTTTGCAAAAATTCAATGTAGAGAGCAATAAATACAGTATGGAAGTTTGAGAGGTTCTTTTTGGTCAACTTATTGTTTTCATAGTGTTGCACTGTGAAAACACCGCTAGTCATAGTGTACGTACTGTGATCTGGTCAACAACGTTCGATAGAACAATCGAAACTTACAATATCTGTTCAATTAAAATACATAATTGAACCTTAAAATAATACACTTTAAAACTTAAGTATTTTTATTCAATTCTATAAATATACATACATATATGTACATATACATACATCTTAGTTTTACCTTTTTTACTTTTTTATCCAAAGCTTTCTATTAACTCTTCACCATAATAAATTTGATCGCATTTTTCAAATTCAATGGAAAGCAACTGTTCCTTTTTCTTTTTATCAAAATAAGCTTCAATAATACTTCTTTGTGTTGTAGTTGATGTTTCGCCAAGAGTCGTGATGTCGGCATCAATTTTAAGTGCAGCACTTGTAGAAAGAGCAATGAGTGCCACAAGAGCAATAAACAGCAACTTGAAAGCGAACATTTTTATAAGATTTAAATAATAAGCCCCTCCTAGTGTAAAGTAAGAACAGGTACTATTGAGAACCAAGGTATTTCTCGAGTATTTATACTAGAAAAACTCCCAAATTATCAACTATCTTTATAATAAAAAAACGTGTAGATAAATAAAAAAACGTACGCAAATAAAGTATTGAAACGTTTTGTCTATTTGTTAATCAAACACAATTATTAAATGATGACGTCTTTGTTGTCCTTAATTATTGTAATTATCCATTTGTATGTTCTTTATCAAACTAAAATACAAAAACTTTTAGAGCCACTGAGATAAGCGAACAAAGTATTGTTTGGGTAATTAATAATTTGGAACAACAAACAGTAAAGAACATCATTTAATTATTTTAAGATAAATTTTGTCTATTTTATTTAAATAAAACACAAATTATGTACATAAATGATGTTGTGTTTGTTGTTCCAAATTATTAATTACCCCTTTTTATATTTTTTTTTTTAAACTAAACAATACTTTATTTGCTTACCTAAGTGGCTCTACACGTTTTTGTATTTAAGCTAGTTGATGACTTGGCAGTTTTGTCCAATATAAATACTCGGGAAATAGCTTGGTTCTCATTAGTTCCGATTCCTACTTTATAATAGGAGAGGGTTATTACTAAAATCTTATAAAAATGTTCGCATTCAAGTTGGTGTTCGTTGCTCTAGTGGCACTCATTGCCTTTTCTACAAGTTCTGCAGTAGAAGCAGGTACTGACGCCGAAGCCGTTGAAGCGGCATATAAGGAATGTCTTAGAAAAGCTGTTAAAAATATTTATGGTTAATGAATGATGAAGTTTGTGAACTTAGATGTTTTCTTCATGAAAAATGTCTCTGAAAGGATTAAATAAAAACACTTAAAAGTCTTTAAAATTTACTAATTTAAGAATAAATAATGTACCTATTTTGAATAAACAGATATATTAAAAATGATAAGAAGATACAAATATACTTTCTTTATGCTCTCTTCTTTTTGAACTAGTACAAAACATACAGTGATATTTATAAACCTATTCCAAAATATGTCTAACTTTAGTCACCAGTTTTGAAATTAATGAAAAGCCCCAAAGCGTAGGTACTAAAATTCATTAATTCGTTCAAAAATGAATAAATACAGGCCTGTCAGTGAATAAATGAGGTAACATTTGGGCAATTGTTGGAATGCGTTTATAAGAAACAAGTTGCTTAAACTATTTGGGCATTGACTAGCTGGACAATACTGCTCAAGCGTGATCTAAGAATATCTAATGCGAGAAACAAGTTGGCACAGCAACTTTGACAACCAATCCACTCACTTTAGAGCCAGTGGTTTTAAATGGTGTTGAATAAATTAAAGCTAGAACAAGGGCACTTAAATGGTCGGAAGAAAACAAGCGAGTACCTACACGGAAAGCATATGACGAGGCTATAATTGCGGAGTGGAAGGTTTCATCAAGTTTAGTTCAACTTTGCTTACGGAAGTGAGGTGCGCTCCCGAGCGCAAGTAAAACTGACATTTGGTGAAATAGGAAGGCCAAAAAGAGAAAGATGATAGTTTAGTTACATTGGGTGTGTTCCCCTTTTCTAAGTATACGGAATGGGCGCAGGGTCAAAAGTCCAGAAGCCAAAAGTCCATAATGGAATTTTGACCCACTTGGGGGGTTAAAAGTCCATAAATGCATTATGGACTTTTAACCCACCCAAGTGAGCTAAAACTCCAGAAGAAAGTGGGTCGTAAGTTCGTAAATTTTTTAAGGAAATGGGTCAAAAGTCCATACTTTAGCAAAAAAAACAATTTATTTCAAAATTTCAGGAAAAAAATAATGAATATCAATCAAAAAAGAAACAAGAAAATTTACAGATTCATAATTAAAGGTTCAAAAACATTTACAAAAAAACTTTTTTGCTATTTGTGTTGTCACAATTTGCCTGCAAAATGGACATAACACTTCATTTTTGTTGGGTTTGGCCGTACTTTCGGCGTTCTTCCATTAGGCGAGTAGAAGCAATTGATAATTTTTTGTATCGCACATTAAGAACACGTTAGTACTTACAAAGTTTTCGCTGATTTAATTACATCTAATATTATTTTGTTTAGGGTATGGGAAAATTGAAAAATATGATTAAAAAAAAATCACTTGATATTTTTATACAATAATATTGAGTTTTGAGAATACGACATTACTATGTTTTTGAATATGTTTTTTGGGAAATTTGAATTTTCGGAAAATTTAATTAGCGCGCGCGTTTTTATAATTTTGCTAGCTGAACTTTTAAAACAAATTTTCAAAAAAGTAAACTCAATAAGTCACTTAGAAAATTTTAAAGAGATATAATTTTCGAATCGAAGTTTTGTGATACACGGAATTTTAATATTTTTCGAAATGATTTTTGTGAATTTTTCAAAAATTCAAATTTCACAAAAATCATTTCGAAAAATATTAAAATTCCGTGTATCACAAAACTTCGATTCGAAAATTATATCTCTTTAAAATTTTCTAAGTGACTTATTGAGCTTACTTTTTTGAAAATTTGTTTTAAAAGTTAAGTTAATTAAATTTTTCGAAAATTCAAATTTTTCAAAAAACTTATCCAAAAACATAGTAATGTCGTTTTCTCAAAATTCAATATTATTGTATAAAAGCATCAAGTGATTTTTTTAAATCATATTTTTCAATTTTCCCAAACCCTAAACAAAAAAAAATTACATGTAATAAATTAATACAAAAAATTATCAATTGCTTCCACTCGCCTATGGAAACACTTAAGAAATAAACTTTAAATATTGGAGCTGAAGAACCTTAGTAAAACCGTATTGTTTGTTTTTCAACATCTTAGGATAATTATTATTTATTTATGTAAATACATAATTATATATATTTTAAAATATTTTTTTATTTAAGCTGCAGTAATATCACCACCCTTTGAAAAGAGTGCAAGAAAAATATGTAATACTCATTTTAGTAAACAGAAAAGCAAATATGAAAGCTTTTACATAAGTATGGACTTTTGGCTCAGCTTAGAGGTCCAAAATTCCATGAACGATGGGCCAGTAGTGCATAAGAATTTTTCTGGATTTTTTACCCACTAGGGTGGGTTAAAAGTCCATAATGCATTTATGGACTTTTAACCCACCCAAGTGGGTCAAAAGTCCATTATGGAATTTTGGCTTCTGGACTTTTAACCCTGCGCCTACGGAATGTCGCTGTGCAAGTTGAAATTTGAAATCGACGGTGCTTCGATTGTAAAGGATCAGCAGCATAGTTAACATTCGGCCATTCTAATAAAATTATCGTCCTCGAATAATCTATTTTAATGTCATCAAAACGGAATGGCCTCCTCAGTCATAATTCTCTTGATGTTATTTGATTCGACCCATCAGACTCAACACTCTCCTCTTCATTTCACTGAACCCTTCCTTAGGTATATATAATCAACTGCAGCTTGCAATTTATTGGCATTAAGAAGCAAACTATTCAAGTCCGACCATGTCTTAATGCTTGCAAGATCTTCATTTATGTTTTTTGCAAGTTCAACTAATTTAGCTATTGGTCTAGAAGAGTAGAGTTGCACATCATCTGCATGAAGGTGTATGGAAGAATGTTTACAAACCAATGGCAAGTCTTTCACAAACATACAAAATAAAATGGGTCCAAGGATTGATCCTTGAGGAACACCCTGTTAAACTGGTAGCAGTATTGAAGATCCTTCAGAAGATAAAACTCTTTGAAACCTCTCGTTTAGAAAACTTTTTAAGAAACTAACTGCAGTATTTCCAAAATTAAACAGATTTCTTAATTCCCAACAAAGAATTGCATGCGGTTAACCTTGTCAAATGCCTTTGAGAAGTCGAGCAAGCAAAGTAGGGTTTCAGAACCCTCTCGTCAAAAGTTTGCCTTATTTCTTCAAAAATATTTTCCAAAGCTGTGGAACAGCTATGGTTAGCTCTAAAACCGGATTGCCTCTTATAAAGTAATTTATTTGTAGAAAAATGAAGGAGCACCTGCTTTGAAATAAGTTCCTCAAGGATCTTTGATAAGCATGGTAGAATACTTATCCACCTGAAGTCTTCAGCTGTTTGAGGAGAAGTTTTCTTTGCAATATGTATAACTCTTGCAATTTTCCAGGAAATTGGAAAAGTTGAAGTCGTAATGCAGTGATTTATGATGTGAGTAAAGTGGGATATAATGAAAGGTTGAATAATAACCGCAAAATATTGAGAAAAATTCTTTTTTAATTTTAACAAAATTTCGAAATCTAAAATTAAATTTTAAAAACTGTTTATTAAAAAAAATTGACTTGAAAAGAAAAGCAAAGCAAAGCAAAGAATTGATTTTTGGCTGCTTTAAACTGGATAGAATTTTAGTTGTTCTCAATAATTCTTACTTAAGCTAGATTCTTCAAGCTTTAGCTTGTTTTTCCAGCTTAAGCTCCAAATGGTGTGATTAATAATAGCTTAAGCTAGAATATTATAGATAAAGCTACAAAAATATCAAGATTCCTGGACCCCTGACTAGAAAGCTTTGACTTTGACTTTGAAGCTAAAACTTGGACCTTCAAAAAGCTTAAGCTTTTTTTTTTATTCACAAGGCCCAATAAATACAATTTAAATGATCATTGATCCAGGTAGTCCAGTCATTGAAAAAATTATTTTACAAGAAAGGTTGAGACAAAATGATTATTTCTATTATTTATTTAATCATTCACCCGTATTCTGAGACTCGTTTTTATGACTCGTATTCGAGTACGTATGTTGTTATTTCAGGAGTCGCATATCCGACTTCACTCGTATTAGTATTGAGAAACGCACAACATCGCATACGACTGTTCATATTTTATGTTATTCCGAGTCTCGTATTTATTTGAATTTAAGTCGTATCTGTGTTGTTTATTAAGCGGGCCATTCACGTTAAGACTGTCACACAGGCTGCCGATCGGACTGTTGCAACGACTGTCGAAAGTACGCACACACGTTGCGATCCAGTTTTACGAACAGTGTGTCAAAAAATTCCTTCAATTTGTTTTTTATTTATTTCGTCTCCTAGAAACTATATAAAAACTGAAGATTATTCCTAGACTGAGTAGTTCGGTTGCAAGGACTGTCAAAAACTGCCATTCACTATACGACAATTCGGTCGTGTCGCAAGGTTCGTTGAAATTTTCAACGGACTTCCAACCTGTCGCTAGTCGCACGGTCCAATATACAACAAGGATATTCACGGTAGAACCTGTCGTATACGACTGAAATTTGTCGGACAGTCCTTACGACAGTTTTAACGTGAATGGCCCGCTTTAGTCGTGTAAGATTTTCTGAACGAGATACATTTTTTTGATGATAAAAATGGACAAAAAATAAATGTAAGCTAATTGGTCAATTGAATTTATTCACATGTTTAACAAACATAACATTCGTGACATTCAAAAGACTGCAGTCTTTTTACTGCAACCCAAGAACTTTTAAGAATGCATTCTTTTTAAAGGCTTCAATGCATTCAAGTAGTCTTTAGTATTGCATTCCTTTATCTTTTGGTAGTCTAAGCTCTTAGGATCTAAGCATTCTTACCGCGTTGATGGCATGTACATAGATTGCACGGATACAGCCAACGAAATTTAGAGCGGTATAATAACTACTTTTACTTCGATCAATATTTTTTGTTGCATTTTAAAAGTGCATTTGGGTTGTCTTGGCTACAGGTTCATTGCATGTAGTTTTGACCTATACAAATTCCTATAAATTTTTTAGCCCAATAAAATACTTTTGAATGTGCATTGTAATTGTAGTAGTGGTTAAAAGGTAACGCTAAGGCGGTATTGCTGCCATATTGGTGGCATATATTTTGCACATGCGATTGGTAAATGGTAAGTCTTAAATTTTTTTTGTGTTGGTATGAATTTTCACCAGCTCTCTGACTTTTTCCAAATATCGATTTGTCCCAAATTATCTTCCGGATGGTGGATAACGCTTTCGTTGCTTTCGTCAGAAAAAAATAAATCCATGGAACTTATATTTTACAAAATGTTTTGTTTTTTATTCACAAATTAATTCATCAATTTGAGAAATACATAAATTAAAAATTGTTAGCATTTGGACCACGACGCGACGCACGGCGCCTGAATCCCTGCAAGAAGTTGACGAAACGTCTGCTCTGTACTGCATCCTTTGCGCTACCGGTCTTCCTTTTCTTCTTTTCCTACTTTTTTCTTGCTTTTCTTTCGTGCTTCTCTTAAGAAGTCTGTTCCATGACCTTACCCAGTACGAGCAATAAGGAACCGTGCACTTTACCTCTGAGAAGTGGTTCAGTTATATCCAATTCTAAAGATGACACGCTACTAACGCAGACACAAATGATTTTATTTAATGAAATTTTAATCCTTTAGAAGAAAGAAATAATGACAAATATCTACAAGCAACGATAGACGTTGTTTTTTAAAGCTTCTCGTATCCTACGTATACGACTTGAAAAATAACAATTTAGATACGAGACGAGTTTGAGTTCGACTACGACTACGAGAAAAAATACGACTTTCGGAATATGGGTGATTGATTTTGCTCTATTTCATTTCACTTTTCAAATATAATTCAATTATTAAATTATTTCATGTATCATGTTGTATTTCACACTTTCTTTTAACCGCATTATGTACATTTGTTAGATATTCTAAGAAAAAAGGAAAATTCTAACAGCTTTTGCACATGTATAAAACTAGTTATTATAATTTTAATAATATAAGAGAAACCTACTGTAAATTTTAAACTATCAAAAGAATTAGCTTGAAAAAAAAAGAGTTAAGATTTGGTTATTCCTCATCAAAACAATGTAGGAAATCAATATTCATTAGGATGCTTGGCCGATCAGCGTCCGCTAGGCTTCCACCTGACGTCCACTCCGCCTCCGCTCGGTGACCGCTCAGCTCCGCTCCGCGTCCACTCCGCCTCCGCTCCACCTCTGCTCAGCGTCCGCTCGGCATCCGCCCCGCCTCCACTCCGCCTCCGCTCAGCGTCCGCTCCACCTCCGCTCGGCGTCCGCTCCGCCTCCGCTCAGCCTCCACTCCGCCTCCGCTCAGCCTCCGCTCCGACTCCACTCAGCCTCCGCTCCACCTTCGCTCCGCCTCCGCTCAGCCTCCACTTCGCCTCCGCTCAGCCTCCGCTCCGCCTCCGCTCAGCGTCCGCTCCACCTCCGCTCCGCCTCCACTCCACCTCCACTCCGCCCCCGCTCCGCCTCCACTCGGCATCCGCTCCGCTCAGCCTCCACTCAGCCTCCGCTCAGCCTCCGTTCCACCTCCGCTCAGCTCCACTCCACCTCCACTCCACCTCCGCTCCACCTCCGCTCCGCCTCCACTCCGCCTCCACTCCGCCCCCGCTCCGCCTCCACTCGGCATCCGCTCCGCTCAGCCTCCACTCAGCCTCCGCTCAGCCTCCACTCCGCCTCCGCTCAGCCTCCGCTCCGACTCCACTCAGCTTCCGCTCCACCTCCGCTTCGCCTCCGCTCAGCCTCCACTTCGCCTCCGCTCAGCCTCCGCTCCGCCTCCGCTCAGCGTCCGCTCCACCTCCGCTGCGCCTCCGCTGCGCCTCCACTCCGCCTCCACTCCGCCCCCGCTCCGCCTCCACTCGGCATCCGCTCCGCTCAGCCTCCACTCAGCCTCCGCTCAGCCTCCACTCAGCCTCCGCTCAGCCTCCGCTCAGCGTCCGCTCCACCTCCGCTCCGCCTCCACTCCGCCTCCACTCCGCCCCCGCTCCGCCTCCACTCGGCATCCGCTCCGCTCAGCCTCCGCTCCACCTCCGTTCCGCCTCCACTCTACCTCCGCTCCGCCTCTGCTCAGCCTCCTCTCCACCTCCGTTCCACCTCCACTCCACCTTCACTCCACCTCCGCTCCGTTTCCGCTCCTCCTCCGCTCAGCGTCCGTTCCACCTCCACTCCGCCTCCGCCTCCGCCTCCGCCTCCGCCTCCGCTCAGCGTCTACCTCCGCTCTGCTCAGCCTCCGCTCCGCCTCCACTCCGCCTCCGCTCCACCTCTGCTCAGCGTCCACTCGGCATCCGCTCCGCCTCCACTCCGCCTCCGCTCAGCGTCTGCTCCACCTCCACTCGGCGTCCGCTCCGCCTCCGCTCCGTCTCCGCTCAGCCTCCGCTCCACCTCCGTTCCGCCTCCACTCCACCTCCGCTCCGCCTTCCTTCCACCTCCGCTCCGTTTCCGCTCCGCCTCCGCTCAGCGTCCGCTCCACCTCCACTCCGCCTCCACTCCGCCTCCACTCGGCGTCCCTTCCACCTCCGCTCAGCCTCCGCTCCGCCTCCACCTCCGCCTCCGCTCGGCGTCCGTTCCACCTCCGCTCAGTTCCGCTCAGCATCCGCTCTGCGTCCACTCCACCTCCGCTCCGCCTCCGATCCACCTCCGCTCCACCTCCGCTCAGCCTCCGCTCGGCGTCCGCTCCGCCCACGCACGGCGTCCGCTCCGCCTCCGCTCCACCTCCGCTCAGCCCCCACTCCGCCTCCGCTCCACTTCCGCTTCACCTCCACGTTCGCTCGGCGTCCACTCCGCCTCCGCTCGCTCAGCCTCCGCTCGCTCAGCCTCCGCTCGCTCAGCCTCCGCTCCGCCTCCACTCGGCCTCCGCTCCACCTCCGCTCTGCCTCCGTTCCGCTTCCGCTCCGCCTCCGCTCCACCTCTGCTCAGCGTCCACCTCCGCTCCGCTCAGCCTCTGGTCCGCCTCCACGTTCACTCAGCGTCCACTCCGCCTCCGTTCCGCTTCCGCTCCGCCTCCACTCCACCTCCGCTCAGCCTCCGCTCTGCCTCCGCTCCACCTCCGTTCTGCATCCGCTCAGAGCGACGCTCGAGTAAATCCACATTTAGCATCGTGGGCTCCCCTACTATTAAGGAAGGTGCGAATACGGATAGAGAGAGACATACGGAATTGTGGAAGACGATGCCATTGCAACCGATTTTAGCAAAGCATTTGATAAAATTTCCCACAATATAATAATCTTCAAATTAAAATCGTATGGATTCCCACCTCTGTTTATATCTTGGGTCCAGTCTAATTTAGATGATAGGATATTAGTACAGTAAAATTAGAATTGTAAATGGAAAAAAATAGTGGCAGGCTGAAATTTTGCAGGTCGTTTCGGGGGTAGGTATACAACTTAAATCTAAGTTGGCGACCTCCTACCCCTTGCAACGATATGGATGAAATTTTCATAAATTGTTAATATAGTCGTAGAAAAAATTAAAAAAATTGTTAAAGTAAAATCCGCCCACTGCCGCGCCCACTTTTCTTCTTTCTTTGTTTCTCGAAAATGGCTCCTACGATTTGCATGAAATTTTCAGAGTTTATTCTTATGAACAAACAAACAATTTAAAACAAAATTTCATTTAAGTCCGCCCACTACCACGCCCACTTTTTTATATATTGATTTCTCAGAAACTGATTTGGATAAAACTTTGAGAGTTTATTCATACTAGTGATATAAAGATTTGAGAAGCACCTTTGGTTTTGTGAAACCCACAGGTAGTCACGCTCCTCTTTCATGTATATTTATTAATTTCTACGAACTGTATAAGGGAGCAACGATTTAGTTTTCAAATAAAAATAAAAACCCAAATCAGGCCTCGAAGTCTTCCGATTGATGAAAATCATTTATTTGAGTTCTTTCATAGCGTAAGGATTTGTTCTTAATTTCGCTGCTAAATGGACAATCATTGTACATATTATATATTGATTAAAAAAGCACTTTTAGTAAGATACTAGCACTCCGACTTTTCTTCAATATTGTCTCTATAAGACAGCTATTTGGAGTGTGTAAAATTTTCAAATCTTGGTTTTTCGAGCGAGACTTACAATTAGTATTATTCATCAGTGTTCATAGCGGGGTGGGAAATCCAATTGTGTTGATTAAGCACATCACTCGTTTCCAAACCACCCTTAAGGTAGAGTTAACAGCACAGTGGTGTCCACTGTAGGCCTAATCAACATAATATTTTATTAATATTTTTATTATTTTTTCGTTTTTGAGAAGCACCTGGTAGTTCATTCTCATTCTCAATCAAAGGCCTAGCGTCACGTTTTTCAATTGAAATTTCATCGCCAAAACAATTATCATTTTCGTTTAGTATCTAGAAAAATTTGACGACTATGGTCGCAAAACTTTGGTACAAATTTGTAGCAAATTCAATTCTCATCAATTTATGTTAACACACTTTTTACCCTAAAGCTGTAAATAAAAAGTTACATATAATCAAAAACATATGAATTTTTTCACTGTTTAAATTTTGATTATAACATTTTTATTTGTAACTTTAGGGTAAAAAGTGTGTTAACATAAATTGAAGAGAATTGAATTTGCTACAAATTTGTATCAAAGTTTTGCGACCATAGTCGTCAGATTTTTCTAGATACTAAACGAAAATGACAATTGTTTTGGCGATGAAATTTCAATTGAAAAACGTGACGCTAGGCCTTTGATTGAGAATGAGAATGAACTACCAGGTGCTTCTCAAAAACGAAAAAAATATAAAAATATTAATAAAATATTATGTTGATTAGGCCTACAGTGGACACCACTGTGCTGTTAACTCTACCTTAAGGGTGGTTTGGAAACGAGTGATGTGCTTAATCAACACAATTGGATTTCCCACCCCGCTATGAACACTGATGAATAATACTAATTGTAAGTCTCGCTCGAAAAACCAAGATTTGAAAATTTTACACACTCCAAATAGCCGTCAAAAATTATAATAAAAAAATGCAATAACTACTATTCAATTTTACCACCTATCTATTACAACAGTCATTCTAGAATATTACAAAAATAAAAAAATAGCAAAAATTGTTCATCCATGGTCGTAGCGTTCCCGTAATTGAGGAAAGTAGTACTTGTTAACAACTTTTGGAAAAAACATCATAACATAGTAACCACTGGGAAAATATTGTTTTATATTTTTTTCTGTAAAGGTCATAAGGCCTGCTATAACCAGTTGCAAGGTTATCCATTATTTACAGGACACCCTGTATACACAGTTTTGCTTAGGGCGAACACTTCCAATCCTATATACTCACTATCAGGCGTCACACAATGGAGTCACTTCAGCCCTCTGCTTTTCTTGTTAAGTATTAACGACGTTGAGCTTACTTTAGTAGGATCTAATCTGGAGATTTACGCAGATGACATGCGCATCTCCAAACTGATTAAAAGCACGGAAGATTCTCAGTTACTACAAGAAGACTTAAATAACTTCTATACCTGGTGTCGCCACAATTTCCTTGAGCTAAATATTAGTAAATGTCAATCTATTACTTACTCCCGTAAACGCCCTCCTCTTCCTTAACGTTGTTAGGTTAGGTTAGGTAGAAGTGGCTGTCAGTACTAAGTACTGACACACTTAGACCAGAATTGGTCCGTTGTGATACCACATGAATCTTAAAAACTCTTTCCTTACTCGCTAAAACCACTTTGAGCTCCTGACGAAGCGTGTGAGACTATAAATGTCTGTGTTTGCCAGATCACTAGGATCGTTAAAGAAGTAAACTCCTAAATGGAGCCTACGTCTGAGGGAAAGAGCAGGGCATGTGCAGAGAAGGTGAGGAATCGTTTCCTCTTCCTCCTCGTCCATGCAGCTTCTGCAGAAATCGTTTGAAGGTACGCCAAGCCGCGCTGCGTGCCTGCCTATTAAACAGTGTCCTGTTATGACACCTACAATAGAGCTAATATGCATTCTATTTAGAGATATTAAACACTTGGAGCGTTTGAGGTCAAGGTTTGGCCATACTTGTTTTGTCGCCAAACAAGTAGTGATGTTTTCCCACCTTGTGTTTGTTCTCTTCAACGCATCTTGCTTCAGTAAAAGCTTACACGTAGCGATGGGTATACCAATGTTTACCTTTTCAGGTAAAATGGGTAGTAATGTTCCACTTCTAGCGAGTTCATCAGCTTTACAATTACCTGGAATGTCACTATGACCCGGCACCCAACAAAGGTGAATATTAAACTGTTTCGCCATCTCCAACAGAGATGATCGACAGTTGAGGGCTGTTATAGAGTTTGTACGGACAGAGTCCAGGGATTTAATGGCGGCTTGACTATCAGAGAAGATGCGGATATCCGAGCATGATATCACGTTTTCTTTGAGCCAAGACAGTACTTCTTTTATCGCTAGAAGTTCCGCCTGGAATACGCTACAGTGATTAGGAAGACGGAATGAGAGACTTAAATTTAGTCTTTCAGAGTACACTCCCCCACCAACCCCATCTTTGGTCTTCGATCCGTCAGTGTAGAAGTGAATTGATTGACCTTCTAAGAATTCCACATCCTCCCAGGTGGATCTGGAAGGTATGGTCACTTCAAAATTTTTATCGAAATTCAATTGTGGGATTGTGTAGTCAGTGTTACTAGGAAGTGTTCCGAATGAATTCAGAATAGCGGAGTGACCAATCTCATTATTGATCCACTGTGAAGAGGCTTTGAGGCGAATGGCTGTGCTCGCAGCCGTTTGTTTGCTGAAAATATCGAGAGGTGTCAGATGGAGAAGAGTGTCTAATGCAGCGGAAGGAGTCGACCGAAGTGCTCCAGTAGTACATAGACATGCTGTTCTTTGGACTTTGCTTAGTTTGTCGCGATGTGTCGCTTTATCCAAGGCAGTCCACCATACTGCCACGCCGTAAGTTAGAATCGGTCTAATTACCGAAATGTATAGCCAGTGAGTGATTCGAGGTTGGAGGCCCCATTTACTACCTACGGCTTTTTTGCAGGAGAAAAGTGCCACTGTGGCTTTTTTCACTCTTTCTTGTATGTTAGGTTTCCAACTTAACTTCTTATCTAAGATGAGACCCAAGTATTTAGCTTCGTCTGAGAATTTTAGTGGAACACCATTAATAATAGGGGGGTCTGTTTGCGGAATTTTGTATTTCCTGGAGAAGAGGACAAGATCTGTTTTATGGGGGTTAACTCCAAGTCCGCATCGATCTGCCCATCGTGTTAGCTTGTTTAGAGCGTTTTGTAGAAGATCTCTTAAAATGTTAGGATGTTTTCCTGATACTGCTATAGCAACGTCATCCGCATAGGCAATCACTCTGTAGCTCTCTGCCTCTAAGGTATTCAGCAGTTCATTAACTACCAAATTCCAAAGAAGGGGAGAAAGCACCCCGCCTTGCGGTGTACCTCTACTGACAGATCTTCTTGCCGAAAAGCCGCCCAGTTTTGAATTGATAACCCTGCTTGTAAGCATCTGATTAATCAGTTCACCAAGCGACCCATCCACATTCAGAGAAACCAGTGCAGATATGATTGCAGATGTATCAACGTTATTAAAAGCACCTTCTATATCTAGGAAGGCAACCATTGTATATTCTTTATAATGGAGGGAATATTCGATGGTACGAACTAGTGTGTGGAGAGCTGTCTCCACTGACTTCCCTTTGCAATAGGCATGTTGAGCTGTAGACAATAGTCTCGTATCAATGCTTGACCTTAGTTCGATATCAATCAGTCGTTCAAAAGTTTTTAGAAGGAAAGATGATAGGCTAATAGGTCGTAAATCTTTAGGGTTTACGTGGGAACATTTACCGGCTTTGGGTATAAACACAACTTTGACTTCTCTCCATAGAAGCGGAATATGGACCAGATTTAAGCAACCATTGAAGATGACTTCCAGAATCGGCAGAATTACTTCTAAGTTCATCTGTAGTTCAGCCGGAATGATGCCATCTGGCCCCGCCGACTTGTATGGTTTGAAGCTATTGAGTGCCCATTGTAATTTTTCCCTTGTAATCAGACCTTGTGGAAATGTTAGTTTTTCGCTTGTCCTGTAAAGGGCAGTGCTATTAACAGTCTGTGAGCTGCCTGGAAAATGAGTATCCAGTAGCAAATTGAGCGATTCTTCGCAAGAGTTGGTCCAGGAGCCATCAGCATTTTGAAGGCAGCTAGGCATAACTGGATTTGTGGAGAGGATTTTTCTTAATCTTGATGCTTCTGAGGCTTCTTCTATATTGCCACAGAATGTCCTCCAAGAAGATCGTTTGGTTTTCCTCAATTCTTTTTTATATAATTTTAATGATTCTTTATAGGAATCCCAATCGGACATTACTCTAGTACTTTTAGCTCGATTGAAAAGTTTCCTACAGTTTTTTCTGAGCGGTTCGAGCCCCGAAGTCCACCAATGTGGCTTCCTTTTACCCCTTATTAGAATAAGAGGACAGGAGGTTTCTAATGATTTGTTTAGGGCTAAAGTAAGATCATTGACTTTGCTGTCAAGATCGTTTTTGTTGGATGGAACACTTAAAATGTCAGGTTTAATAAGTCTCTTAAGTGTTTCTCTGTACTTAGGCCAGTCTGTTTTCCTATGATTACGAAAAGTTAACTGGCCAGGAGGTTCATCGTTCAAGCTGAATTGAATGTATCTATGATCAGAGAACGAGTGATCACTAGAAACTTTCCAGTTTAAAATCATCTGATAGATGTTGTCGGAGACAAGAGTTAAGTCTAAAACTTCTTGTCTGTTTCTGGTAACGAAAGTTGGTTCATTGCCTACGTTACTTACTATAAGGTTAGTATTTAGGATAAAATCGAAAAGAGACTCACCTCTATCGTTAATATCAGTACTACCCCATACTGTGTGATGGGCATTGACATCACTCCCAATAATGAGGCTGATATTTCGCCTTTCTGCTTCAGCGATAAAATTCTCCAGGGTTTTACCTGGGAGAGGGCCAAGGTGGTCATGGCCGAGATACGCCGATGCTATCCAAAGTGTGCCTTTGGTCGTCTCCAGTCTTGCAGCCGTAATATCTCGATCGCTGAAATTAGGTAGTAAATATACATTAATGCTACTTTTTACTAGTATGCAGGATCTAGGTTCACCTTTACCGGACGCATACAGTAGGTAGTATCCAGGAGTCCTGAGTCCCTTTACGATGGATTTCACAATCCAAGGTTCTTGGATCAGGACGATATCCTCTCCGTTGCTGGATATTCGGAGAAGAAGTGAGGCTGACGCCTTGATGGAGTGTTGGAGGTTAATCTGAACTAACTGCAGCATTTTGGCTACAATTAGGCAGATCAGCCTCCACCACGGTATTATCAGGTTCTTCCAAGTCAGAGGACGAACTTAAAAGCTCGTCCTCACTTAAAAGAACACTGTTTAAATAGTCTTCAGTTTCCATGTCGGAAAGGCTGTCGACGTTAGGAGAGGACTCCACTGGAGCCGAAGATGCCCTGGATGCATCATCTTCCAAACACGGGAAGGTGATGGACACACCAGGGTCCCCGACCACAGCTTCGTCTTCTTGGGGGTGTGGAGGAGCGCAAGCTGCATCTACCTCATCTTTTTTATAGACCCTAAGGTTCATTGTCTCAAACCCGAACCTAATCACACCTTTAGTCTGCGCCAGAGGAACAAGGGATTCTTTATTAATCACAATGATTGCGCCTCTGTAAAGGCCTTTTTGTTCCTCCAGTTTCGCGACTTTCCAGTTGTGAGTGGGAAGGGATGGATTCGAAAGCTGGATTATCTGGAGTATTTCATCCATACAGGAGGGTTCAGCCGGGATCCAGGTACGTGCTCTTGGCCTGCAAGGGATGTCTTCCTTAGCAATTACCTCAAGCTTCGCACCTGGCCAGACTTCTCCTATCCTGCTGATAGCCAGCTTATAGAGATCGCACGATCTCTGATCATCGCAGGCGATGAGCTTGACATGGCCCTGGTGCCAACCGCCATCACTAGTGATTGGAGGAGGTCCCGGGTTGTCCCTCATAAGACTTAAGAAGCCAGCCGAGAGCTTCAATTTCACCATCTGCCAATGATCAGAAGATATCGTACCATCTATATCGCTTCTATCAATAACCGCAACTACGATTTTATCTTTTAGAACATCTCTAAAAGATTTGATTGGGGGTTTGAGGGGAGTGCTGGTGTTTTGCACTTTTGTCCTTTTAGCGTAAGGCATGGTACCTTCAATAGACCGTTGTCGCTTTGACGTGGAGTCGCCGCTGGTCTGGTGTTTAGCTAAGAAGCTCTTAGCCCACCTTACTTTTGCTTCATGCTTTGAGTCACCTCCAACCTTCGGTCTCGCACCAAAGATCTTCAGGATCCTCTCAGCATTCCGCTTATCCTTGTAAAAGGACCCACCAGGTGTAAGCTTACGCCTACCCCCACTGGGACCCGTGTGAGCTACACTCACGTTAGAGGTGGAAGGGCCATGCTTCACGATCCTTCCACCACTAAAGTGAGGGTGCGAAGTTTGGGGAGGTTTACTCTCCGTAGTGGTGGAAGGGCCATGCTTCACGATCCCTCCACCACTGAAATTGGGTATTTCTACCTTACTCTCACTGTTCTTGTTGCCAGCAACTAGACCATGATTTCTCACGGTTTCGCCACCAACAGGCAAGACAGGAGGTACAGCAGACGACTTTACAGTCGCACGTTGTTACTACATGAATAATGAACAAATTTCTGTTGTTACTTCCATTTGCGACTTGGAGGTTCTTTGTGATAATCAGCTGAATTTCCGAGCTCATTATGATTCTATTATTAACAGAGTTAACTCAACCTTAGGATTCATTAAACGCTGGTCCAAGGAATTCTCAGATCGCTACGTCACAAAATCCCTACATATATAACCTTTGTTAGGCCTCTGCTAGAGTACACGTCTCAGGTCTAGTCACCCTATCATCATATCCACATTCAGAGAATTGAATCCGTTCAACGCAGATTTGTCAGATTTGCTCTGAGGGACCTTGGATGGGACGACCCATTCCCTACGAGAACCGTCTTAAACTGATCAATTTGCACTCAGCAAACGTCGTGATGATGCTGACCTTCTTTTTCTACATCAGTTTATAGCTGGAGGTATTGACTGTGTTGATTTACTTAACAAAGTTAAATGCAATGTAAATCATCGCTGTCTTAGGTCCATATACAATTCAAGTATATTTGATCTAAACAGCTCTAAAGTCGCCCTTAAGAATGCTCTCCAGTAACTATCTTTTTTCTTCTCCCACATTTCATCCTTAATTTCTTTTTAATTATCATTAAGTTTTTTTAGTCCATAGTTTTAAGATTTCTTGTTATTTAATTTTAATCATGTGCTTGAATTAAGCTAAATTAAATTAAACACACTAAGGGTATTCATGCAACGTCGTAAGTTAACAAATTGCGTAAAATGATAAGTTTACGCAAAAGTTTGCATGAACGACCTTTTTATTAATTTGGTTAAATGCTGTGTAAATGAATCAGCTGTTCATTAAACGTTAAATATTTGGGTGCGTTCGGCTGCCTATAGGGCCCAGCCCATAGAACCCGTTGCGTCCGTTGCGGCGACGGAGCCATTGATGTTGCCGGATGCGACGGATTGAGGTAGCCCAATGAATGCGTTGACGTTCACGTAATAACCAGTTGAAATTCAAACACACACACATAACCACTTGAAATTCAAACACACCCACATAACAACCACTTGAGATTCAAACACACACACATAACAATTACTTAAAATTCAAACACACACAAAAAAAGTTCCTGTCAACGCATCTGCCGGAGAGAAAAAGTTAAAAGTTCGGCTACTATGTCCGTTGCGTCCGACGCTTGCGTTGCTATTGGGCCAGTTCCCATAAGAAAACATGTATTTTCTCGAGCTGTCAGTTGAATGCGTCTCCACAACGGACGCAACGGATTCTATGGGTCGGGGCCTTATCTTTAGCGCTCCGAATTTGTTTGTTGTCTGATGTCAGCTGATACAAAAACAACTCAACGTGGATATCTGAAATTTCTTTGGATTATGGATAGCTGTTACACGTGCCTCCAATAAAAACATTATTTAAAAAGGTTCGTCGCACTTTGCACCGAACCTCATTTCCTCATTTCCGACCTACTTTGCACTTTTTTCCTCAGAATCAGTTAACGTAATTTAATATCATTTCACAGAATTATTTTATTTAATTTGTGCAACTCTGCAGCACAAATTATTTCTCCCACAGAATGTAATTTTTGCAATCGTTGCACATTTCATATGCATTGCTAGGTTTAGTGCTTTATGAAAAACTATGTTATGTTAGTCTTAAGAAAGATTCAGTTTAATAAAGATTATTTTTTTACTCAAAATAAGATTTATTCATTTTAACTGGCGCAGTCGGTAGGATCGCGATATATTGTTATTTTAAGAAAAATACAATAGTACGTATCAACGTTTCAATCGCGAACCAAACAAAAAAAATACAGTTAGTGATTAAGTACACGGGCGTACCCATAATAAATCTCGTGTGTGAGTGTGCGACACCCAATGAACTAATAAGAACAATTAAATCCGAACATGAAAAGTGCGTGAGTGCAAGAAGCAATCTCTAAGTTAAAACAAAAAAAAACGCAAATATAAAATCAAAAATAAAACAAAAAAATAAATCAAACAAGAAAAACTAAAAACTTTTTAACAATAAAAAAAAAAAAAAAAAACACAAAAACAAAAACAAGAGCTAAGAGCTAATAAACAACGAATTTTAGCAAAAGTCACTTCAACAGGAGCAACACAACAGTTTGAGAAGGACAATCCTAAACAACTTTAACTTTTAATCAACAACAAATAATTAAGGAGCAACACAACAGTTTGAGAAGGACAATCCTAAACAACTTTAACTTTTAATCAACAACAAATAACTAAGGTCTGACTATATATATGTATTTTTTTTTTTAATTATTATTTTACGTGCATTTATATTTGAATACTTAATTTGAAATAATGAATAAACCCTTGTGTAGAATGTTATAATATGTCTGAAAGTGGTTCTTCGGTAGAAGATGTTTCAAAACAATTAGAACAAGCTAAACAGAAAAGTGATCAGATTTCGGAGATATTAGGAAATTTTTTTTCAGAAAGTAACCAAGGAAACATGTTGACTGTAAACATTGACCCCCTTAAATATATATCTAAGCTCCCCGATTTCAATGGAGATTTTAGGGACCTACAAAATTTCATAGACTTAGTAGATAAAATTCATCCGATCTTAACAAAATATGACGAATTATCCCAAAGCATTTTCTCGGATTATTTAAAGTCCAAACTTAAAGGAAAAGCTAGGGAAGTCATCGAAATTAACGTACATATTACTTCATGGACCGAAATAAAAGCGGCCCTCATTAATAATTTTGGAGATAGGTTAACTCTCGAAGAATTATTCGATGAGTTGAGAGCAGTTAAATTTAAAACTAACAGTATAGACTTTTTTAACGACATAAAATCAATATTAAGACGGCTCAATGTCAAAACAAAGCAAATCTTTGAAAATTCGGAAAATACTTCAGGTCTAATTAACTCCAATATAGAAAACAACAAGTTATCAGCTTTGGTCATTTTTAAGAATAAAATACCTGAGCCCATGCGCTCACTACTATGTTGTAGGAACCCAACCGATTTAGAAGGCGCAATCAACATCTTATACGAATGTGGATACGCACATTACAATCCGTTCAACAAAGCTACACATACACACTTACAATCACATAGCAATAACGGACCGTTAAATTCCAATACATTTCGGCAATCTAAGCAATCTGACAATTCAAATGGTAGAACTTCATTCGATCAATATCGATCAAATAATACTAGTACACCATTGCAATCAAGACCACCTAACAACAACCGATATATCAAACCCCCTTTTGATCACTATAGATCAGATTATCCCAATACGTCGTCGCAATCTAGACCACCTTATAATAATCAGTATATCAAACCTCCATTCGATCACTACAGATCAACGGGTACAAATAATAACAACATTAACAATTATAATAACCATGCTTATAATCAGAACCACAAAAATAATCAAAATCCTTTTAGAAATAACAATAGTTATGAGCCTATGGAAATAGGACTAACACAAAAAGGAAGTAGAAGGAACGGCAATAATAGTTATAATAGAAAAAGTAACAATTTGTCAAACAACTACACTCAAAGCTATTTGACAGAAGCTGAAAATTTTCACTCAGTAGCCTCGGATGCAAGTTACCTTATATAACAGTGGCATCAAAGGGAAGACCTTTGAAATTAATAATTGACACGGGCGCAACCCACTCAATTATTAATCCAAATATATGTCATCCTAAGTGGCACACTACTCTACCCGAACCCATAAGCCTAAAAACACTTAGTCATAATGTCACAATAAAAGAAAAAGTACAGATCCCTTTATTTAGTGAATTAGGTGATAGTAACGAAAGAATAGAATTCTTTATTTGTCAGTTTCACAACGAGTTCGACGGTTTGATAGGAAACAACATTCTGTCTCCTTTAAAAGCACACATAGATTACGAAAATAATTTGTTGAAAACTGGAGATAAAATAATAACACTCCATTTTAACAGAAATAGTGATTCGGAAATTAAATTAATTGATGTAGATATACCTGTACAACAAAAACAAGGAATAGGATATATAAAGGAAACAATATTAGGAAACAGATTAAGAGTAGAGGAAGGAATTTACAACATAGACAATTATGTCATGTTTGCAAAGGCAGAAAAGGTTGGAAACAACACAGATTTGATCCCCTTTGAAGATAAAGTGGACATTGAAAGCGTAGATTTCAATAATTTCAACATAATAGAAGAACAAACAGAAGGTCTATCGTTATTAGAACAAATAAGAATTAATCATTTAAACAGTGAAGAAGAAAGAGAGTTAATAAAATTGATAAAACAATACCATGATATTTTTTACGAAGAAAACACAAAACTTTCATTTACAAGTGAAATAAAGCATACAATAAGAACAACAGACAATGTTCCCATACAGAGTAAGAGTTATAGATATCCTTTTATACATAAAGAAGAAGTTAAAAGACAGATTAACGAAATGTTAGATAATAATATCATTCGTCACAGCAACTCCCCTTACTCGGCTCCTATATGGATCGTCCCTAAGAAGGTTGACGCCAGTGGGAAACCGAAATGGAGGTTAGTGATTGACTACAGAAAACTCAATCAAGTGACAGTTGATGACAAATACCCAATCCCGAACATTGACGATATATTAGACAAGCTTGGCAGATGCCAATATTTTACCACACTCGATCTTGCAAAGGGATTTCATCAGATTGAAATTCACGAAGCTGACGTTCATAAAACCGCTTTTAGTATTGAGAATGGACATTACGAGTTTCTCAGAATGCCATTCGGACTAAAAACAGCACCAGCCACATTTCAGAGGCTTATGAACAATGTTCTAGGAGATTATATTAATAAAATCTGTCTCGTTTATGTCGACGACATAATCGTCTTCTCGACTTCGCTTCAAGAACACATCGTATCTCTGACAAAGATTTTTAAACGATTAAGGGAAGCCAACTTAAAAATACAACTTGACAAATCGGAATTTCTCAAGGAAGAAACCGAATTTCTTGGTCACGTTGTTACACCCGATGGTATAAAACCAGACCCAAAAAAAATACTATGTGTACAAAATTACCCCATTCCAAAAACCATAAAAGAAATTAGACAATTTTTAGGTTTAACCGGTTATTACCGAAAATTTATTAGAGACTACTCAAAAATCGCAAAACCGATGACACTATATCTTAAAAAAGATGCAAAAATAAATATTTCCGATCCTGAATATAACAAATCATTCGAGACACTTAAAACTCTCATAGTAAACGACCCAATTTTAGTTTATCCAAATTTTTCGAAAACTTTTACTTTGACTACGGACGCAAGCAATTTTGCGATAGGCGCAGTTCTATCACAAGAAAACCATCCGATTTCATTTGCAAGTCGAACCCTAAACGAACATGAAATTAATTACAGCACAATTGAAAAGGAACTCCTTGCCATTGTGTGGGCAACCAAGTATTATAGGCCTTATTTATTTGGCAGAAAGTTCATTATCGAAACAGACCATAAACCTTTAACTTGGTTATTTTCAATAAAGGAACCGAATTCGAAGCTTATCCGTTGGAGATTGAAGTTATCCGAATTTGACTATGAAATTAAATATAAAAAAGGCACCACTAATAGTAATGCCGATGCCCTGTCACGTATTCCCCAAACGGAAGTAAATTTAATTGATAACAATTGCATTCCCATAAGTGAATCATGTATTAACATTTTCAAAAACCAATTCATAATCAGAAAATCTAAATCAGGAGCTACCCGAATGAAAAATTTAAAAGTATTCGATAGGAATAGATGTACAGTACATACAAAAAGCCTAGACGAACAGTCAGCCATAGTATTGCTAAAAAATCATTTTAAGCCTGATGCTTTGAATGCAATACTCATCGAGGATGATCAATTTTATAAAATCATTGAAAAAGTTTTTCAAGAACATTTTTCAAACAATATTAAATTTAGAATTATTCGGTGCTTCAAAGTGTTAGAAGATGTAACAGATGAAACCAAACTAGTAGATATAATAGAGAAAGAACATTTAAGAAACAACCATAGAGGTATAACAGAAGTATACAAAGAAGTAAAACTAAATTATTTCAACCCGAAACTACTAAAACGAATAACGCAGTATATAAACAATTGCGATGTATGTAATATTGAAAAATACGTTAGGAACCCTCCCAAACCGTTATATAAAATTACAGAAACTCCCTTAAAACCCCACGAAGTTATACATGTAGACGTGTTTTACAGCTTAGAAAAGTCATTATTTTTAACTATAATAGATAAATTCACAAAACATGCTTGGGCAAGTAAAATTTCAAGTAGAACTTGGATTGAATTTAAGAGAGCCCTCTCTTACTATTTTAGTCAATTTGGAAATGTAAGGACAATTATAGTAGATAACGAATTAGGTTTTAAAGCAATTCCAATGAAAGAATATCTAGAAAATTGTAACGTAGAAATCCATTACACATCTAATAGTAATCACACATCAAACTCTGACATTGAAAGACTACACAACACAATTAACGAACACATTCGACTTTTAAAACATAACGAAAGAACTAAAGACGATACAGTCGAAGAAAAACTTTTAAAGATTATAACGTATTACAATAACACGATTCATTCCACAACCAATCGAAAACCCATCGATTTTGTTAATGGTAAAATACACCAAGACGAATATAAAGACATCCATGACATTATTTCTAAGAAAAAACAGAGAGTCATAGACAAACTAAACGAAAACTGAAAGGACGACATCCTGGAAAGTGGAAAGAATTTTATTAAGGAAGTTAGAGGAGGGAAAAACCACTCAAAATATCGAAAGCTAAATACACACAAAATAGACGAAGACCATGTTATTGATTCGCAGAATCAAAACAAATATTATAGAACTCATATTAAATCAAGAAAAAAATACCAAACATAGACTTACCAACAGTTATGAACGAAATGTAACGCATAATTTATTTACAGGATATAAAGATGACACTACCGTGGAATATGTTACTCGTATTACTTACATTACTGACGATAGCTAAAACTCAGGACATTCAACTTGCTGACCTTAATAATAATAACGGATATGTAACAATAAACTTAGGACAGACAAAAATATTTAAAAATTATATTAAAGTACTTCATATAATTAACGTAACAGAATTTGAGATTACTAAACAACATATTCATAGTAACATTTTAAAATTAGAAGACAAGACAGAATTGTTAGGACCCATGTTTACGACTATCAATCAAAATCTTCTACTACTAGAAGCAAAGATTGAAAACTTAAAACCCCATTACAAAACCAAGAGAGCACTCATGAACATTTTAGGTACAGGATTAAAATACATAGCTGGCACCATGGATCAAGAAGATGAAATCCAAATTAAAGAGAAACTTGAACAATTAAGTTCGGAAAGTAAAAAACTTATAAATGAAAATAATAAACAGGTTGTCATAAATAACTTAATAACAGATCAAATTGCTAACATTACCAACCACATTAAGAAACAACAACAATCCATTGAAACATATTTGAACACATATAATCAAGAACTTATAGGAAAGGTACAAACAATTGAAACCGAACTAGAAGTCATGCAATATTTATATCAAATAAACAATGATATTTTACTTCTCAGAAATCACATCGATGACATAGAACAAATCTTATTTTCCAGTAAATTAGGAATCTTAACGAGAAATATTCTGAGTCAAGAAGAATTAGCTTTAGTTCCAGATTTAGAAAACTTAGCCGAAATTAAATTAACAGTTACAACCTACAAAGACCAGATCATTATTGTATTACTATTACCACAAATGTCTGATCATAGATTTTCACAAATACGTATAGAACCACTATCAGATAAAGAAAACATGACGGTGATGTTTAAAATTAAGGACGTCCTGATGGATGAAGATAACAATATTTTTGAATTTCCTGTTAAAGAAAATATCAAAAGAAATCTCGTTGAAATATCTGATGAACATTGTATTCAGCAAATATTGCAATCTAAAGAAGCAATTTGTAATAAAATCAAATCAAACATAACAGAAATAAAAGAAATAACAACAGGCATTATTTTGTTAAGGAATATTAAAGAAAGCCACATTATACAGAATTGTAATAAGCAAGATATAAGATTAAAAGGAAACTACTTAATTAAATTTAAAAATTGTAAGTTAAGCATACAAAATAAAACATATCAAAACTTTGTAAAAACTATTCATGATAAATTTGTATTGCCAAATTTCATTACTAAAATAAGTGACAATAAAACTATACCATATTTGAATCTCGATGAATTATACCTTAAGCACATTGAAAATAGAGAAATAATAAAAAACATTTCAAAAAATAATAGAACTTTCAATGTTTCATCATTAAGTACAAACATTTTTGTAATACTATTTGCATTTATTGTAATAACAATTCTTATGAAAAAAATGCAAAGTAAATCCATTGTAGAAATTTCGCCGGAGCCTCAATCTAACGGTGGGGGTGTTACACGTGCCTCCAATAAAAACATTATTTAAAAAGGTTCGTCGCACTTTGCACCGAACCTCATTTCCTCATTTCCGACCTACTTTGCACTTTTTTCCTCAGAATCAGTTAACGTAATTTAATATCATTTCACAGAATTATTTTATTTAATTTGTGCAACTCTGCAGCACAAATTATTTCTCCCACAGAATGTAATTTTTGCAATCGTTGCACATTTCATATGCATTGCTAGGTTTAGTGCTTTATGAAAAACTATGTTATGTTAGTCTTAAGAAAGATTCAGTTTAATAAAGATTATTTTTTTACTCAAAATAAGATTTATTCATTTTAACTGATAGCCTAAGGCTAGTCGCGTACATGCAACTGCTACTGCAACAAAACAGTTTAGTCATAATAGGTAGGGAGCCGGTGACATCAAAAGTCCCGTCATCGCGAAAATGGACATAATATATATCATTGGAAAGGTAATTTTATGTACTTTTAGAAAAGCTCGGTATGACAGGTCCTAGCCTGCCGAAAGTACCTGTCATACCTGTACGATGAACGATGCGACCTCTGTTTTTTATAAAATTCATTACGCCTTTGTATGTATGCTAATGAGTTCGAAACTACTGAATAGATTCAGCTCAAATTTGCAGGGAATATTTTGTATATACCTTCAACTATTTCTGCAAAATTTGGTTAAAATCAGTTCACTGGTTTTTTGAGGAGGGGCAGAAATGCACGCCGGGTACCCAATAAAAATGAAGCTTTTTTCAGATAAAACTTTGTTTTTAATTTTATTATTGTTTATTGAACCGTGAGTACTAAAAAGAATTTGACTATTACAGCCTACAAACTTCCAAAAATAAGATCTGAGAAAAAAACCCGACCTGATAGTACAGTCAAACCTGCTTATTTTGAATTTTTAAAATCATATTTTCTTATTAATTTTATAACTATTCATAAAAAAGTTTGATTATAACGGGTGATTTTTTAGCTGGTTTGGTTTTGGCAACACTGGTTTTGACAGCTGACGTGTGTTTAGTACCTTGTGTCACTGTCAAACAGCTTCAGTTTGGTTTGCAATTTAACCATGGATCGTCTTACAAATGAATAACGCTTGCAAATTATTGAATTTTACTATCAAAATTCGTGCTCGGTTCGAAATGTTCATCGCGCGCTGCGATTGTTCAGTTGTGTTCAGCGATGAGGCTCATTTTTGGTTGAATGGGTACGTAAATAAGCATAATTGCCGCATTTGGAGTGAAGATCAGCCAGAAGCATTGCAACAGCTACCAATGCATCCCGAAAAAGCCACTGTTTGGTGCGGTTTATGGGCCGGCGGCATTATTGGGCCATATTTTTTTCAAAGATGATGCGAATCGCAGCGTTACTGTCAATGGTGAACGCTACCGAGCGATGATAACAAACTTTTTTTTGCCCGAAATGGAAGTTCTTGACTTGCATGATATGTGGTTTCAACAAGACGGTGCCACATGCCACACAGCACGCGAAACAATGGCGCAATTGCGAGGCGAGTTTGGTGAACAGTTAATTTCACGTTTCGGGCCGGTCAATTGGCCGCCTAGATCGTGCGATTTGACACCATTAGATTATTTTTTGTGGGGGTATGTCAAGGCTAATGTCTATAGGGACAAGCCCGCTTCGATTGACGCACTGGAAGCCAACATCCATGCATTCATTCGTGAGATACCGGCCGATATGTGTGAAAGAGTATGCCAAAATTGGACTCAGCGGATGGGCTATCTGAGACGCAGCCGCGGTCAACATTTGCATGAAATTATCTTTAAACATTAAATTGCAAGGTTCAAACTATCGATTCAAATAAATATTTCATTCATTTTTTCGAATTTTTTGTGTTTTTTTTTTTTAAAGTTCTAAACCTCTTAAAAAATCACCCGTTAAAAACAGAAAAATTTTGTGTGTGTGTTAGTACTAATGTACATAAAGTTAGAGGTCCGATTAGGTGAGAAAAATATACCTATGTACCTAAGTCGACTGATTTCACTTACAAACATGAAATAATCTAAATTTGTGGGTTTTAACGTTTTTTAAATAATTTTATTATTGTGTATTGAAACGTGATTTAAAATAACTGCCTAAGAAGAAAAAATCCCGACGTGATGGTACAGTCAAACCCCTTTATTACGATTTTTTTCAAATCTTATTTTTTTTTTTTATTTCTAACTGTACATATTCATAAATACACTTCTGTTACATAAGCATACATTTTTTGCGTATATACATAGCTATAAATCTTCATTAAAAGGTTTGGAGTTCACATATAAACATATATATAACATATATAACATGTATAAATTAAGGAGCTGAAAAATACGGAATGGATTTCAAATAAGTGGGTTTGACTGTATAATCGGTAAATCATGTATTTTTTGGGAGGCTCTAACACTATTTTTTTATTCCTAAAATCGATTGGTATAAATTATGGAGCTGAAAAACACAGAATGGATTTCAAATAAGTGGGTTTGACTGTATAATCGGTAAATCATGTATTTTTTGGGAGGCTGTGACACTATTTTTTTATTCCTAAAATCGATTGGTATAAATAAAGGCGCTGAAAAACGCGGAATGGATTTCAAATAAGTGGGTTTGATTGTATAATCGGTAAATCATATATTTTTGAGAGGGTTAAATACCTACTATTTTTTTAATCACCGTTAAATGAACGAATAAATTATGATTCTTTAATGTTTGTAAGTAAAATAAATTTACTAAGGTACACTGTAGGTACATATGTATGTAGATATGTATATGTTTTCAACTTAGTGAACTCCAAACGTTTTAATGTACATTTATAGCTATGTATATACGCAAAAAATGTATGCTTATGTAACCAGTGGCGTATTTAAAGATTTGGCGCCCCGGGCCAATAAGATTTGGCGCCCCATTGACTAACGAAAAATGCTAATATCACTTCATAATGAAAAAAAGGCATACAAAACAAACACAATTTTAATATTTTTGACAACGCTCAAAATGGTTGCCACATTCTTCAATAGCACTGTTATAATTGAACGATTTTGATCAGTCAGAATGAAGGCTTTAAAGGCATGGCTTAACTGACAACCTTTATTTTGGCGAATACTTTTTGGAGGTATCAAATTACTTTAATATCTGAATTTGTATTATTAAATAAATATTTATACATTACATATACATTTGTAGCCTGAGAACTTTCTTATTTTTAAAGTTTCCGCTTAAATAAGTCTGAAGTTCACGATGAAAACTAAAAATATAAACCGAATATAAGCTTGTATTTGTCATATGAATTTAGAGCAAATTAAACGCTTTCTTGTAAGCACACACCCCGATTTTACAGCTCCAAATTTTTTGAGTCACCGAACAAAATAAGAGAACTATGATTTACTTAGTGCACAAAATTGCTAGGTAAGTTAAAGGGTTTTATTCAAAAATGAGATTTGTAGCTCAAATGGATCGTTATTTTCAATTTAATTTTTTTTTTATTTTTCCTTCGGGTAGGTTTAAACCACCAAAAGGATCTAGGAGGACCAAGAATCACGTGTGTGAGATTCTTATTGCACTAAAAGCGCCTCCATTTCCTGACGTAGTTAACTAATGTGTTGCAGGTAACTTTTCGGTGAAAATTCCTGCTTATTCCGCGAATCTTAAGTGATTTTCCGTTTACCGCTCCTAGTCCGAAAGTGAAGTTCCTTGCAGGGAGCGTACTTAGTTCGATTCATGAAGCATGTCAATAATCGTTGAATTAGCTGCGGTAAACGATTTTTATGTCTTTAAGCGAAACTCCGTAGGAATTTTTTAAATGAAATTCACATTAATAATGCATTTTTGAATAAATAAAATGCAAATGTAGATAGGTATCAAAATTATTTGACTTTGCAAAATAAAGGAAATGCTTAGCTATTAAAATGTGCTTCGCTTATCCGGGAGCGTTCTAATTTGTCTGTTTTTGAATACGGGAAAATGACCGATCTTTACTGCAATTTGTCACTCTAATCTTCAGAAAAATACGCAGGGTAAGGCTTGTGAACAGTGAGACACTTGTTTTTTCTTAGATTAAAACAGATCGGATGGCTTTTAAGCAATCTATAATAATATTTAAAGACATACAGTCAATTCCGCTTAACTGCACTCCGCTTTTGTGAAAACCTCGCTTATCTGAAACAATAAATTTAAAACGGAGCCTTTTTGGAGCATTTTTCACACAAACTACTTCACATTACTGAACTCCGATTATATGAAAACTTCGCATAATTGCAACAAATATTTTCGTCTCAAATGGTAATTTTGCACTTACATAAGCTAAGTATACAGTTCTTTTGAGTAAAAAAATTCTTCGAGGTGAGAAAAAAAATATTTTCGACAAAGAAAAAATGTCCGTGGTGTAAAAATATTTTTTTATTCGTCGTCAGTTTACTGTTTCCAAAAAAAAAATCTCAATGAGACTGATCTATGAAAAAGCAAACACAAATGCCAAAACGCAATTTTTTCTGAAAAAGAATGTCAGTGACATTGTTTTGTACGAAAAAATTTCGTGGTGAATATAAAATTTGTTTTCTTTGGGTAGTTCACAGTTTGATTAAAGAATTGATTTGGTGGAACCAGATTCTCCATTCAATGTTTCAAAAAATATATGTGATAATTCTCGTTTTACACTTCAGTAGGTAAAGAAAATTTCAAATTTACTTAAAATATTTAACTGTTCAAGCACAAAATTTTATAAAACGAATAAAAAATAATAGCATGTTCATTTAATGTATTTTAATGTCTGTTCGCGTACTTCCCAAAACTACGAATTTCTACGAATTTTATTTTTTTCATATGAGCTTTGACATAACTTTGGGCTAAATTCGTAGAAATTTGTAGTTTTGGGAGGTACGCGAACAGACATTTAATTTGTCTAAACTGTCAGTCTTTATTATTATTTACATATGTATGTATGTATTTATCGTTTTCGAATTTGCGCACTCTGAACGCTCAGAGATTTTGTTTGGTGAGACGCGCCTATTGAAATTCAGAGGTGGCTCATCGCAATTTAATGTTTTTCCTATGTTGCGTTCCTACTTTGATATCTCTAAGGCTGATTAGTACAATTGAAAGTCATTATAAATAAATATGTATAAATTGGGTGGCACAACAGCTCGTGAAGAACCAGGGCCTCGTGACTTACAACTCTCAACCATTCCTGTGTGCGTGTTGTTGGCAAGAATTGAAGGGACCTACTGTTTTTTGACGAGTCTGAACGGCTAGATGAGAAGCACTTATTCGTGACAAGTATATTCTTGGAGGATTTGTCAGTTCCTCGCAAGAGGCAATACCTCGGATAGAACATTTCTGTTTTTAGGTGGCACGGCATGGAAAGTCATTATATTAGCATGGTAAACAATTTGACGTTCTAAGAAAATATATTCGATTTAAATTCACGTAGTTATCTATTCTACTTATATCACACCATTTAAATGATATTCCACCAGGAGCCTCAAGGCTTTACGTTTCCCTTAGAAATTTGTAAGGGAATGTTAAATTTTTCATCCAGAGTTGAATGCCGCCCTTCACAGTTTGCCGCCCCGGGCCATGGCCCTTATGGCCCCTAGGGTAAATACGCCACTGTATGTAACCGAAGTATATTTATAAATATGTACAGTTTGAAAAAAAAATAAAAAAATCAGATTTGAAAAAAATCGGTTTGGCTGTACCATCATGTCGGGATTTTTTCTTCTTAGGCAGTTATTTTCAATCACGTTTCAATACACAATAATAAAATTATTTAAGAAACGTTAAAACCCACAAATATTGATTATTTCATGTTTTTAAGTAAAAACAGTCGACTTAGTTACATAGGTATATTTTTCTTACCTAATCGTACCTCTAACTTTATGTACATTAGTAGTAATACACACACAAAATAAGCAGGTTTGACTGTACTATCAGGTCGGGTTTTTTTCTCAGATCTTATTTTTGGAAGTTTGTAGGCTGTAATAGCCAAATTCTTTTTAGTACTCACGGTTCAATAAACAATAATAAAATTAAAAACAAAGTTTTATCTCAAAAAAGCTTCATTTTTATTGGGTACCCGGCGTGCATTTCTGCCCCTCCTCAAAAAACCAGTGAACTGATTTTAACCAAATTTTGCAGAAATAGTTGAAGGTATATACAAAATATTCCCTGCAAATTTGAGCTGAATCTATTCAGTAGCTTCGAACTCATTAGCATACATACAAAGGCGTAATGAATTTTATAAAAAACAGAGGTCGTATCATAAAAAAGTACATAAAATTACCTCCAATGATATATATTATGTCCATTTCCGCGATGACGGGACTTTTGATGTCACCGGCTCCCGGGCTATAAGTTGACCGATGAGCGCGCACATGGGCAACTCCACAAGCAATCACGCTGCCAATATTTATTCAATGTTTCGCTATAATTTCGCATTGGTTGGGCAGAGCCTTAATCGTTGAGTAAATGTAGACGTTCTAATTATTTTTGTTTGTATAAACTACGTTTTAATTCACAATTTGTATCACCAATTAATGGCAGTGGCCAAGGGCGTACGCAGGATTTCGATCAGGGGGGGGGCAGACTCATTCAAAATATAAAAAACTAGATTTCTATTCTGATATTGCCGTGCTAAGAAGAAAACGTATCTACATGAGGATGGTCGTTATATATGGGTTTTTTTGAGTTTTTATATTTGGATGGGCTTAAGTCTACTTTCCAAAATGCTACAAAACATTATTGTAAGTGTTGCCGTTGGTTTTATTAATTTAAGTAAGTAATTTTTTTATTTTATGCAATTTTTTTTATTAAATTGCCCCACCTACAGCTGCGGTCAAAATAATAGTAGTACTCCATTTCAAAAAATCAAAATTGAAAAAAAGTTGATCCCTCGATTTTTAACAAATTAATACCCATGTGATTTTGAAATTGGTGTTTTTAAGCTTTCATTTTCAAAAAAAAATAAAATTTCAAATTTTATATTTGATCCTATATTTTCAAATTTATTGAAGATCCTTTGAAAAACAGCGGTCAACAAAATAGTAGTGCGAAGATAATCCGCCTTTAACTATTACAAAAAAGCAAATATAAGACAAAAATTGTATCATAAGATGTAGTTGAGGGTTTGCACCTTAAACTTACATTTAGTTGCAAGTCCCTCATTGGAAATAACAGCAGCACAACGGCGTTGCATTGGGTTTATCAGGTTTTCACGTCTTTCTACGCTTACCGACTTCCATGAGTGCTGAATAGCTTCCCTAAGGGCTTTATTGTTAGATGGCTGGCAACTAGCAACATATTTCTTTGCATCGCACAAAATGTTCTCAATGGGATTTGAGTCCGGAGACTTTGCGGCCAGTCCATCACATTAACTGTTTTTGCCTGGAATCATTGCTTCGCAAGTTTACTAGTAGGCTTTGTGTCATTTTCTCACTGAAAGACACATTTCAGTGGTATTTCATCTTCAGCATAAGGTTGCATTACTTCCTGCATGATCTTAACAAAGATTTGCTAATCCATGATACCTTCACTTTGGTTTATTGGAAAAACACCATACAAGGAAAACCATGACCAAACCATTATGCTGGGTCCTCCGTGTTTAATTGTTTTTGCTTTAAAACGTGGACTATATTCTGTATTTGGTGGTCTTCTTACATATTGACAAGGTCCATTTCCACCACATAAAACAATCTTGGAATCGTCTGACCACAGAATATTTCTCCAAATTTATCCATGCCAGTCAAAGTGGTTCTTTTGCGAATTTCAATGTTTTTGTTACATTTTTTTTATCAACAATGGTACCTCTCTAGGGCTGTGGGCGGCTTGAACATGTTCTCGTGAACTTCTACGAACCGTTTTATTGATGGCATCAACATAAAATATGCCTTTTATTTCAGAAGCTGGCGTAAAGGGGTTGATTTTTAAATGCCTGATGACTCATTTTATCAACTTTGGTGGCAATAGCGGCTTCCGCCCGCCATTTTCTGACTTGGCAGTTAAATAATGGCTTTTCTTACAATTCTTGGTGAACATTCAACATTGAACCAGCGCATAAGTTTTGCCTTCCGATATCAGTCTCCTAACTAGGACACGCTATTCCGGTGTTCAGTGTTTGCCCCTGCCCATTGCTGCCAATACTAGGACCAATTTTTCAACAAAAACTATGAAGGTGTAATGAATAAACAAAATACAAGGTTTTTTTAAACGTTCAATTTTAGAAATAAAAGGGAAAAATAATATTTCTTTACATAAACCGGTGCACTACTATTATTTTGACCGGAAGAATTCGTAGATTTGATTAATAACGGTTGTTTATTTGTCATATTGCAGTTGCAATAAAGAATATATTTGTGCCTGATTATTAAAAAAATGTTATTTAGTCAAAATGTAACAGTGTTTTTTCTATCAACGCAATATAAAACTTACAAAACAAAGGTTATGCAATTCTTTTACTTGTACTACTATTATTTTGACCGCAACTGTACATACTCTGAATTTTTGGCAGATCTTACGCGAACTTTCTAGTATGTAAAACAAAGGAACGGCTATTTACTCCTACAGCGACTATAAGGGATATAAAAATCTGAAAAAATTAGGAATTTTTTTCTTCATTTAGAGCCAATTAAGGTCCATCTGAGATAACTTTTTTTAAACGACTACCCTAATCTACATACATTTCTGGCATTTGGAGCAAATAATTTACTTTCTAAGGTAATTTGCCAGATCTTCAAGTGCCAGTATAGTGGTAACACCTTTTTTTCTTAAAAAAAAGCAGATACGTGCGTTTTTCTTAAAAACAGCAAGGTTCTTTTAACAAACGACATTTTTCTCAAGCATTTTTAACTTATTATTTTGTATAAATAAAATAATAGGTAAATAATTTGTCAAAACTGGCCTGACTCAAAGCAGCCAAAAATGTAGATACATTTTTTCTTCTTAGCACTGTGTTATTAGAACAGAAATCCAGTTTTAAGGTGCCAAATTAAGCATTTTACTCTCTTAGAAAAAAAAATTGCTGCGCATTCAGTTTCTAATATGTATATGTAGATATTTTGTTGAGAAAAAGACACTGATAAAATCAAAGTTTAACATCTCGAATAATTTTCTAGAGTTAAGGGTTTGTTATTCATCCGCAAAAAATAAGTGAAGGATATTTTGTTTTTTCAGGGGGGGGGGGGCAAGTGCCCCCCTGCTCCCCCTTCCGTACGCCCTTGGGCAGTGCGTTTGTTACAGACCACATTCAAACCTATTTTAGTTCTCTGAGATATCATTTATATCATGTTTCTAAACATGTCTAATTCTAAAAGTCACAAACACGCCTAATTCAATCTCAAAGTCACAATGACGTTTGGATTTAGATAAGTTTAACCAAATATTTGGTTAATTTTCCGCTGCAAAATATTTGGATAAGATTAACCAAATTGTGTAAACAATTTCCCATATAAAATTTCACAGATCATTAACCAAAAGATAAACTTAACCAAATCGTAAACTTATCTAGTGTTTTACGAAGTTGCATGAATACCCCTACTATTTTTATGTTCACTATCATCGTTTTGTCCAGTTTAATTGATATGTCGAAATTGTTTTTTGCTCCAATCCAAAACTTTTCTTATAAGTACATATGTACCTACACATACAAGTACCTATACATACATATATAGTACCTACATACATGTATACAGGGTGTCCCTTGATTCGTCAATAATATTTTAAGGCATGATTCCTGGGCATATTCTAATCATCAAATTGTATGGGGAAAGCTTTATCTCCTCCCCTTGGGGTAGGGGGGGACAATTTCTGAAACATTGACCGAATTTGCAAAAAAAAATTAAAAATCAACGAAAGCCTTGTTCAGTAACTTATATACGTCAGACCTTGCGTCAGATCTGGTAGGTCTTATTTTTTGCTGAGTTGTGCATGATGTTGGCCTAGAAAAATAAAGCAAGTTTTCGACCACGAGCACCGAACGCAACATGGTAAAAAAAATTAAAAAAACACGAAATTTTCGCGTATTTTCAGTAATATTGTCGATTTTATACCTGAATGAATAACTTTTGATGAAAACATTGCTCTACGATTTGAAATTACCTTAGTTCGCATCAATTTGAGCCCAAATCGTTTCCGTAGACTCAAGACTTTCAGAAGAGACAGCCTTTCAAAATGTATCCATAATACCTAAATTTATAAAAACAAGTAGTAGGTTTAATTATGCTTGGCATAAGATGCTTTAAAAATCTAGAGCGTGTAGGTTGGGTCAACAGAAGAAAAAAATAGCAAAGGAAAGGGGGTGCATATCTCCCCGTTCAAGTGGGAGGGGAAATTATCCTAAAAAAGCTGCTTTAAACAGAAAAGCAAATATTCAAAACCAAAAATTTGGAAAAAAAATCCTTAAGCTCCTCTTATACTACATTTCCACCTAGCACTTATCTGAGATTTAATAAGATTAAGCTCAAAGTTCGGACTCGACAAAAAACTGTAGGTCCCTTCCATTCCTGCCAACAATACACGCACACAGGAATAATTGAGAGTTGTAAGTCACTAGGCCCTGGTTCTCCACGATCTGTTGCACCACCCAATTTATTTATTTATTTAAAATATAATATTTTAACTACGAACTACGAAAATATACAGGTCAATATTTAAGCCCATTTATATGAAGCTAAAATGATTTGCCTGGCCCAACAAAAAAATAACTATCAAAATTTTGGGATTCAAACTGATTTAAATCATACGAAAATTGCTTGAAGCGCTCATTTTGAAAAAAAAGAATTTGTTTAAATATTAAATTGTCCGAAACCCTCGAACTTCGAAGTTCCTTGAGCGATTTCATTGAAATTAACAGCAGTAATAGCTGATATAGAATTAAAAAAGAAAAAAAATATTCTCAACAGGGTGTCCCAAGTAAAAATGTCAACATATTGCAATTTCAATGAAATTTACACAGGTGATAGTTGATAAAGAATTTAAGAGAAACAAGTATGTATCTTCAAAACAGGATGCTTCAAAAAATGTCAAGACTTCTTTATTTCTTGAGCGATGTTAATGAAATTGATGCAGGTGATAAAAGATAGAGAATAAAAAAAAAAAATAGTTTTCTAAGGGTGTTTCAAGAAATGTCACCTTTGATACTAAACTCGAGCGATGGTCAAAGTTTGACCATTCCACCCCACACAACAGGTTAAAAAGATTTATACATGTAAGAAAAAAAAAAATAACTTAAATCACTTCTCAAGTTTTTTGTTCATAATAATGAACCCTTAAATGTCATATTAATTGATAGATCCGCATCTCAGGTGCATTCTGGAGTAAGGCCTACAATTACCTTTTTATTGAATTGGTATTATTAATAAACTCCACAAAAATTAAGCAAATACTAAGAGCCATTTCTTAGAAACCAGTAAATAATAAAAGTTGGCATATAGCAATAGCCGGATTCCAGTGAAGCTTTTTTTTATTTTTTATTCTGTATCAGATATTACTGCTGTCTATTTCATGGAAATCGCTCAAGGAACAACGAAGTTGCAATATGTTGACATATTTTTGGAACACCCTGTTTTGAAAATAGCAAGTTTTGGATTCGTACAAAAAAAAGATTTTTGAGATAACAATCAAACATGATATAACGATGATAGGGAACAACAAAAAAGTGGGTGGCACAATTCTGTCTGTCTGCCTGTTCGTCTACAGCCTAAACGGCTCTATCGATTTTCTTCAAACTTGGTACATAGTGGTTTTTGGTGATTATGCCCATACGTTTTTTCTTTTTTTTTAGAACCAAAAATAACGGTACCTGCCATACAATTTTGTTTAGCGATTTTACATAATCGTATTTTTCTCAAAAACGACTCGACAGCGGAGGTGGAGCGGAGGCGGAGTGGAGGCGGAGCGGAGGCTGAGCAGAGCGGAGGTAGACGCTGGCGTCGTTGGGACCTAATGGATTTTGAAGATTTGATGATGGAGAGAAAAAAATGTTAGTAAAGTAAACCGTTTCATCGGTGGGGGGAGCATCTACAGGTGTTCAAAAATGTAAAAAAAAAACAGTCACGTCAGATATTGATAGTGTATATGGCCTGGGTCTTTCTAATAACGGTGGTATGTTAATCTGCCGGTTTGCGTGGTGGGGGTGGCTGTATGGGAGTGTAGAAATTGGAAAACAAATGGATTTACTCGAGCGCGTCAGATTTTAATAGGGGATGTTAAGTGACCCCCAAGGATGCTCATATTCAAAAGACTGACGATTCGGATGTGACGCAAGCTTGCGGCAGCTTCTTGAAAATGCAAAAAAAATCGCCATTTTGAAATACTCGAGCGCGTCAGATTTTGATATATGTGGTTCAACTTGATGTCCTACATGTGCTGAACCTTAATCTGACGATTATCTGGAGGGGTTTTCTTAATCTGACGATTTGAAAAGAAGAAACATTTTTATTCAGGATTTTTTCAATCACTGGGGAGAGTATAATAACTTGGGCGCCAGAAATTGAAAACTGTTTTTTTTAGAAGGGTCAAATATGTACAAGCATTTCTTACTATGGGAGGGGGATCTATGTCGCCCCGTTTAGGAGGTAGAGGCCATTTTCGAGAAAAAGGACTTAAATGGAAAAAAAAATATTAAAAATCGGCGACAATACTAAAAATTCAAAACAATAACAGTTTTTAAAGCCAAAAATCTGTTCTCTTATCTAACATTTAAATTAAATTATTTATGTCAATAGTTTTCAAAATATTCGCATACAAACTGTAAATTTTGATAAAAAAACGCAAACAAAATGTTGGGATCAATTTTTCTAAAAATTGTGAAGTGAAAATTAAATTTTCTTTTTGTGGTCAATGCTCATATTAATTTAAAATCGAACACAAAAAACCGGAAGGTTGTGTGTCTTCTAGTTTTTGAAAAAATTGCAAGTTACTGATACTACTTTTTTGAGATATTTGTAATTTGCTTGCACTGCCAGCATTACGGCTGCGTTTTAAATGTAAGATTATGTATGCAACCGCCCTGCTTGGGCTCACTATAGGATTTGGGGTATGTGCGAGGTTCGGTGTTTGCCAAATTTCGTTTGCATTTTATAACTTTGAATGTATTCTCTGTTTCCAATGTCAATAGCTACTAATGGGAACAGCTTCAAAATGATATAATATAATAATCTCATAAAAAAGTAGTATCAGTAATTTACAATTTTCTTAAAAACTAGAAGACATAAAAGCTTCCGGTTTTTTGTGTTCGATTCAAAATTAATACGAGCATTGACCACAAAAAGAAAATTTATTTTTTTCTTCCACGATTTTGAGAAAAATTGATCCGCACATTTTTTTTTGCGTTTTTTTTATAAAAACTTTGAGTTTAAATGGAAATATTTTGAAAACTATTAACACAAATAATTTAATTTGAGTGTAGGATTTAAGAAAAGATTCCTGGCTTTAAAAAATGTTATGTTTTTGCATTCTAAGTACTGTCGTTGATTTTTAATATTTATTTTTCCATTTAAGTCGTTTTTTTTTCGAAAATCCCCTCTACCTCCAAACCGGGACGAGAAAAATGGCAGATTATACTTTTCCCGTTATCCTAGAATTATTTGCTTCACAATAAAAAAAATTCAACCGCGCTCGAGAATGTCCAGGTGACAATTTTTGTTTGCAAGTTTGTAACCCTCCCACTACCTTAGGTCACACTCAAATTGTCAGATTATTGAAATACACACTTTTCAGCATGTAACTAACCTACCCTATCTTAATCTGACGCGCTCGAGTATTTCGAGCTATCGATTTTTTTTTACTAATCTGACAACCTGCCCTAGGCGCCCGGCCCTACATAGAGGACTGATATATGGTGGAGGTACTCAGCAGGGTGCAAGGTACCCCCCCTTTTACTAATCTGACGCGCTCGAGTAAATCCCGAAATCCCTTAGTGGGCTCCCCTACTATAAGATAACATCCATATTTTTTAAATATAAAACCCAACCTTTTCTTAAACTTTGAGATCGATTTTCAAAACAAGGGTATCAGATGTGAATCTGTGTGCAACCACAAAAAAACAAACATTTTAATCCATTTTCACAATGTTGTTTGATATTTTTTTAAATTTTAATAATTAAATATATATTTTGATTTGGTTCAGACCAATTTCTTTTCTTTAACCTCCGTGATCTTATTTTTCTGATCTCGATTTTTTGTTTCAAGACGGTAATACCTAATACCGAAATACAATTGACGTCAATTTGAAAAGCGCTGTTTTTGTTTTGTTTAAATACTCTTCTGTGGTGAAAATTTTGGACCGAAATATTTGACAACGACGACAACATATTCGAAATTCAGCTAACTGAAATCCACTTTAAAAATTTGTCATTTGTTTGGGTTAGGTCTTATGTACCTACACCTAAAATTATTGGACCGTAAGCCCGAGTACTGTACATATACGAGTACTTAACCTATATGCGTGTATGTGAAAGTGCATTATTTAATTTGTTTTCTGCCTACAATAAAGCATAGTGGCCTACTTAAAATAAATAAATAAAAGGACCTCGTTATATTGTTCATATGAATTCAATTATTTAACGATTGTTTGCACAATGTTCATATGAGTTTACCTACTAAGGATTATCTCTGGAGGAAGAAATAGGCTGTTCAAACAATGTGACAATAGTTTCATCTGGCGTTTCGGTGCCAGAGTGCCAATGTGAAAAGGGATTTCACTTGAGTTTTATTATATTCTAATGAGTTGTTACTTATTCACCCCACAAAGATTTATTATTTACAACTCGAGTAGGTATTGTGATTTAAGAAAACTGAAGTGGTATTAATATACACAATGAATTGCGAATTCCTTTGGAGACGCCAGGTATAAATAAGCATCCCACACCATTGTGGACAGACTTTGCGGTGTATTTATTTAATCTAGGTGAGATTATTAATTTGGTCGGGTTTCCTTCCAGTGAATGGCATAAATTAAGAATACAATTAGTAATAACGTAAATCTTTTCATTTGGCTGAGTTGTTGGAATTGTGGTATCCTTTGTGCACAAATTTCAAAACTTTTTAGTTCAAGGAACCATATGTATGATCCTACACAATCTCAATAAAAATATTTGTATCTTTGTATACCTATAGATAGTGTCAAAAAAGGGAGTAGGTAGCTAATAACACGTTACACCTCCAAGTTGAAAGTTAAATATTCAGTCCTAATCAATTCCATCCATCGTAATTTGAAATGTTTACTAGTCCAAAAAAAAACCTATCACCGAATCCATTCAGAATGGAAATGTGCATGGGATTTTCCACTACGATGGAATCTGTGATCTTTATTTTTTTCTATTGATTGATTAATAAAATTTCGGTAGAAGTTATAGGTACAAAAATATTTTGAATTTTTATATTGACATTTAGAGGTAGCACATCACAATTTTCTGTTTTTATATTCAGCCTTTATTATGAGCTTCACGTGAACAACATTCCACGCGGAAAAATTGACATTTCACGTTTTGCATATTGCGAGTTTCACCCGAAAAATGAATATCCCCCTTTTTTGGGAGTACTTATTTAGGACGAAATGTTCTGTAACTAAGAGCTTTAATTGTCATTCATATTTTGACGACACAGGAAAGAAAAACAGAGGGCACTGGTGCCCTTTGCGCAAGTTTTTTGTTTATTTTAGGGCAAAAGAAGTTCAAACGAAACTAATAATAACTTTTAAAATTACTATAGAGAACAAACATTTTTCGGACGAATTATTTTCCATGTAAAACTCATAATAAGGCTGATTATGAATGGACATGGCATTGAGTTCTGATTTACCTTTTTATTTAAAAAAAATATTTATTCCATTTGAAAGTTACTATATACTTGTACATATTACGTGGGTGCCGAATTGGGACACTATGTGATGTTTGGTACTAGTTGGATCTTTCTTCGGAGAGACCAATTTAGTCTGATCATCATAGGTGTTCCATAGTGCCGAACTGTGTTCCTCCACGAAGTGGCACCTGGGCATCGCACTTATGTAGTAAGGACTGGAGGTTTGTCGGTTGTCGTTGAAGTTATTACCCAGAACATTACGAATTTTCGAAAGACTGAGATCTCCTATTTATCTCAGACAACTGCTTACCACCTCTCCTTATGAAGTAGATGCGGCGAATCACAGTAGGACAAGAAGGTTTGGTAAGAAAAGCAGAACTGGAATCTGGAACTCCCATCCCTTGGTTGTTGTCTGATTATTAAACCAAGGGTTATCGTCCCTGCTTCCCTGAAGATACCTTAAGAGTGTCCTGGACTGAAACGGTAATTTCATGAAAAAGATTGTGAAGTGTGTACCTGTCCGATCAAAACGATTAAGATGTCTATGGACAGATAAACTTATGGCCTTTTCGATTGGGGACAGAATGACAGTTCTTGTTCTGAAAAGAACAGAAAATTGTTCTGAATTTGGTTTCAGAACCGAGATGAGAAGCGTTCACACGTATCGAATCGCTGTTCCGGATTGCCAATCGAAAAGGTCATTATTCTCTAGGCCATCAATGGAAACAAAATTAAATTGTGTGCTCTAGTGTTTGGTAAAAGCCTCTAAGAAAACGAGGAAATGGCAAAAATGGCAGTTTTTCAAGGCGAATGTAGCATTTTTTGCAAAAAAATGTTTAGTAACATAAAATTCCATATCTTGATTAGGGCACTATTGAAGAAAATTTTTTATTTTGTACCTTATTAAAATTTTTCATAATCTTCTTCTTCTATATATGTAAATAAAATTGTGAATGTACGCTTGTGCAAAACCTAGTATCTCTGAAAGTTCTTATCCGATTATTTTAAAATTTTGAAACAATGTATAATTGGATTAGGGGCGTGTTGTTACATACTTTTTATATTAAAAAGTGCAATGTGGTGGAGGTAAAAGTATGACAAGCTAAAGTTATAACTTAGCTTATGATAGAAAAAATTTCTTTAGATATATTATTCAATTTAAATATTAAAATTTGAGGAAAAATAAGCATATATTTAATTTTTCAATTTTTATTTTTTTTTTCTAAACTACTTACCTACACTTGTATTCAATTATGTATGAATGTATGTATATACAATACATATTATGTATTTTGGTAAAAATTGAAAAATTACTGAATTATATTGGTAAAATTCGCGATAGGAATAGAGTTTATCACAGGTTACTTATGTATACGTAAGTGAGTATACATTGTTTTTTATCCCAATGTATCTTTTTCAAATGTGTTTTTTTTTTATGCCTGAAACAGATGAACTGGCTGAACAGAATGGAGACGGAGCTGCAAGCCACTTGGGCTGCAGCTGGAATAGCTGTCAAAATGTTGAATACACACAAATTCGATGATGTGAACATACAACGACGTAGTTGGACAAGTTGGCCGACTTTTAACTTGCTTTCAGCTTTTTTGTCGTTTCAAAATTCCGAGAGAAACCAAGTATTTACATACATGGGGGTTGAAGTGAGTTTTTTTGGTTTTTCATAATTATCCATTTTTATTTTTATTTTTATTTTTATTTTCGATACTGAAATGTCAGAAAACTGTACAGGTGCATTGTGGACGTGTACAAAAATTACGTACGGTATTTTTTGACAGCTATTCCAGCTGCCGCTGCAGCTACAGTTACATCACTCTATTTTCTTCAAGCAGTAAACCAGTAAACCAATATTCTTCAAGTCTCTATCTTAATCCTTATCCGTGCAGACTTAATTTTCAATTTTCCATACACAACGCTTTTAGTTTTGTATGCAGATATGTAGTTTGACTCACTGATAACAAAAATGATCACGGCAGAGGTTCAAGTGATCCCAAAACAACCAGCAGACGTCTCCGAATATTTTAGAAAATAAGGAAACCATTTAAAATCTTGCTCAAATGAAAGGTCTTAACTGCTTGAGTTTGAATATGTTAATGACAGACCTACGTATAAGTGTCCCCAAAATCAAATACAGACGCGATTTCAGTAGCAGTTTTTTTATAAAAACTATTTGATGACTGATTTAACCACTCAAAAAATTCGTGTTCGATATTTTGGGGGATGATTCCTGGGATCATTCTAAGAAACTTATCATTCTAAGGTACTTATTCTAATAACTGTAGAAATGGTTTGAATTGTGAATGGTAGTTTTTTGCGTCATAAACATAACAAAACATACAAGTAAGGGAAAAAGTACCTTTTGGTTTTTCTTTTTTTTCAAAAACTGAGAAAGGATTTTGCCAATGGACATACATGTATGTAAATGTAATATACGAGCAGTTAAGTTTCACCTACCAAAATATTTTAATGTCAAATTATTGGAACCAGAAAAAATTGATCAATTCAATGTTCTAAGCCAAAATGAAACCTTTCATTTTAAGCACGATTAGTAGCTCTAGTAAATATTGCAAGGTATTCGTCGTTCATTTAAATCTTTGTAGATTAAAAACAAGCTATGACATTAAAATTGTCTTGGGTGATTTTGATGCCAAACTAGGAAGAGAAGACGTCTTTGGTGGCACAATCGGAAGATACAGCCTGCACGACACAACCTTCGATAACGGACTCAGGCTAATCGACTTTGCTGCGGGGCGAAACGTTGTGGTAGCTAGTACGCAATTCCCGCATCTCGATATACATAAGGGGACATGGCGAATTCCTGGTCAATCAACCGCCAACCAAATTGACCACATTGCGATCGACGCAAGGCACTCCTCCAGTATCAAGGATATCCGAACGTTCCCAAAAGCCAACGTTGACTCGGACCATTACCTCGTTGCAGCAAAGTTAATGCTACGGATATCCAGACCAAAGCCAAAACAGGGAAATTCTATGAGGAAGTTCGAAGTCGGACGGCTACAGTCGCAAAAAATCGCCAGGTCCTTTTCCGATCGAGTCTCTCGGCCCTCTTAACTAGTCCTTTGCCGCCAACTGCAAACATCAAGAACATAGGCGCCCGCAGGATTTTGTCCAGGGGGGGGCAGACACCAAACCAATTTAGAGATATTAAATTTTCGAAAAAATGGGTATTCAAATTTTTTTTTTTAATTATATTATGCAGTATAATTTGAGCTTTTTGGAAGTTTTATAAATAATTTCCTTCAGTCAATAATGAAAAAATCCAAAATAACGTTCTATTAGAGTTAATGTTAATAGTTATCCAGCATAAAATTATTTTATATTTAATAGCAGACCGTATTTATTTAACCACACAGGCATTTTTTTGGAAGTTTTTGTATAAAATGCAAGGCTCATAGAACAATAAAATATCATTCGTTCACTCGTGAAAAAATCAAAAGGGTTGTTATTTTTGATTCGATTAAAACAAAATTCCTTTTCACGATCAAACTAAAAATGCTAGGATGTGGATCTATAAAATATGGTTCGTTCCGAATTAACTATGCGAGAACTATTGAAGATCCATTCACGAACCTTTTAAATAAGAAATAAAAATGTAATTTTACAAAAGGAAAAAGGACAGTTTCAAAAAAGAAGTTTCAAAACCTTTGACCTTGATAGATTTCAATAAAATCGAATTGAGTGATTTCAATGAAATTGCCACAGGTCATGGTGATGATGGTGCCATATTTTGAAATACCGTTTTGAAAATATTCATTTCTGTTATAATTCTGTCTCAGTCTCAGATATCTATGTCAATTTTATTGAAATCTCTCAAGGAACAACGAAGTTGACATTTTTTTTAAAGCACCCTGTTTTGAAAATACTTTTTCTTTTTTAATTCTGTACAAGCCATCACCTGTGTCAATTTCATTGAAATCTTTCAAGGAATAACGAAGTTGCAAAATGTTGAAATGTTTTTGAAAGACACTGTTTTGAAAATATCCAAATGTCAACGAATTTCCCTAATGGCCTTTTCGATTGGCAATCCGGAAAACCGATTCGATACGTGTGAACGATTCTTAAATCAAATCCGGAACAATTTTCTTTCCTTTTCAGAACAAGAACCGTCATTCTACCCCATTCGAAAAGGCCATAAAATCACATTTTTGTAAAAAAAATTTGAAAATTTCTGATTTTTTAGAACTTTTCTTAAAGCATCGACATCGTAGCCATTCTTCAACAGACTTTGAAAATTAATGGCTTGACTGATGGGGACCATTCTTTTTTAATAAATAGCTAAACAGCCGCAGTGAATGGATACTTGATGAAGAAAGACTTATTTAAAGGACCTTTTCAGATCCTTATTTAAATCCGTTAATCCAATGACAAAATCCAAAACAACTTTGGATGTATACTGTTTACAAATTGTTCAGCGTTAAATTATTTTCTATAAATATTGTATAAAACGACCACCGGATAATAAACTGTATGTACAATTGTACACATATTATAATTTTTTTTATTTTAGTTTTTCAGATCAAAATTTGATAATTATTGATTCATTTACTTTCAAACACAATTGATTTATTATTTTGTAAATTTAAAACAGGTGCCCTAAGTGCATATAATTTTGTCCGTGAATTTTTCCGATATTTTATTAGTTATTCTATACTATTCGAGACAATTCGAACAAATCAGATATCAATTAAATAGGTCCAGCCGTTCTTGAGTTGTAAATGGAGTAACTAACTCGACTTTGTTTTAATATTTAAAAAATAAGAAAAAAATAAGATTTGAAAATACAAACCAAAAATTTCGAATTTAGCCCAGTCAAATTAGGAAATCAAATCGCATTTTTCGATGGACTATTTTTTTATGGAATCTGTTTGGGTACGCCTTCTTATCATAAAAACGAGTTTTTGGGATTTTTGAGGTAAGGGAAAAGCCGCTATCTTGAAAAAGAGATTGGTTTTGTTTTTATGCAATAGCTCGTTTGCATTTCATTTTACAGCAAAACGTCCACTTTCACCTTTACTTTGTAGAGAATAAAATTGCCTATAAAATTAGCTATCAATGACTTCTCAAGGTTGTTTATGTTTAATCTTTCAGTTATAACGGGTCAATGTTCCTCAATGGGTTGTGGTTTGGGGGTGGTATGACTTTTCTTGAGTTATTTCGGCTACCTTTGAATTTTTTGGATGATGTTCTTAAAATAATTTTTAGTTCTTATAACGACCTATAAAATGAGCCTTTAATCGATATAGTCAGCCACGAATTATGTGAATCATCCAATTCATAAGTTCTGACTTTATGAGTCAAGAGAAAAAATAAGTATAATATTTTTTTTCGTAAAATGTTTATCCGATGATTCGTACAAAAAAGATGTTACTTAAAATTTTGTCCATAGTAATGATATAAATTTAACATATATCATACGTGGAGTTGCATACGACATAGAAGGTCGTGGGGCAGCCGGGAAGGTCAGGGCACCGACGTTACTTGTTGTTGAAACCTGAGTTATCTATATATTTAAACCGAAGGTCTTGCATTCTGAACTTTAATGCTGCTACAGTTCCAACAACAGCTTAAGAACCATTCCTAGACAATGAGCAGAACAGAGATAAGTTTATCCAACTCCTTAAACATGAACTGCTAGACACAGGTTACACGGTTTTTCAGGACAAAGGTGATGCTGATTTGCTTATTGTCACTACAGCCATTAAGGAGTCTTATCTGCATGACTATGTTACAATCGTTTCCGAGGATATTGATATTCTTGTTTTGTCAACGGAACATGGGAAACATCATGCGAATGTCTTTCTTCGGAAACCGAAAAAATCACACGCACCAGAGAAATGGTACTCCACAAAAAGTACAGACAACATTTTATTTTTACATGCTTTATCCGGCTGTGATACAACGTCAGCAACGTACTTCGCGGGTAAATTGAAAGCTCTCTACAAAGTTGAAGTTGGATGTTTTGCTGTGAAATGAAATGCGAGCGAGCTATTGCAAAAAAACAAAACCAAACCATATCATAAACCTTGACAAAAAAAAGACAAATAGGTAGTTGTTAAAATTAATAATAAAAAATGCATGCAAAAATGTGGTAATGCCAGGGGGGGGCAAACCATGAACTCAATAAAGAAGTTGTATAGAAAATATCAATATTTTTGAACAATATCGAAACTAAGGATATTTTCAGATACATTTGGTATGATCTAGAGCCAGGGGGGGGCAAATCATGGAGAGAAGTCAAATTTTTTGTTAAAATTCAAAGAGAAAAAATGAAAAATTCCATAGTTGTGTGGTATTGTCCAGAGCAAGGGGGGGCAACTGCCCCCCCTTGCCCCCCCCCTCCGGGCGCCTATGATCAAGAACCAGTGGAAAAACTGCCAGGAAGCCATTAAAGATGCCACCTCTGACGTGCTGTCGGCAAGTACATGCAGCCAAAAAACAGGCATACAAAGAAAGACAAAGCTGCTCGCGAGCTCTACGAGCAGAAGAGGGGAGAATTAGAGGGATCCCACTGTAGGAATGAAGTTCGGAAGTTTTACCAAAAGTAAAAAGAACCTCCCAAGGTTACAAGGCCCGAACCAAAGCCTGCAAGGACGATCAGAGGAACATCGTGGTAGGATCGCAGTAGGTGTTGAGGATATGGAAAAATGGTTTCTGCAAATTGTATAACGGCGATGACGAAACGAATTCCGCTACCAAGCAGATTGCACCATTCAACCTGGACGACGTAGGCCAACTATTCCGTCCACCCGATCTCGACGAAGTGAGGATAGCTATATCTAAACTTCAGTCCAATAAAGCTGCTGGAGCTGATGGCCTTGTGGCTGAGCTATTCAAAGCGGCTGGCGATGAATTGGTGTTAGGAGTATGCACCAGCTCATCTGTAAAATATGGCCGGAGGAAAGCATGCCCGACGAATGGAACCTCAGCATTATTTGCCCGATCCTCAAGAAAGATGATCCTCTGGACTGCACCAACTACAGAGGCATCAGTCTTCTTAATATCGCCTACAAGATCTTCTCTGCCGTGCTTTGTGAACGCCTGAAGCCATTCGTCAACAACCTGATAGGTCCATATGAGTGTGGCGTTACTCCAGGAAAGTCCACCATCGACCAAATATTCGCACTACGGCAGATCTTGGAGAAAACCCAAGAGTTTCAAATCGGTACCCACCACCTTTTTATCGATTTCAAGGCTGCGTATGACAGCATCTATAGAGACGAGTTATATAGAGCAATGTCTAGTTTTGGCATTAGGATGACGATGGAGAATGCAAGCTGCTCGGCAAAGACCTCACCGCCACCTTTGATGTCAAAAAAGGTTTTAGGCAAGGCGACGCGCTGTCATGCGACTTCTTCAAAATCGTTCTTGAAAGAATAGTGCAAAACTCTCACGTCAACACTAGAGGCACAATCTTTCAAAAGTCCGTCCAATTACTCGCTTACGCTGACGACATTGACATAATCGGACGAACAAAGCGTGATGTCAGTGGTGCTTTTGTGAGTATTGAGAAGGAAGCCAAGAAGATGGGTCTAACGGTGAATGAAAGCAAAACGAAGTATATACTGTCAACAAGAAAGGACACCCAACACCGACGTCTCAGACAGAACGTCACTATAGACAGCTATAATTTTGAGGTGATCAGAGACTTTGTCTACCTAGGATCTGCTATAAATGAACGATACCAGTGCTGAGATCAAACGAAGAATTACTCTTGCCAATTGCTGTTTCTTTGGGCTAAGAAGGCAATTGAGAAACAAAGCCCTCACTCGAGCAACCATACTGTCCCTGTATAAGACGCTTATCATCCCAGTCCTGATGCATGGTGCAGAGGCATGCTTACTGTTAACGGTGGATGAGAACGCGTTAGGCTGTTTTAAAAGGAAAATTCTCCGGGTGATTATTGGTCCCGTCTGCATAGATGGGGAATGGAGAAGAAGATACAACAACAAACTGTACGGGCTGTACAGCGACACCGACCTAGCCACAAAAGTGAAAAGCCAACGACTGAGATGGCCACCAATGCTCCGGCCCGGAAAGCCTTTTTATCCAACCCCGTGGGACAGCGCAGTAGAGATCACAAGGATTAGATGGAATTAGCGATGCTGGTGAACACTGATCTTTGCACCTAAAGCCTAGTACATATACTCGTGAAGTGAACAATCACCAGTGGAGAAAGTGATTTTTTGACATTTCTCACTGGTACAGACTTGTGAATGTGTCGTGAACGTTTGACATTTAAGACCACAATGCCTCCAATGAGGCATTTTTCTTTTGTAATCGAACTGTCAACTGTTCACCAAGCGAGTTCCCGTACATTTTACACGGGAATTGCTCGTGAACAAAAACTCTCCACACAGCTTCACGAACACGTTCACGGGTGCACAAAAATGCAAATTTTTTATGGATTCACGACATGATTCACATCAAGTATGTACTAGGCTTAACCGAGTGGGCTTGGCGTGAAGTTAGATATGTACTTCAAAAATAAAATAGTAAAAAGAGGCTGGTTGTGGTGTGACTCACACTAGTTACTTCACATTGGTGCCCCGGAGAAAATCACACAAATTATTTGAATGAAGTTTTTAAAGCTTAAAGCCTAGTACGCATCAGATCTTGCTAAAATTTCGCTTCCACATTTCTCTCCAAACACCAGCTAATATCCAAGCTAAATTTTGACATAAGATTTTTGTGGAGATTACATCACAGAAAACAGCTGTCTCTGAAAAGAAATTTTATCCAACAATTTCATAGAATTTTATTTCAATATTTTAAGTGAATCTAATCAAATAAAATAGATTTTTCCCTTTTTTATTGATAAATTGTTTGTTTTGAATATTTCTCGTTCTCAATTTTGATTTCCACAAAGTAAAATTCACACAAATCTAACAAATAAAAGAACCTGTCACAATTTAGCTCGAGAATTAATGTGCCGAACAATTATTTCACGCGCTAAATTTTGACAGATAAAAGCTGTACAGTAAGAAACGAAAATTTGATTTTTTAGCTGGAGCTGCGTACCTCTCGGCTAAAATGCTTGGCTAAATTTTAGCTTGGCTAAATTTTGGAGAGAATTTTGTATGGGAGCGAAATTTTAGCTCGATCTGCGTACTACGCTTAAAACAAGCTTCTGTTAAATGAATATGTGTACATTTATATTATAGCTATCAATCAGTACAGGTATGTACATTAGGGTGGTTCTTAAAAAAAAAGGTCATCCCGGATGGGCCCAAATCGGCACTAAATAAAGAAAAAAAAATTCCCTAATTTTTTCAGATTTTTATTTTCATCCCCTTTTGCCGCTGTAGGGGTATAAATTAAATTTCCCCTTTTTTTTGCATACTAGAAAATTCGCGTAAGATCTGCCAAAAAAATTCAGAACATGTATAGGTGTGATCTAGACAAGAAAAAAATCTTAAAGGAGGGGGTAATATCTCCCCCCGCTTGGACGGGAGGGGCAATTTAATAAAATATAAAACAAATTAATTTAAAAACAACGGCAATACTTACAGTAATGTTTTGTAGCTATTTGGAAAGCCAAAGGTCCATTCTTACGACTTGTTTTTAAATTAAGTTTTTTTGATGAATAGTTTTGGCAAAAAATTGTTTCGAACTCAACATTTTAAAGAAAAATTATTATTATTTTTTTTATTATAGGTTTGAAAACAGATTTTGCTGAAATTGTTTATTCAAAAAATTTTATTTAATAATCAAATATTATAATAGACTTCTGGCTTTCCAAAAAGCTACAAAACATTACTGCAAGTGTTGTTATTGTTTTTTAATTAATTTTTTTTCTATTTTATGCAATTATTTTATTAAATTGCCCCTCTCGTCCAAGCGGTGGGAGATATTACCCCCATCCGCTGGGATTTTTTTCTTGCCTACTTCTTACCTACATGCTCTGAATTTTTCGGCAGATTTTACGTGAATTTCCAAAAAAAAAAGGGAAATTTAATTTACCCCTACAGCTACAGCGACTATAGGGGATGAAAATAAAAATCTGAAAAAATTAGGGAATGTTTTTTTCTTAATTTAGGCCGTGTGTCAATTGCGTTAAAATTCTGGTTAAATTTGATCCCAGTTAAATGTTATCCCTTTTTATAGGGGTGAGTAAAATTTAAGGTTTTTGCTGTGTCAATTGGATTAAATGGGATTTTTTTTTTTACATTCACTTCCCATTAGTTTTGTTGTTGCATTTTTCTCAGTAATGATAGTTCGAAAACATATCAGTTTGCAAAATGAATGAATCATCTGAAAAAGTATTTTCAATAAATTTTATTGATTCTTTTACGTTATTAAGGATTTATCTCAAGTTATTCAAACTTCTTCTTGAGTGCATATTTAAATTTATTATAAGGTCTTTGTCTATATTTCTTAATCCTTTCATTTAATTTTAGTTTTTTTTTTCCATTTTTCATCTTTCCCGATAGGATTCATGACTTCTTGATAGCAAAATAAAATATTTATCTACATTCATCTCCCTCAGCAGTTTTTTTATAAGGGTTTACAACAACACAAACAAATCCGGATCGCTTAAGATACGCAGCCGAACGCGCCCATAGACATGTCAAAAATTAACCACCGACTAAAATTTTAACGAGCTCCTGAGCAGGTTAAATTTTGAAGTCTATATTCACCTCAGTAATGTCAAAATTTAGCCATGGGATCAAATTTAACCAGGATTTTAACGCAATCGGCACACGGCCTTAGAGCTGATTTAGGCCCATCCAAATACACTCCTCGTCAACTGAATACGCACAAACATTTTTGAATATATTTTATCCATTTTTTCCAAACAGTGATGGTTATTATGCCATCTGTTGATGGTAAAAATTTTCGTAACATATAAATAACAGAATTTCAAAGTTTTATCCAAAAACAACCGTGAGTTTTTCCTTCAACCACTTCCAAAGTGTAACTTATGCAAAGAAGAAGTTTTTTTTTGAGTCAACTGAATAGGTACAAAAATTAAAATTGGTATTGGAATGGAATGAAACAAGTTTTTGTTTAAGTTTAGTAGTGGGTACTTCCACCTTTATTTTTAATTACTTCGTAAATTCGATCCGGCATGGAATCGTAGGGTAAGTCGGTGTAATATGCCACACTTAACAGTAAACAATTGAAATTAAATAGTAAATGACAAGTTAAGTAAAAGATTTTCTTAGTTTAGTTAGGTTGTTGTTTTATTTAATAAATAAAGGAATAAAAACATAACTTTAATACTTTTAATTCATTGCAAATGAAGTTTTAAAAAAACCTTAAAAAGTGGCATTTTACCCACACGTGAGGGTAATATGCCACTTCTCAAGGGGTGAAATGCCAGCAAACATTTAATATGGCATTTAATCGATGGGACATATCGGGCAGATTCCATTTTGGAGACAGTCCTCGTGCATCCTTGTGACAATTGGAGCATTGCACCCAGTCACATCTGGGTCCATCTTTATCGTATCTGAAAGAAATTAAAATCAAAGGGGGTAATATGCCACTTTGGTGGGTAAAATGCCAGTTGGTACAAAACAAACGTGGCATTTTACCCCAAAGCGTGAAAAAATATAAAAGTATCCCTGACCGAAAACTAACGGAACATATCAAGTCTAGACACAAACAAACATTAAGTACACAAAATTAGTCTTACCTTCTTGGAAGAAACCTTCGTATATCGCACTAAAAAACACTAAAAAAAACCGGTTTTAATCGCACTCAATTTTATAAAAACACACTTGAATTTAAACTTTCATGAATATTTTCCAAACCAAACTGCCTAATAACTTTCGCATCCGTGTGCCCAGAAAACTCAGCGTAACTGAGCGAATTGCAATGTCAGCGTTGCCAACATCAACTTAGAACTGCAATATATTGAAAGGTGGCATATTACCCACACTGGCATATTCGACCGACTTACCCTATAGCTTTTTAATGTAATTTAACGAAATTTCGTTCCACGCTAATTTGATTGCAGAAATTAAGGTTTCTTTGTCTTCGAACTGACGACCACCCTCATAAACTTTGCGTACTAACCATCCCCAGACATTTTCTATGATGTTTAGATCAGGTGAGTACGGCGGCCATTGAAGCAACTGCACTTGTTGCTCCTCTATCCATGTTTTTATTATGCGCGCTGAGTGAATAGGCGCATTATCATGTTGGTAGGTCCAGTTTATGGGTCCAAAAATGTTAGAAAATTTAGGAAAATTTCTTTCCAAAATTACTTTATACCCAGCTGCTGTCATTCTTGATGTTACAACCTCGAGCTCAACTGTTCCATAATAACTGACTGCTCCCCATATCATGACACCTCCTTCACGACTATGATGGCGCTTTAAAAATCTTTTTTCTTTTCTTAAGTCGTGAAAATAGAAGTTGAACCCATCAGGGCCATCGAAATTAAACTTTTTTTCATCTGAAAAAACCACGTGATACCATTCTTTTTTCCAACTCATGTGAAGTCTTGAAAAATCTAATCGCAACATTTTCCGTCTCTCGTCAAGTGGTGGTTTTTTCTTAAGTTTCATTCGTTTAAGATGGCTTGAGTTGTTGATTACTCTTAATACTGTTGATGCATATCTTAAAATTCTTCGTCTCTCAGCTGCTTTTGTTGCTGTTTTCTTACCTCCCTTCATGTTTTTGCCGTATGCATCTTTATTTTTTAAGTAAGAATAAACTACATTAAAACTTCGGCCAACTTTATCAGCTATTGCACGTCCAGTTAGGCCTTGGTCTCTAAGTAAATCGATTTTTAGCTTTTTCAACACTGTTAAGACACGTAGATCTACCCATTTTTCTTAAAATTTGAAATCAAGAATTAAATTTTACTGAAAACACTAAAATCGTTAATTTAAACTGTCAAGCACTCCAAAAAACTTATAAACAACGAAGAAAATGGCGTTGTACCTATTCAGTTGACTAAAAAAAACTCCTACTTTGCATATAAAACACTTTGCAAGTGGTTGAAGAAAAACTCACGGTTGTTTTTGGATAATTCTTTCGGAATTATCTGCTTAACATCTTAAGGGAATAGTTAGCATCAACAGATGGCATAATAGCCATCACTGTTTGGAAAAAATGGATAAAGTATTTTAAAAAATGTTTGTGCGTATTCAGTTGACGAGGAGTGTATTAAAACTCAAAAAACCCATTATAACGCCCACCCTAATGTACATATATAAGAGATAGAACAATAGTTAAATAACTATTCCATAATTGGTTTACAGGCAGCGTAGATCTTGAGACCCCCAATACTAACATTATACAAACTTTCTCTGCATGTTTAAATCGGCATACTTTGTACAGGATGTTTAATCAAAATTTTTATTTGAAAACAAATATCAGAAAGAATTTGGCTTTTTATAAAAAAAATATTCTAACAAAAGAATTTTCGCGTCTTATTATTTTGTCTACATTAAGGTGCACAATTGAATATTAATTTCATTCTGTGCACTTATTACCTATAACCGACACAAATCTTAAGTGGATGATGAAATTTTTAAATGTTACAGGTACCTGCTGCACTAAAAGATCTATACCATCAGAAACACGGAAAAACGAAAAGATAAAACCAAAAACACATAACTCGACTCTTGAGCTCGGATCTCCGTGCCGACCGACCGACCGTCCGTCGTCGTCGCCCTTTGTCTGTGAACATCAGAAAAAGATAAGGAACGGTGGCTGCGATTCGAATTCGGATACATCGACCCAACACAAACAGAAGGCAATAAAAAACAACAACATTTGATATTAGACATTTTTGTGTTGAGCGTGATGAAGGTTAAGGAACATAACATCGCAGTAAATATGCCCAATCTCACCATTTGACATGGCGCCAGCGTTTAAGATGCGGTCTCCTGTGAAAAGCTGATAGCCGAATTCGATTTCTGATGCGGCAGCGTCAGCGGCAGGTTGTTTTTGTTGTTCGGCATTGGCATCGTCATCGTCATCGGCCTGGGCCCCGCATTCGGATTCTTTCTTTATGAATTGAATCCACTGAGCAGTGTATCTTGTTTTTTTCCCTGTTTTTAGTTGTCAGTGTGCTTTTGTAGTTTTGATATCTTACACAGATTTTACCACATTAGGAACAAATGATAATGTTAAAACAGATGTGATCATGTGATCAAGTGACTTTTGTTGGGTACCTACCTGTAGGCTAGTGATGTCTACGTAGGACATTGGACCAGCCTATAACCATTGGTACAAGACAAACAAAAAAAGTCATTCCTATAAACATTCATTATGTAATTAGAAAGGATAAACTTCCCGGTACCTCGCCATACCTAGAAAAATATAAGTCAGAATACTTGAAGAATTCTTTATTAATATATTAAAAAAAAAAACTGGTCTGAAATTGGCAAAGTTAATAGAAAAGAAGGGCGTCATCTTCGTCCGCTTACAAACGTTTGTAGGTACCTATATCGACTTAAATCTATACAGCAACAAAAGAGGTGGTACCATATGTCACCATAAAATCAATGTGGCACCTAAAGCCATCAGCAAGTGTGTCTGGAAAACGAGACATTTAATGGCTTTGGTTAAGCAAAACAATAATCGGATTATACACTCGCATACCTATTCCCTCTGAAAAGACTAATTTCTGTATGTTTTCTTAGTGTAGTAGGAGACGGTGTTAATTTGATGCCTCATGTAGCTAATTTGGATGTCAAATGGTAGGTAGTGAAGCGTTCTTCCCACCATTAATGGAAATGGAATTAAAACATTTTTGTTAATTCAAAATACCTATTTATGTAAGCATGTACATTATGTACGTGCGAAGAAGTGCGAATACAGTTCTTGGGTGTAGATACATAATATCTGTATCTTGGTTCTTAAAAGGCCAATGTCTAATTTGTTAATTTTTGGGAAATCGAATAGTAGAATTATATAAATGATATGGTTAAAAAGCTCAAAAGTTTAGCTGAATTGGGAGGTAAGTAGTTCTTGTTTTCAAATCTTCTCGAAAGCGGTTAACAATTATGATAAAACTTCGTCACTTTTTGCTTCACTGAATATCAATTTCATTCAAACATTTTTTTGACAGAATTTGTCCGGGATTTTTTGGAAATAGCCCCCAAAACAGCCCTCATCAATTTGTTGATCGTGGCAACGCTGGTACCTACTAACACTAATTAACCCTAAGGCCAAACGAGCCAGTACTGGCTAGCCAGTTGGCTACTCCAAATCTACTCCGATTTTAAAGCGTGGTACACATTAGCCCTTTTCCTTTGGGGGTGGCGAAGTACTTACGAGTAGATGAAAACCCTAATCTAGTACTACCAACTGCACATGCTGTCATGCGCGAGTAGATACATTTTACGTGGGAAAGCAGTTTGATGTGTTCCATTGAAAAAAGCTGGCAAAGCACTTGCAAGTACTTCGCCACCTCCAAAGGAAAACGCCTATTATCAAACCTGAGTGTCACGCGTGTTGGATATCAAACCTGCGTGAAAAGTTTCGCGTACACACTTATCAGTTATGTTGGGCGTCAGGCAAAGAAATTCCACTACTCAGAAAATTGTTTCTTTTTATTTTGAGGCTATTTCCGCCACGAATCGTGTTGATTCCTTTTTAACATGACACACACGAGCTTTTTCTTATTTTGTTTGCACTTTTTCCACTGATTCGCTATAAAAAATCGTGTTTTGTTCCGTGAATGACGGCTCATGAATGAAATTGTGTACACATCATCGAGCAACCACCCAACAAACCGAGGGTTGTCACGCAGTATCAAAAAATTTTGTGAGCAGGCAGTTCTGAGTGTCAAACCATCATTCAGCGTGTACACATTGTCAGTTCGGTTTGATATCCAACATGGCTGACACTCAGGTTTGATAGTGTGTACCACGCTTAAGAAATGAAAATGACTACTATGATATTCAGCTTTTTCAAGATTAAAGCTCGAACCACTTTAATTTCGTCTGTGTGGTGTGGAGTGCCATGTTGTGTCACCGACTATGCACACTTATCAAACCTGTCATGTTGCAAACTGTCATTAGGTTTGTTCCTTGCCGACTTTCAAACTGTTTGAAACCGCCAGATTTAGTGCGAACTTGAAAAATTGTACTGGTCCGCACCAAATTTGGCGGTCTGAAACTGTTTGGGACTAACCAAGGAACAGGGTTATTATTTGCTTACGCTCTTTATTGAACAGAATTGTTTCTCGTTTTCCTTCTCCATCATTTACTTCAACAACGATCTAAAATCTTGACGTGCTGATCGAATCGTTGACCAACGTTTGTTCACCTGACTAAAGCTCTTATGACATTCAAGTTACACACAAATATTCAAAGGTTATTTCTCTTTTTTTGTTTTAACATTGTGCATTGTCCAAGAATTCCTTTGAGAATGTTTGTCCTTATTCAGTTGAAGCGGAGTTTTTTTTTTGTCTTTGTAATTGCATCTATCAAAGAGCCAAGGTATTAGCTGTCACTTTTAGTCTCACAATTTGGTAGGCAACCCAATTAGAAGCTCTTCGAAGCCTTCTCAAAACGTCTGGAACGACAAAGAGTCTTTCGCTTGCCAGAATTATTTTACATGGAAATTAGATAACGGAGCAATCAAACTGACGTCTTGCGACATCCACATCACTAGCAAAAGAACAGAAACACTGAAAGTTTTGTTGTCGATTCGCATGGTTTCGCCATGGTTTTGGAGAGCCTTAACTTATTTGTATCACAAAATAATATTTTATCTTTTAAAATGTTTGTTTTATTTTTCGTTCGCCGACCAGCTAAACGGTGTTGTTTTTTTTTGGACGTGTGGTTTTAAATCTGCCAATAGCTTTTTCGGAGTTGGTCTTTTTGACAGCTGTCACTTGATTTATGCTCAGTTTGGTTTGCCATTTCATAATGAATAGACTTACTCCTGAGCAACGTTTGCAAATCATGCAAATTTATTACCAAAATAATGGTTCGGTTCGCGCTCTGCGATGAAATGATGATGTTGACGAGCTTTGATTCCAACAAGATGGCGCTACATGCTATACAGCAAAAGAAACAATCAACAACGCGGCATTGCTGACATACGACTGCAATTGCTGCAAAAAGTTGTCGAAAATTGGGCCTCTCGGCTGGAATTTATTCGAGCCAACCGCGGTGGCCACTTGCCTGAAATCATTTTTAAAACATAATAACAACCCCTTAACTTTATAATAAAGCTAAATTCTTGGCCATAACATTAAATTATATGCGTTTTATTTCTTCTTGAAGATCACACGTTTTAAAAACACCCTTTACAAACTATTTGCAATTACTTAACTTTGATATTTACCACCAGGTAAATGTTCGCCAATTGTAATATTTAATCAATTCATTCGCACACCTTTTTGGTTCTCTTCACGAATGGTAAAAGGAACTTACATCACACCAGACGACAAAAGTGTGGTTGCAACTTAATTTACATATCTCCAAAAACTGTTTAGATCGCTGAGCAAATTTATAAAACTTTGAATTCTTGAGGACGAATTCTTAGTTTATTAATATTTTGTGAAAGAAAATTTGAGTAAACTTAAGTTTAACTCCTATTTTTTTCCAAATTTTCCGAACACAGTTACAGGCTGCTCTATTCTCTTCACGTTCACAATTAACAAAATGTTTGCGAAAAAAGCAAGTCAGTTGACGAGCCTGTTGCTCAGATTTGTATGTGCTAGTAAAATAATTGAGTGTATTGTGACTGGCTAGCCAGTATTAGTATTGGCTCGTGTGGCCTCCGGGCTAGACTTGAGTGTGAAATTTTGACAAAATTACTTACTTTCCTATACGGCTCCCAGCTCCCACACAATGAAGGAGCGAAGCCTTAAGCCTGACACATCACAGCCTTCCATTCTCTCGAACCCTAAGCACGCTGCTTCCAGTCATCTTTGATCTAGACCAAGCTTTCTGGCATCTGCAATATGGCTTGGTCTTGATATATCCTATAGAGTTCGTGGTTGTATTTTCTCCTCCATTCGCCCTCCTCGCACACAGGACCAAATATCCGTCGAAGGATTCTGCTTATCACCCAACACTCGGTGCAAAAATGGAGGACTGGTAGTATAAGGGTTTTATTCTCCGTCGGATCTTCACTAAGATGTCATTCGCAGGATAAAAGTTTACTCCGAGGTAGAAGATCTCCTTAACTTCTTCGAAGTTATTGTTATCAACAGCGAATTTTTATCCTAGCCAATCGACTGATAAGCATGTGTTTGGTCTTGTCCTCGTTTGCTTGAAGTCCAACAAGTTTCGCCTGTTCTTTATTTGCCATAAAAGCCTCTATATCGACCTATTGGGAGCCACCGATGATGTCGATATCATCGGTATACCCTAGAAGTTGGACAGATCTGTTGGAAATATTGCCATCAGTGTTAACGCCTGCCCTGCGCAATATTTGTTTCAGAAGAAGAGTGAATAATAGATAGCGCATTTCCTCGCTGAAACCCTGTGAATGCTTTAAATTGTTCACAGGAGCTTTTCCCCTGTTGATTCGAACGTGACACAAGCGGATCAGTTTTCCTGGAATCCTAAGTTCAACTATCACCATAGCCGCTGACAATGAATGCTATCATATGCGGCTTTAAAGTCGATGAATAGATGTTGAATCTCGACTTTCGTTTCGTTTATCATTTCCAGTACTTGCCTGAGAGTGAATATTTGGTCTATGGTCAATCTGCCTGGCATTATATTTAGTGTTGCCGAACGGCTTAAGACGCTCACACAGTACATTGGATAGGATATTTTAGGCTACGTTTATCGGGATGTGCCGCGATAGTTCTCGCTGCTGCTCCTGTTTTCCACTGCCGCATATTCGCATGTGCGTCTTCTGTTACCTTTTTAAGCTGTACGCATTCATGATTGACGCACGCGTTCTTTTTCGGGGGTGGTTGGTAACCAATTGTGGTTTCGGCTACCTCTTTGACGATATCGTGATGCTGGGACTACTGGTTGTTGGTGTCTGTGGCAAAATTGTTCAAGCGGTTAGCTATCTGTGAATAATCTAAAACTAACACAATTATGTTCAAAATCCTCAACACCCAATTTCCTTTGTTCCGCTAAAAACCTGAAAAAGAGTTTTATTGAAATCACTTTAGACTTTGCGTTTTGGAGAAAATTTTTTTTGTTTTTTTACCGAAAATATAAGAGACAATAACTGGGGTGGATACCCTATACCAAAACCGGAGAGGAGGAAAAGGAAATTCTACAAATTAAAATCTTGCATTTGAAATCTCACAATAACAAAATGTAACTTTTAACTTTCCATTATGCGAGAGCATTTACAAAATACCACTTCAAATAATCCCGCAAAACCGTAATTACAAAATCTCACAAACTAAAATCTCGCAAATGAAAATTTCGAGAAATTTAATTGCGAAATTTCGATAAAATAAAATGTGTATGTGCCAATTTAATTAACTTTTGTAACATTTCTTACCTCCAGCAAAAGTTGTGTCCAACCACATTGTTATTTTCGTCGGCATGGAGTGAAAAGCAACTAGCTAACACCTATTTCGCATTTTTTTAGCAAAATATATTAAAAAAGTGGTTGCATTACTTGAATAAATCCAAGATTACATTAAATATATTTCTTCATTCGTTAAAGCTAAATTCTGAGAAATTGAAAAGATTTAATAGATTTTTGTATTTCTTAGCAATTTTTGAAGTGGTCTATAATGATAAAAAAAGACTATCTTCACATGGGAATTTATTTCACCACTAGTGGGAATTAATTTCACCATTTTTTGCGAAGTAATTTCCCATTGAAGGTGGGAAATAATTTCATCCGAAAATTGTGTGAAGTTATCTCCCATCTATGATATGATAAAAATTACAAATATGTAAAATTGTGTTTCCTTAAATACCGATTTTTTTTGGAGTCTCCTGTTCCCAATTTGAAGATGAATTAGATTCGTAAGACACTCATACATACACAATTTTTCGTCGGGCTGCATGTCAAAATTGATAAATGCTAGAAGATGCCATTTTGTAAAATGGCGTTATTCGGTAGTGTGTGTGTAAATTTGACAACATGATTTTTCATATTCGATTGGTTTCCAAAAGGAGTAGAACAGTCAGAAAATCCAATCGAAAACGATATGTTATTTCATTCGGCGTGTTTTTTTTTCCCGGCCCGTGCTCAGAATATGTAGTGTTATGTCGTTTTCGATTGGATTTTCTGACTGTTCTACTCCTTTTTGATTCCAATAGAATATGAAAATTATCGTGTTGTCAAATTTACACACACACTTCTGAATGACACCATTTTATAAAATGGCTTCTTCAAGCATTTATCGCTTTTGACAAGTAATCCGACGAAAACCTCTATATGTAAGTGTGTGTTCCAAATCTACTCTTCCTGAAATCGGGAACAGAAAAAGACTCCGAAAACATGAAGCCTAGTAGGCAGATCGAGATCCCATATAAATTTTTTCCCAGGACAAATTTTATCTCGGATATTTTTCCAATCGGTATGCAGCTCCAGCGCAAAATTTGACAGTAGTTGTACCCTCTGTACGTGAAAAGGAAAAGAAAGTCTCCACTTCTGCTCGAATGCTCGAAGCATTATATTTCTGGACAAATTGTGACGTTTTGTATATATTTAGCTTTTTATAAACTAAAATCATTTATCTGTTTAATTATTTCCATTATTAAAGGTTGTGAGGACGCACGACTTAAATTAAATCACAACAAAAACATAAATGTTAAAAAAGAGCCAAGTTCTTATATAAACAAGAAACCTGTACGTAAAAAGTCAGCCAAAAAAAGTAATGAGATCTAAAATATATGCCAAGTTTTAAGTTCATAAAGCTCAATATCAAATATCTTAAGTAGAGAAATATCAAAGTAGTAGTAGTAGTACTTTATTGAGATTTCAAAATTACAGTTTATAATTACATAGGAAAACTTAATATTTAGATTTGCCGACTTAGAATTGGTCAGGCTATACAAAGGTTTATCCTTTTTGCTGTTTATTTAATGGCAAAACAAATTATAATTTAGGTAAAGAAAACAATTCACATTTAGATTGGATATGCGTCCACTCAACAAGACGATATAGATTATTCTAAAGAAAACTTAACCTAGAGAGTATATATATAAAAGAGTGAAACAAATATAAAAGAACAAGGCTGAGACAAATGTTTTTGTCTCTATTATGAACACATGAGATAAATATAATGTGTGCGAGTGAGAAGGGTGTGTACCCTTATTTTTATTTTGACAATACAAACTTAAGTATATTTGTTGCAATCACATTTACCAACAACTGGGTTTTACAATATATATGCTGTTTACATATAGGTATATCTTAAAGTTGATAGCTTGATATGTTTAGTTTGTAAGTTAATTCAATTTTCATTACTGTTTAAGGTTTAATAATTTTGTATATACATAGGTGGGATTAATAGACATGAAATTGTTTTGTTATAATTATTATACAAAAATGAGATTTCTTACTTAAATTAATTCACAGCCGAAATTACGGGCAAATCTTATTATGTTACATTTTTAGATACAAATTATGAGGTTTTTTGGCATATCAGGTAGTATGAATATATTTGTTTTGTAAATTTTCAGTTACATGTTTTATTTATTAATTGTTTCTTCTTTATTTTTTTTTTGTTATATTTACAGCAAGGAGAGTATCTTCATTTAGCCTCTGTAGGTATTAGAAGAACTTTTTTTATAGAACGGGCAGGTAAACAAATTGTCTTCATCTTGGATTTGAAAGTCAGAGACAGAATCCTCATTGAGAATGCTGATTGGCGACATGTAGTAACGATCGTTAATAGGACAACCAATGTTTTCCTCGAAGATGTTCTGGAGGATAGGGTTGTCATGATGTTGTAGAGCGTAAATTCTTTTTTTGGAAAGTGAAGTGAGATAGTCAAGAAGGGGGACTATTCCCGACTCTTCATAAAGTGATCTATTACTATACCAGTTACCGGATGGTTTCCGTCTTTTTGAAATACAGCTCCTTATGATTTTGCGTTCAAATCTTTGTAGTTCAAGGACCACAGTAGGTGATATGTGAAACCAGATAAGGAATCCGTAGGTAATTAGAGGACGAATCAGAGTCTTGTACATTAAAAGCTTAGTGTTCCTAAGAACACTTCTCGAGTTGAGGAGGAGTTTGAGCTTGGCAGCGGCACCTTTACTGTTGTTCAATGCTTTCCTGGCTTGCGGGTTCATTTTCAGTCTCTCATGCATGTGGATGCCGAGGTATTTAAGAGATTTTTTTAAGGGGATGGGGAGACCCCCAATGGAAAGTCTAAGGTGACGACTTTCTCTTATGGCTAGGTGATGCCCTCTGCCAGAAGCATTCCGGAAACAAATCATTTCACATTTCTTAAGATTCAGATCAATTCCCCATTTTTTGTAATACGGGATAACAGTGTTAAGGTGGGACATTACGTTATTGAGGGCCGCGTGAGGCCGCTCATTGGGGCTGAATAATATTGTATCATCCGCATACAAGATGGCGTCAGAGTTATTGCAATGGATTGGGAAGTCATAAAGGTATAAATTGAATAGGAAGGGGCCAAGAATGGATCCTTGGGGCACACCCGCAAGTATGGGAATAGGGGGGGACTTTAAATTTTCAAAACAAACTGAAAGAGTTCGGTTCGAGAGAAAGCTAAGAATGATTTTAATGAAATTTGGGGGAAAATTTAACAAGTTAAGTTTATATAATAGGCCAGCATGCCACACTGAGTCGAAAGCTTTGGTTAAGTCCAAAGCGCAGGCAACGGTGCATTGCTTGGCTCTAAGGTTTTTTAAAATTCGATCTTGGAAGTAAAGAAGTGCATGCTCTGTGGAATGGCCCTGTTTAAAACCAAACTGTTCAGATTGAGTTAACTCTGTACCTTCAAATAGATTTTTTAGTTTATATAAAATGATTTTTTCCAGAACTTTCCCGAGATTTGAAAGCATGGAAATTGGGCGAAAGTTATCTACATTGTTTGAGTTGTTATTTTTTTTTATTGGGATAAGGTTAGCGTTTTTCCAAGTATCGGGGAAATAACAATTATTTACACAATTGTTAAACAAGGGGGTGAGGAATTGAGCAATGCTACTTTTGGATTTACGAAGTACGAGGTTGGGGATGTTATCGGGGCCTGAAGATTTTTTATTGTTTAAAGAAGCGATAAGAGATTCAACGCACGAACTAGATACAAAGTTATCATCATTCACGGAGTCGGATTTGTTGCTGGGGGAAAAATTGGTAATTGTGAGGGTCTCATTCCAAACAGAGAACGAACTATTAAAAGTTGAAACTTCCAACAAGTTAATTGGATCAGCTGCCGGGGTTTTTAAAGAGTAAAGGTCAGTGTAGTAAGCACCAAAGCCCTCGATCTTATCAGTGGACGACACAAATGTTCTATCCCCATGAACCAAGTCCTGGAGGAAGTTAGCAGATTTTTTTTTTCGACCAGTGATTTGGTCGATGGCCTTGAAAACATTAGATAAGGGTTTCATGCTACTTAATTTCTGACTTAAAAGTTCATTTAGATCCAACCTTACTTTATCTTTAATAATTTTGCTGAGGCAGGTGATGCGGGCAGAGAGTTCCAGATAAGCTTGTGTGGTGCGATCACCATAACGGTGGAATAATCTTTTTAATCTTATTTTCCAAGTTTTCCTGGTTCTAAAAAGATTAAGGGTGGCATCGGATACTCTTAACCAGTTGGGGTGAAGGGATATTTTTTTGGTGTGGTTGTTGATGCAGTTGGACAGAATGGAAGTAAAATCTTCGATAAAATGGTCAATTTCAGAATTACTGAGATTTCTATCTGTTGGTAGAGACAAGTTGCCAAGGTTAGAGTTCAGTGTACGATTGAAATTAGTCCAGTTGGTATTTTTATAGCTGGTAAAAGTTTGTGGAAAATCAGGAAGAGTAGAGTGATTATGTAGTTTAATGCTTATAAACACTGAGAAATGATCCGAGATTGGGTCTAGAGTTAAGCAAGCAATGTTATTGTCTGTTCGAAGATTAGCAGAGACTAAGAAAAAATCTATATGTGATCCAGAGCTGGGTCGAGTAGGACCCACAGCGGCAACAATGTCAAAATCGAGAAAGTGGCCGTCTTGAAACCAACGAGCCAAATGAATACCGTTTAAATTAGATGAAGTATCTCCCCATAAAGAGTGTCGGGAATTGAAATCACCTCCGATGATAATATAGTCATAGCCTTGAAGGCAGGCAAGAAGATCGTTGAGAGCCCTGGGGAGTGTGGGGCCTAAGTGGCAGGGTATATATATGGAAACTAGAGCTAGAGATTTTGACATATTCAAGTAGTTGATCGGGATAGAAGCTATAGTCACCGAGATCAGGTTATTGGAAAAATTATGTTGAGAGAAGCGAATTGAGTTTTTTAGCAAAATACCAGAACCTCTACCCTCATTATTACGAATAAAATCATACTTTTCGTTGAAACGACACTTATTTTTATATTTTTTAAGGCAAGTTTCTTGTATTAAAATACCAGTTGGGAGAGTATCTTCCAACAGATGTTCAATTTCGATTTCTTTATCTTTAGAAAGGGAGTTGACATTGGCAGTAATGAAGTTCAAATTCATGGTAGGGGTGGAGAAATAGAGGCAATAAAGCCGAGGTAAGCACCAGGTTTCTGGCTTTCATCTAGCTTAATATAGTTGGGCCAGAACTGTCTTATTTTTGCAATTAGGTTGTTAATTGGCAACCCGAATAGTTTGTTTGATTCTTCCATAAAATCAGCAATGAAATTATTGGGTTGACTCGTGGTGGCAGCTTCTTCCGGGCTTAACTTAAAACCTCTCAATTGATCAGCATAAGAGAAAGCAGAGTTGTTGGCTTTATTAACAACATTGTTAACTGATTTCTTTATCAATTGTTTGCGGTTGTTGCCCCCCGCCAGCAACGCATCTTTTTTTTTTTTTAGTAGTTCAACCCTAACAGGGCAACCCCAGAAATTTGCCGGATGACCCGGAGAGCCACAATTTACGCAAGATGCGGTGGAGGTTTCTGTTTTTGGACCGACTTCGCACTGTCCTACCAAATGATTTTTCAAACATTTGACACACCTAACAGGATAAGTGCAGTAGCCAGCTACGTGGCTGAAACGTTGACATCTGTAGCACTGTTTAGTGCCGGAATTGCGGACCGAGTCCCACTTCACTTTGTGACACAGTAAGTGTTTTATTTTTTTTATGTTCATTAGACTGTCCCTATCCTCCAGCACACAAAGGAATAAGTCCAGAGGAATGTCATTGGATTTGGACCATTTGGTCTCAAAATTTTTAACTACCAGTCTCAACGAAGGATCCAGCCTCAGACACTCTTTTTGAATTTCAGATGGAGAGAATCTGCTTGAGATTCCTTTCAAAACAATATTAAATTTTTTTAGTTCTTTAGGAGTAAATGAAAAAGACTCAACATTAGATTTTTTGAATTCTTCGATTAAATGACTATGTAAAGCTACATCTTTTACAAAAATTTTTAATTTACCAAAGCCATTAGCAGTAAATCTAATATTTTCTAAACTACGATTTTTCTTACTCATGTCGTCCATGATGGTCTTAGCCGAAATGCCTTTGGTGAAAATCGGGGGGCACCAAGAAGTTGAGTTGTTTGAAGATTGCACAGTCCCATTGCTGCTTCTAATCTGATTACTGCTGTTGATGTTCTTGCTGTTGATATTGTTGGGGCTGGAGTTGTTGCCCGCGTTCAAAGTATTATTGTTGGAGTTGCAGGAGCCACTATAGATGGGATGGGTGCCTTTATTAGCATCACCAACAGTTTCACCGTCGTCCATTGCTGCCAGGGGCCAAAATCGGTTGGAATGATTTATTTGCTCTATCGCAATCTTTTTCGCATCCTTCATTGGAAAAGTTTGTCGCCTTTTCCTGGCAATTATTTTGGAGAACATTTCCTTGTCCTCTTCCAAAAGCTTTCCTAACGTAGCTTCAGCTTCTACTTGGGGGGAGTTCTGCCCAACGTAATTTAAGATGTTATTGCTCGAGTGTCCGATATGGACACTGTTTGCGAGCGGCAGTAGTTTTCCGTTGCTGCGGCAGTTTGAATTCGTCGTCTCTTTCACACTCGCAGGGAGCCGCAAAGGGTCAATCTCCATCTCGTTCTCTTCGTCTGACAAGGTGACAAAGTCACCACCAAATTCGAGACGCCACTGTTTGGTAACAGTATCAATGATATTTTTTTTGTCTACATCACTTAACAAGTGGGTAGGCAAAACTAAATTTTGTTTGTCGGGTGGAACCGTGGGGGCGGTTGGTGACCCACTATCCGCCATGATTAACGAAAAAAGTTTTTTGTTTTTTTAGAACTTAAAATCACTCTGAATAATTTTTAACTGAGCACGCTTAAAACACGACTACTCGGCACGAGTTCACAGCACAGAATGAGAAATATCAAAGCAATTCCAAATCATGACAGAAATTTGGTATTTAATGATTACTGATTAAAATATGGTGGGTTCACTGGTCAAGTTTTCACACATTTTAAAATTGTGATTAAGTAAGTAATTAAGAGAAAACTTGCCAAGTAAATCCACCAAATTTTAATCAGTAATCATTAAATACCAAATTTCTGTCATGATTTGGAATTGCTTTGATATTTCTCTACTTAAGATATTTGATATTGAGCTTTATGAACTTAAAACTTGGCATATATTTTAGATCTCATTACTTTTTTTGGCTGACTTTTTACGTACAGGTTTCTTGTACATATAAGAACTTGGCTCTATTTTAACATTTATGTTTTTGTTGTGATTTCACTCCTTTTTGCAAAGATTAACTTTACCAGGTGAAAATCAAGCCTTAGGGCCTTAGAAAGTCTTATAATTCTACGACAACCGAAAGCGCTCCAAATAAATAATAGCAATTCTGATAAAGTGGGTGGATGGCGCGCCCCCCGAATGCAAAATTCCTATTTTTCAATTTTTTTTTCTTTCTAAGTACTTCAAGCTCTACCGACCTACCAATTTTCATTGTTCTACAACAATCAGAAGTGCTTCATATAATTTATAAGAATTTTTAATAATGTGGGTGGGCGCCACGCCCCCTGAATGGAAAATTCCAATTTTTCAATTATTTTCTTTCTAAGTTCTTTAAGCCCAACCGACTTACTAATTTTCATCGTTCTACAACAATCGGAAGTGCTGCATATAATTTATAAGGATTTTAAAGAATGTGGGTGGATGCCACGCCCCCTGAATGAAAATTCCAATTTTTAAATTTTTTTCTTTCTAAGTACTTGAAGCCCTACCGACCTACCAATTTTCATTGTTCTACAACAATCAGAAGTGCTCCATATAATTTATAAGATTTTTTAACAAAGTGGGTGGATGCCACGCCCCCTGCACCACGAGGTCTACCGTTGTGTGAAATTTCAAGTTTCTACGATGTCTGGAAGTGCTCCATAATTTTGATGATCTGTCAGTGAGTCAGTCCGTCAGTTACGTTTGTTGCGATTTTTGAAGTCCTATATCTCGGGAATTACATGCAGATACGGAAAATATTTTCTTCAATAAAATTGATTGGTTCCCAAACCGAGTTTAATCGATCTGGAATCAGGAAACTGAGTTGGCAAATTTAATTGGATTTTGGGAGCAGTAGAAAACTGTGAACATTTCTGATTTTGGAAGGGTTTTTAACCCATTGACATCTCTTCCATCCATTTTAACGTTAATAGCTTCACAGACAGGGAAAGAACTATATTTTGACAGAAAAAGTTTATTATGCACCAAATGTCAGCCAATGACCCCAAAATCACTTATATCCGGAGATATTAAAAAAACTTACAAGAAATCGGAATTCTTAGAGGTTTTTTATTAATCCATCGACTTCGTAGCTATATCCCTCAATGTAATTTGATAGTTGATGGCTTGACAGATGGGGGACAGACTATTTTTAAAAGTTTATTTTAATCGAAATGTAAACCAATTGCCTGCAATTACTTTATTTCTGAGAAGTAAACAAATCAAAAATTTTGGAATTTTAATAGGTTTTTTAATCCATCGACATCGAAGCCATCCTTCAATGGAATTTCACAGTTGATGGATTCACAGATGGAGGACAAACTATATTTTGACGGAAAAAGTGTATTTCGATCCAACTGTTACCAAATTTTCCTAAAATCGCCTTTTTCCAGAGAAGTAAAAACCTGAAAATTTCAGACTTCTTGGAGGTGTTTTCATCCATCCACATTATATTGTTCTCCCCATCAAGCGTAGGCAATCAATTTTTCTTGCTCTGGGGCCCAATTTCGTAAAACGAAAACGATCGAACGATATCGTTTTGACTATTGCTATCCCTATCGTATCTGTGGAGGAAAATAAAGACAGAAATTGTCAAAACGATATCGTTTGATCGTTTTCGTTTTAGGTAATAAGGCCCCTGCATCAAAGTGATATAATCTGGGGCCGAATTACCACGTTAGTGACCGAGTGAGTGAGTGCGGTAAGTGATCGAATGAAAATGAACAAAAAAACCACTTCAAATTCAAGTATGCCAAATTCACATAACTCAGTCACCTCGATAGCTGATGCGGGAATTCGGCCCTTGATTTCTGTATGTGAAAATTCATGTGAATTGAAGGTAATTTTATATTTTTTAAATTTCTTGCTACGCTACTGTTTTCATTCGACTTTTCCATCTCTACACCTGCAGAATTTGTCCTGAGAAAAAAAATGTAAAGATAAAATTTGTCTTTGCTCAATCTGCGTACTAGGCTTAGCTTGGAACAGCCAATCGAAGGCTTTTTGAGTAGTAGGAGTTAAAATGGAGTGAAAAAAGAGTACTTCGATCATCCAATCGAAAACGACATTAGTGTGTTGTAACATCTTGGAACCACAGTCCAAAAACAATAAACAAAACGCGAGCAAATAATAATTTTAAATTTCTTTTTATTAATTTTGTCTTTTTATTTAAATTATCTTATAGACTTAATTTTAAATTCTATCTTAATTATTTATACATAAAATAAACTCATAATGTAAGAATATATAGGCTGAACTGTGAATCGTGTTTTACATTTTTTTGTAATAGAATAATATGACGTTTACAACAATTTGATTTGTTTTATTTAAAAAGATTTATATTTGCACTTTAATAAAATCGAATAAAATATTAAACCGAACAACACGCAAAGTTTTAAATACTGATTTTGTTTAACTTTTACTTCCCAATATTGCAGATATTGAGAAATTTTTACTTTTTGTCACTCTTATCACGTCACCAGCTTCGGAATGAGAAACTTCTGATGTCTGTGTAATAGTATTGATAGAATTACTGCAGGGTGTATCTCCATTTGATGTTTCAGTTTCTGATATATCACTTACTTCCAGACATAAAGAACTTTCATTCGGTTGTTGCTGGATGCTAAAAGGATGCATATGGATTGGATATTGTGGTCTTTCAAAGTATGAATAAGCCAAATCAGCAAATGAAGGTTTCATAAAATGTTGCATTTTCTGAACCATCATTGATGAATCGTTTGTTAAATTCACTCGCGCTGATGATGATGGTGATGGTTGTTGGTAAGCTTGCAATTCAGTGCCAAGGTCGATGTTTGGAGAGTTTTTTCCGCTTGTGCTATTGCTGCTTGTAGATGTAGGAAATCCAATCTCATCAAGAGATGACATAGAACATGTGGATCCATTCGATCTTATGCGCTTTACATTGGGTGATGATTCATTATCGTCTTGATTTTGATGCATATCACAGCCGCTTGAGGAGCTCGGCACTGAATTTGCCTTTAATGGAGACATGTCATTGGTCGGCGTGCATCGAATTTCAGGCGAGGATGACATTTTTCTCTTGCAACGTGATTGGCCAGATTCTCGAAATCCTTTGGCAAATGGGTTATTGTCAATTTTTAATTTAGTGATGCGATCGTTCTGTAAATGAAAAACATGAGGTTAAATTTAGATAAAATTAAACCTTCAAAACTATAGCTTAAAAAACATAGAAAATATGGAATGACAAATTTGATATTGTCTCAACTAATTAACGACTAATAAATGGCAAATTATGAATCAATCAATAATTAATTTTCGGAAGTTTAAAACCCCTTTTCAAAAAGGTGCTTGTATCAAGTTAACAATGCTGCAAAATGAAAGACAAAATTGTCGCAACTAATTGAAGTATAATTAGTACCAAATTATCCAAAATAATCGCATTTAGATTATTAAAAGTTGCTTTGCTAACTTGACATTCATGAAAATTACACTTTATTTCTATTTATAAACTAGACTTAAGCAATCAAGCATCTTTCTTATAATTCAAAATATCCTATTTAAGGATTTTGTATGAAACCTGTTCTTACCTGATACGCGGTGACGGCAACAAATTCTGTTTCTGGAAATACAAATGCTTGCTGTGGTGACCATGGTATCTGTGTAGGGTCTGATGTTCGGATAATATGAATTCTTGGCTGATATTTATGCATGCTTGCAAGTACAATCTATAAGAAAAATAAATAGGTAAATAACATTAAAAAGCAACTCAAAGTATTTGTTTAAATAAAATAAATAAGTATAAAAGAGTGTGAAGGACGGTTAAACGAAAATAACTTCTTTGGGCTTTTCCATCATCCTTAAGCTACGATTGCATGATCAACGCCAATGGTCAATGCGTTAAGTTTTTGACGTTGATATGACGTAACATTTTGTTCCACAGCTTTAAAGTCTTGCGGTCATCAAGGCAGAATACTTTCAATGCGTTGACGACTACGTTGACACTTTCGCAGACATGAATCCTAGCTAGGATAGGATCAACACGTCGATTATTTTCATTGACCGTATAATCACCCTAGAATTAGTTAGGATACCTCAACAGACTGCTATCGTCAGTGCGTTGACTATACCCCAACGTTGAGTCTTAAAAATTATTTGCCACATCAACTTTGCCTGCTTTGACCTCCATCTCAAAATTTCTAAGGTATTTTTTCAATGGAATTTTACAGTTTATGTTTCATTGCACATGTCACCCAAAAGTCCTTAACTCACCTACTCCTTTTCAGGAAAGAAAATTTAACTGCGTTAGCATTGTGTTCGATAATGCAGTAGAGTCACATGTTCGCAAACATCAATTGTGGTGCAGCTGTGTAGTAAAAAATAGAGTTGACGAACACAATATTGAAAAGGAAGAGAGTGTGTTCGTAAATGTCAAATGCGTTTGCAACTAAATTGACAGACGTTGATCAAATTGATTTTGAGCAACCAAGGCGAGTCTGGCAGGTTTTGTTTTCAGCTTTTGGCAGGGGTGGGGGGTTAAAAAGAGCTAGATCCCCTGATTTATTTACAGGGCTATAAACCATTTAATTCATTTAAAAAAATCGGATATGATTCCCAGTCATTTGTTCTAAGCATAAACACCACAATCTTGTCGATCCGATTAACAGAACTCAAGATATAACCATTTTACGTGAACCTTATCATCCCTTTTTTGGAGATTTTCAGCAAAACAGAAAATCAACAAATAAAGTCTCCACAAAAAACGCCAATAAGGTTTGCTTAAAAAGGTCCTATTTATCGGATCACCAAGAGATAAGTCTTCAGACTTAGGGAAAATGACAGAGCATCATATCCTATCTTTTAAAAGTGAATTGAAAAATCTGCCAGACTTTCATATTCCATATCACGATACATGTACCTTTAATCCCTAGGAATGTCATGCCGAAGGTGTGGGTTCGATTCCCAGCCGTGCCACCTAAAAACAGAAATGTTTTATCCGAGGTACTGCCTCTTGCGAGGAACTGACAGATCCTCCAAGAGTATACTTGTCATGAATAAGTGCTGCTCACTTAGCCGTTCGGACTCGGACAAAAACTGTAGGTCCCCTCCATTCCTGCCAACAACACGCACCACAGGAATGGTTGAGAGTTGTAAGTCTCTAGGCCCTGGTTTTCCACAAGCTGTTGCGCTACCCAATTTATTTATTTATTTACCTATTACCTATAATCCCTCATACTCCGATTTTGGTTATACCTCCACTCCCAAAATTTGCTGTCGGCTCTTGGTCTAGATTAAATAACTGATGATAACATTATTTGCGTTGAAAAATGACGAACATTTGACGGTTAAATTGACTTTGATTTGCCGTTTTCAAAAACAGCCATACTCTCCATCATCATCATCTTCATGAGATGTCCTTAATGTTTTGCTTGTAAAGAGTTAACTCAAAGAAAAAGAATCATAGTAGAGAAATTCCTTGCAGTTATTGAGAAATATCAAAAGCAGCTGTGTGTGTTTCATAATCCAAATACAACAACCAAAGGCACAAATACAACGAAACCCAAACTTCAGAATCAAAAAAAGTGTTCCATCACTCGTTTGTTTTGTATTCTGATCTGAATCGGAGAGTTCTGGAGACTTCTACCAGTACCTACGTTCTGTAACTCTCGCATCGATAAAATCTGTCGAGAAACGTTGAAAAATGGAACAAAATTCATGCATTTTGTTTCAGTTTTCATCGTTTCTCGACCAGTTTTTTCGATGCAAGAGTTACAGAACGTAGGCACAGACTACCAAACGAAAACGGTAAAATTGAGGAAGTAAATCCCACATTTTCTTTCTTCGGTATTTAACAGCAAAACTTAGAAATCTAAATGAGCACGTCTATTGACGGATCTGGATCATGTATGTATGTGTAACGCTGCTGTCACTCTGATCGATTTATTTATGTTTCCATTATGAGTGTTGATTAATATTGACCTTAATAAAATGCGTCTAAAGCATAGTACGCAGCTGAAGCGAAACGAACATTTCTGTACAGAAATTAACACAACGAAATCGTAAAGCCTAGTACGCTGCTGAGCTGAAACGAAAATTTTCTGGGGTCTCCAACTCGAGAACGAAATCAGAAACGAAGTAATTGCGAAAAAAATATGGAGAGTTTTATCAGAAAGATGTTAAGATAAATAAAAAAAAAAAAAACAATTCAAAATCTTAAGTCAATTTTTGTTCTCGTCAGATGTGAATTCGCTTTTTTTTGTTGTCGTGTCGTCTGTTGTGGTGCTAACGGTTCCAAATAATTGTGTTTTTCACTCAGTTCTTTTCGACGCAATCTGTTGCGAACTGTCAATAGTTCACTAAGAGCTCCGGTAAATTTTGCACAGGAATGAGCCTGATTAGACGATTCGTTTTTTCGTTCGTTTCGTTTTTCGTCTTTTTGACAGGTACGTACCTTCGTGATTAAACACAACGAAAAAAATCCATTCGTGATTTTGACGTTCCAAAAATTTGAGGTTTATTTATTGAAAAATAGGCAGTAATAATAATCAAAAATATTTGTAAATCACTTCTTGTTCAAATTTATAGCTATTTAATTATGAAAAACCAGTTTTAATCTCACTATTTAAATATTTTAAGCATCCCCCGCCTCTACTCGTTTGTCAAATCATAAACGTCAATGTGTCAAAAAGACGAAACACGTAACGTCCGAAAAAACGAATCGTGTAATCAGGCTCAATCGCTCGTGAACGAAAACTCTCCACACAGCTTCACAAGTACGTTCACGGGTGAACAAAAATGCAAATTTTGTATGGATTCACGAAATGATTCACAAGTATGTACTAGGCTTTAGGTGTCGATTAGTGTTACAACATCAAAGGGTACAAATCGCATTGACAAATATAACACGTCGACGCATTTGAGAACAATATCGACTGAGAAAACTTTTGGTGAGTCCAATGCTCTATAAGCAAATTGGTTATCCCTCTTAATTTAAGTATAAGCTCATTTATTACTGTTCCGACAATTTTCTAAAATGATTTTGGATTTTCACAAAAGGGTTGATTATACAAATTGTTTTTTTTTAGATTATTTTCAATTGAATTAACTTACATGTCCATTACTGTCCAAAGTATTATTCGTTAATTTAACTTTATTAAAAAGAATAGGTTGTGCCTGCCAATGTGCCCCAGAAGCTGGACTATCTGTGTGCAAAAACATTCTCTGTGGACTTTGAGGTTCTGCACCACCTGCTGGCACCCATTGAGATCCTGAAAATTTATACCGACAATCACCAATAGGAACCATTTCCAAAAGAACACAATAATTTGATTCTTCCTCAAGACCGGATATTGACAAACGCATCGATGGAAACATCCGCCTGCAAATTATAAAAATACAAAAGAAAAAAACAAATAAGTAAAAAAAGAAAAAACAAGTGTCTACACCATTATTTAATACAGTTGATATAATTACAATGATTAATTAGAATAAATTAAACATCATCGCACGTCTGGTTTAAGGAAAAAAAAAAAAAAAACAAAAAAAAAAAACAAACAAAATATATTTGAAAAAACACACAAGACCCAATGCAATCAACATCAACAAACCAACAAAAATTCCTTAGCAAATTTCAAGAGGCGCTACTCAAGGGATGAGATCTCTTATTTGAACTGACCAGCATTGGGTTCCCATAGTTAGCAGGTCAGCAGGTGGTATTCCATGGCGCCGACGTTTTTGTTCGTCTGACAGTTGGGTAGGCATGCAGTGTGCCTATCACCAGAATGATTAATTACAATAAAATAAATCGTAGTTCATTGATTGCATTGATACGAGTGTATCATTTTGTTGCGGATTAAATAAGTAGGTAGGTTTAGGTCATCTCATGATGTGTGAATTGGTTTTCACAAAATATTTGTTTTTGTGATTTATTTAAAATATATTTGATAGGTACTTTAAACTATTATTCTTTTGAGCTGGTGCCGAAGTTTTCTTCAAACATAAAACTAGGACCAAATAAGTTTTCATGGAGACTTGTGGGAAGATCCTCAAAAGTATTCTCTTCTAGAAAATAAAGAAGAAAGTCCTTGAATAAAGTTAAAGAAGAAGACACGAAGAGGTTGACAACAAAACAAAATATTTCCGTCTGATGGTTCTTTGGCCTATAGTTCAAAGGCTTATCTGATTTATCAAATATTTATTTTTTGATTAGAAGAAAGTAAAAATTAAAGACCTATATGCTCAATAATTGAGATTGGAAAATGTCATCTAAACTTGTAGGTCACACTGGGTAAAAGTCAAAATCGAAAAAGAGGTTAATGTAATAATATTCTACATGGTAAGTTTTTACTTCAGTGCTGAGCTTGAGTAGACTATACAAAAAGGTACAGTATGACCTTTTAGATTGTTTTCTGAATGGTTTTTTTTTTTTTTAAGAAAATGTCTTCTAGAATTGATTAAAGAACCGAAACCAGCAGCGTTCACATTCACACTTATTGAATTGCTTTCCTGGATTGCCAATCGAAAAATCGTTTTAGAAAAATGTTAAGAAGCTCAGATTTTATTTTTCGAAAGTGAACGCAAGCGACAAACAACTTGCAATGGAATTAGTAAAGCTTGAAAATGGGAAAAGATAAGTGCTAAAAATCGGCCCAATTAAAAAATACGCTCGATGCTACATGGAAGATAATGATGCAGTGCAAAGGCGTTGAGTATGAAAAAACCAAAAACCACATTTTCCAAGCCAAAGCTAAGGCGATAATGTGCTGCGCAGTTCAAATTTTGGGTCACAAAGAGTTTGATGAAGTAGAGCAGCTCCTGAGATACTTTTTAAAATTAACTCTAATGTGCTATCAAAAAGAATGCCGAACCACAATACTCATGCTTGAGACGGGCCTTCATCCTTTGTTAATCTCAACTACTACTGCAATCAACTATTACTACAATAATGTACTACTTAGATGGACGATAGAGGACTAAAGTAACCATGTTTGTTATTCAAATAAAATATCATGGTTAGAGTCTTGGAGAGGTTTAGCGGAATAGGTACTGTGGACATTCACTCTTCTTCATGCAGTTTTCAGTGTTTGTTTAATTTGTTTGCATGGTCTGGGAGGGCAAATACCCCTTTGCCGCCCGCAGTTACGCCACTGTAGATGGACTCGCAGATAATGCGGAAAATGTTGAAAGAAGAGGAGATATCCGGGAACTGTACCAAATATCCAAAGAGGTTATTGGGAAAAAAGCAACACCAGTCATCCTGTAATGCATGTGGATGGCACACTTTTGGTACTTATCAATTGAGGATCAGTTACGCAGATGGAAGGACCATTTTTGTGTCCTGCTAAATGAGGATTCCGTTGAGCAGAGTGCTGAAGTGCCCCACTTTAAAGAGAAGTTATATGCAGGTCCTATAGAGGTATTGATAAAATTTCATAAATCACGAACAACAAAGCAGCTGGACTTGATGGACTATACCAGCTGAATTCCTGAAAGCCGATCCCGTGGCAACAGCTAGTATTCTATATCCGTTGATACAAATTATTTGGGAAAACGAAAGGTATCCCAAGGACTGGAAGGATGGGGTGATTGTCAAGCTGCCAAAGAAAGGTGAACTTAAGAATTGCAACAATTGGCGTGGTATCACCGTTTCGTGGGCTTTCCCAAAACTAATGGCAGCCATCATTCTCGAGCGAGCGGATAAAGGATAGAATCGCGTCTACACTCAAGAGGCATCAAGTTGGCTTCCGCAGTGGTCGATCGTGTGTCGACCATATCAACACCCTGCGTATTGTCCTTGAACAGTCGATGGCATTTCAATCAATGCTTTACCTCATGTTCGTGGATTTTGAGAAGGATCGATCGAGTTAACCGAGAATGTATATGGAGATCGCTGTTTGGTAGAGGAATTCCCCCAAAAATTGTTGCCATGTTTACAGAGTTCTACTACAACGCAAGGTGTTTTGTTTTATCAAATAGGCAGCTATTCGACTTCTTCGTAGTGCAACAGGGTGTGAGACATAGGGATATCCTGTAGTCAATTATCTTCCTGCTGGTGATGTACGACGTATTGACGGACAGTGTTGGTTTGGTACAGCTGAGCAACAGAGCCTTCAATGGAGACCGTTCAAAAGGCTCAGTCATTAAGACTATGCCGATGACATTTGTCTATGGCAACCAACATCAGTGGGCTGAACGGGATGTGCCAAACACTGCAAGTGAAGGGAGAGTCGAGTGGTCTAAGAATAAATAGCAAAAAGAAAAAAAAAGACCGCTCCACAAGGCAGCGTATTATTCTACAGGAGACGCCAGTGGAAGAAGTCGTACAGTTTAGCTACCTTGGCAGTATTGTTTCTGCAAAGAGTACAATTAATAAGGCTCGTGCTGATTTCGGTACCTAATCGGTCTCCAATTTGGAAATCCAGTCAAATCTCTTTACGCACTAAGTTCAGATTCTTCGAATCCAATGTCAAATCCAAGTTGTTATATGATTGCAAAACCTTTCAAAGTCACGTCTACCATTTCCAGGAAATTGCAGTCTTTTGTAAATCGCTGTCTACACCACATCCTAAAGATTCGCTGGCCACAAATTATACTAACCGAATAATTGTGGCGCAGGGTAAGTCAAGAGCGGCTGGACGTCAACATAAGAAAGCGTAAATGGCAATGGATTGGTAACACACTGAGAAAACCAAATGATGAAATTGCAAAGAAGTCCTTAGAATGGAATCCTCAGGGTGCACAGTGGGTTGGAAGACCAAGAACAACCTGGAAATCAACGCTCTTAGCAGAAATAGAATCCCAGAGAAAGACGTGATCACAGTTATAATACTAGCTATAATCTATGCAAATATTTTCGCATGTCAAAAATTATTGTGGTGAAATACAAAATATTTTTTTTGCATTATTGGTTTATAGTTTTATGTAAAAGCAAAACCATTGCTGTCATGCCATGCAAAATAACTGACCGGTAATCGTTTGTACCTACCTAGTTTTCTTTACACATACAAAAAAAATATATTCACCTCACAGCATAATTTGCATGCAAATGGTTTTTGCATCCAAAAAAAGTTTTAATTTTAATTTGATGAAAGGTGTTTTTTGTTGAGCTGCTTACTGCACTGTGTCTATTCTTAAATGTGGATCCACATCACTAAGTGTAAATTCATTAACGTCAAATATTTCTGCTTCACTACTTTTTTGAGATGCTGATGCGCAACGCAGGTGATGCTGACACAAATGCATCAGCAACAAGGTATCAAAAATTTTCGCATCACTTGATGCAAGTTTGCAATAATGAACATGTAAAACAAAAAGTGATGCGGGTTTAATGTATTTATAAATGATTGATGGAAATACGATTGCGCATCATTTCTGCAACGATGCGTGTGTGAATTTACACTTATCTATACATAAATATGTTGTTTCTGAAGATCCACTGTGCTGTTTGTTTGTAGCATTTACATTTAGAAATTTGTCTTAATTTATAACATTTCTCTATGTACAAATTAAGGAAGTCAGTAAGGCTTAAAAACATTAATATGTAAAACATTTATCTTCATTTTGATAATGTTTTGAACATTCACGTTGAAACACTTGTTTATGTTTGACAACAGGTTACCTCTATACGCTATGCTGATTAAGCATTAATTTCTATATTACCATATTTTACACCACAAGTTTTAATTTGCAATAAATAAACGATGATAATATACCTAGTTTTATATAAACGATAACATACAGATATTGTAATCTAAATTTTACTTAAAATTGTTTTGGTATTTCTTATATTTATTTGATGTCAAAGCCGCAAGAAGATTTGACTTTCTTGCGTTTTCATACATATAATACAAATGCGTTGAAGCAACTTTTTACATTGGTACTATGCTTTGCTTAGGTATACATATTTTTATATGAAAATACTTCTCAAACAAATATAAAGAACATTTAAGGAAAATTCTTTGAAACTTATCGGTATTATTTGTCTAGTCTTTAAGAGGCAACCGACAGCGCAGCGAGCGTCGCGTCGTCGGTCGTCATCGTCGCCTTTAAAATACAAAAAATAAAGGATAAGTGAATGTATTTGGAAATTATTATGGTCCTACACTTAATAACACAAGGAACTCACTTGTTTAAATAAGATAAGTGGCAACACAAATGTTAAGTGGCGTTAACGTTCAAGATGACGCCATGCCTTTTTTACTTGTTTATTAAGTATTCAAACAATCTGCAATGCTATTTTTGATTCTTAGGAATTATAATTGGTTTTGTTTATATTTGCTAAGCTGGTCAAATTTTAAGATGCAGTTCGTTTTTCTTAATCTAGAAACCTTCTCTTGGTATACTATTTTGTATACCAGCTGTGACTTTCTGCAACATTTACATTTAAAAAGTCAGAAGCGGACTGAGTCATTAACTAACTGCTTATATAAAGTTTTATATAAATATTGAAGAATGATTTTAACTACTTATAAGTACTAAACCTAGACAATAATTCTGGATTACACTTTTGAACAAAACAAATAAACTCTAGCCAGCCCTATCAATAAAAATTGCTCAGATATCTTCTAATTCACAAATTAACTAAAGCGTCAATCAGAAGTTAGTTCACGAATTAAAATTTCATATCAATAAAAATATAAACTGCTAATCCACGTTAACTTCAAAAACTTAACGAAAATCTACTACAATCAACAAGAACTCTGCTCTTTCCAGAGACTATTTATGGAACTGCACATACACTTTCTCACTAAATGTGAACTTTCGCACATACACTCTCTCATTTGAGGCTGTAGATAGCATGTGTGTCACAAGCATCTGTTTCCTTTTAGCTATAGTTTTTGGCAACAATGACAGAAGTATTTTTAACTTAATTACTCGTTTAATGTACCTACCTTGGTGAGTTAGTTTAATGCCATGAATTTTGATTTATTGATATGATTTGACACTTAATTCACTGATCAAAGATAATTTGTGTTTCATTTGCGTTTATGAATACCGGTGTAAATATATAGCTAAGTAAAAATCTGTTCTTACCTTCCGCTCTTTGTTATTATCATTTCGGTTCCAATCTGATGAAATTGTTTCCACAAATCATCATTCTGAAGAGTTGCTTCAACTCCAGGTAAGCTCACACGAGGCGGAAGTATTATATGCCTTGGAATGGGGATTGGTAATATTGGTGGAAAAGGATCTGAAATTCAACGATAAAATTTTATTGTTAAATTTTGTAAAAAAAAAATACATATGTTCATTAAAGAAAATTGAGCATAGTAAAATATATGTTAGAGTAACTTTTAACGAAGATTCATTGTCAAAGTAGAATTATAAAAATTGACGAAAGAAAAATTTCTCAATTTCTTGAGTAGATTAATAAGGACATACACGCATAATTATGTGAACGGAAGTTAGAAGTAATGAGATTTGATCTAATGCAAAGGACATGATTTTTTTAAAATGGCGTAAAACTTAACGAAATTGACTTTTAAGTTCAATTATGTATGATACCTATGTATGTGGAAAAATATATCTTCTAATAACTCAAGGTAGATTTATAATGGTCGGAAGGGGCACTGAAGCTAATGTCAAAAACCAACGAAAAGTAGCTTTCCGTACCGTCAAGAAGGAACACACCCATACTGCAATTATCATCTATCTCTTTTTGGCGTTTATTTTTCTCCAAATGTCAGTTTTACTTAAGCAAAGTTGAACGAAACTTGACGAAACGTTGCACTCCGCAATTATAGCCGCGTCATATGCTTTTCGTTTATCCGCTTTAAACACAAGATGAAAGAAAATGATCCTTAAATCTCGAACTTTTAGCCTTTTAGCGTCGGAAGGGAACTTGACAAAAAACAAAGTTGAATTTTGGTTTGAGATGAGAATCAATAATATGTAAGCTGGGTTTTTCCTAGCCCTAGCGAAGTCGGACAAAAATTAGGAGGTTGAGACTATATGCAAACATGTAAGCTGACGTTATTTTTTTTCTAAGCCCTTAGAGAATGTGACGAAAAAAGCGATGCTGGGAATTGACATTTTGAATAGAAGTTCTATTCTAATTTTTTTCGAAACTTTTAGTTAATTAGAGGAAAAAACAAGGTATAGAGTTAGGCTTGACGAACAGGTTTGTAAAAGAATGCAATCTTTTGTGAGTGCATTTTGTGATCACTTCAATTGAAAAATAAATAATGTACAGTAAAACTATCATAACTCGAACTTCCTTAAGTCGAATTTCTCTATAACTCAAAGTTTCATTGAGAACTTTCACTTTTCAACTTTATTTTCATGAATTTTGCCCTCCGTAATTCGAACTTCTGTAACTCAAATTTATCTATACTTCCATGTTTTTGGATTGCGCTTGATGCAAAAAAGTCTCTTTAGCTCGAAATTTTTCCAAAACTTTCTCTATTTTTTTTTTTTTTTTTTAAGTTTGTTCAGTAGATACGTTCTAACATTTTGCTCTAAATTGGTGTCAATTTTTTGAAAAGAACTTCAAGTAAGCACTGATTAATTTCACAGGTTTTTTTTTGAGGAAGAGGGATAGATGTGTTAAGAAGACTTTGTATGTTTTTCATTTGAACTTCGATTTTGATTGAGTTAAGACATTTCTATGCGCAGAAGTTCCTAGTTTTGTTCCAAAATTCTTGGAACTTACGATTTTTAATGTCAGGAAGAAAATTAAAGCACCTTACTTTTGAACAAAACCTGAAGGTCATCAATGAAATTGAGAGTGGTGTTAAAAAGAAAAATGTGGCCATACAAAATGGTTTACCACATTCCAACTTTGCGGGAACTGAAGAACAAGAGAAAGTACAAACAAAATTCTGAAAATTTACGAAACGAAAAAAATCTCAGTGAGAAAAAACATCTTAAAAATGAAAGTGTTGACAAGGCTGTCTCCAAATTATACGTCAATGACTGACCTCTGATTTCTTATATATTCTGCTTATCAAAAATTATTTACTTTTTTTAATATTCCATTTTATATAATAAAACAGTCAAACTAAAAAAATTGTCTTTCATTCGAAGATTCTATAACTCGAATTTTTTGTCTTTGATTTTGGTAGTTCGACTTATGGAAGTTCCACTGTATTGACTTCAATTTGAGATTTCAACTTCAATTTCAGCAATCATCATTTTGTTGGCATTAAAAAGATTGCAGGCATCTTCAAACTATTATTTTTTTCAATTGAATGCAATCTTTTGAAAATTCATACCATCTTCAGCTTGACATTCTCTTTTGCATTCCTTGTATCTTTTGCTGCTGCTGTATAATGAATGGAGAAAATATGATTGCAATCTTTTTAATGTCAAATGAATAAAGATTGCATAATTTGAGGTCAAAATCTCAAAGTGGAATCAATAGGCGTTTATTTTTTTTAGCTCTGAACATATCATGAAGTAGAGCTCGAGCTACCGGCAGGTTGCCATTTTAGTGACTTTGTCGCTATTTCTAGTGACATTTCCACTTGGTTAGCGACAAAAAAATATTTTGATGTCGCTAGATTAATTCTAACGACTTTTCTAGCGACTTTTGAAGACATGAATGTGTTAGTTAAGACATGAAAATTATACTTTTTGTTTCATATTATGGCCCCCGTAATATTAAATGGGTAATACTATTACAGTTGCTATTGCAATCATTGGAAACTAAAACTCACCAAACAGCAAACTATATAGAAATTGAGACCTAGCTTTTTGTTCTGATTTAAATTCCAAATTCCAAAAGTTTCTGATTTATTAGAACCTACGAATTCTTTCTACGTTCATATTTGGCATTTAAGTTCACTTTTTATTAACAGTATGAACAATTTTAATTGTTTAATGTAATAGTTCCATCTAGTCGAAGAACGATGGGAATTACAATAAGATAAAGTCTAGTTTTTCCTATAGCAACAGCTTAAATAATATCAATGAATACTGAAAATATGACCTTAAAGTCTTATGCGGCTGAATTACTTTACTGTTTTAATAATTTGATTTTTTTTTTAAATAAATTCCTTATAGTTCTTCGATATCTTACTAATTAACAAAAGTAAAAAGTTATTCAAAAGGTAAAAAGCTTTCGTTGCTGGCGACTTCTAGCAGCTTTTTGGCTAGAAAATTTAAGCCAATCTAGCGACTTTCGGAGGTTGGTCTAGCGACTTTTATTTTCAGGTTGCGGCAACACTGGCTACCGGTGTTAGCTCTGAGCAGAATTTGATCAGAGCTCTCCAATATAATTTTGAAACACATCTGAGCACTGAACAGTCATACGATTGTGATGCGTTCAACTCACTAAAATTAATGGCCTTTTCGATTGGGGACAGAATGACAGTTCTTGTTCTAAAAAGAGGAGAACATTGTTCTAGATTTGATTTCAGAATCAAAATGAGAAGCGTTTCGAATCGGTCTTCTGGATTGTCAATCGAGAAGGCCATCCCATAAGTAATAACTTTTAATTTTCACCTGATAGCTGACCAATCAAAAACACAAAAACTGTGAACTGAAATGGACGGGCCCATTTGAAATTAGTGAAAAAAAGACTGAAGCTATTTCCTCCATTCTCACGGTCTTTTTATTTTGAGCTCATGGAGCGTACTCCGAAAGACAAGTTGAGCACTCTGAGTGCTCTGACCTCTTAGCTTAAAAAGAAACCGATATTTTTTGACAGCTCAGTGCTTGGAGCTAAAAAAGAAAAATGCCTAAAGAATGCAATATTTTGATACAAGATTGCATTCCCAAAAGATTACATTCTTTTACAACACTATTTAAAAATCTTCAGTGCTTTTCAAGCCCCAAAGAAATTGGATGAATTGGAAACAAATGAGGCAGTAGGTAATTAGTATATTAAATGCAACATCAATATTTTATCTGTGCTATAATTTAATGTTTTTTACAAAATTCACTGCCATTTTCAATCACCAAATAGGATCAATACCTGTATTTATTTTTTTATTCTACCACCAGCAAACTTAAAGCAGCGTCCACATTATGTTGAATTGCCTAGATCAACATCGTTGACCAACAATGTTGATTAAGTGTAGACGTGTTGATCGACAATGCCAATAAACATTTTTGCTAACCTGAACGCAAAACCCGATTCAAATGGATAATAATCAATAAAGTTGTTTAACAGGACAATAATCATTACGTATGGGCGTGTTTATCTACACAATAGCCAGTGCATTTATCATGACTCATGATGCAAAACAACGCACACAAATTATTAAAATAAAAATATAAAAACAGAAATGACATAAAACAATGACACGTAAACACTAGAATAATATATTGATTGACAATGTTAACCAACAATGTAAATTGGCATAATGTGGACACTGCTTAAGATCAACTCAAAGTTGCTGACTTAATTAAGTTGCTCCAACAAACATGGCTGCCAGGTGGGCTCAAGCCGGTGTTTAGATTGGGAAGATTGAGACCGTTCTCACGGCAGTTTCTGGACAAGAGAAGTAGGGGGATCTCTGACCCCTCAATTCTCCTGTCCAAAAACTGCTGTGGTCTCAATCTTCCCAATCTAAACAGGCTCCAAGAACTGAAGTTGCTAGCAAGTTAATAGCAACTTAGTTGCTCGGTTGCATTCGGTTTAATTCGATCTTGTTCAAAAAATTTGTTAAGTGGGCAGGAAACCAAATACTACAAGTTCGATGCAACTCAAAGTTCGATACTAATTTAGTTACCTGATTATGTCTAGCCTAGCATGATCTAAAAAATTGCTAGGTGTGCTTGGGAGTTGTGAGAGCAGCTTAAGTAAGTTCGATGCATTTAATAGTTAATTGCAATGTAGATGCCTATTTGTGAATGTCCCAAATTGATTTAATTTAATCAAAATAAAAAACAGCAAACAAAGTTGCCAGGTATTCTTGAGAAAGAAAATGGAGTTGCATCGATACAACTCAAACTTGATTGCAACTTAGTTGCCTGGTTACACCCGACCTAATTTGTTCATGTTCTAAAAGCTAGGTGGGTTGGAATTTGGAAAAGCAACTTAAATTGGTTCGATGCAACTCAAAGTTGATTGCAGTTTAGTTATCTCACTTCACCCGGACTTTAATTATATAAAAAGTAGCTTAATCGGCTCAAAAGTCGAAAAAGCAACAAAAGTTGGTTCAATGCAACTAACAGTTAATTGCAATGGTGTCATGTTCTTCCCACTAGTTAAAAGAAGCCAAATAAATTGTTTAAGTTCTCCTAGACTTGTTGTTCCGTGTTAATTTTACAATGTTGTTGAATTTCACTTGTTATTTTGTGTTATAGGCGCCAGGTTGTGAACAGCCTGAAGCTTGTTGTTCAAAATCGTCAATGCACGACCAATAAGTACCAATACTTTGATAGTCAACTGATATTTTGTATTCCGTTTTTTAGTACATGACGTTCAATAGTACAGGACGTTCAATGAATTGAAGATATTCAGTCTAGTAACGTATTTTTAGGCATCTAAATGGATTTTAAAAATTAGTTTGCTTTGGTGGTAGAAACGCTTACCAGTTTCGTACTATCCAAACAAAGGGAGAATTTAATTTCATTTGAAATTGCATTGTAATACAATGCCAATGGTCCCATAGCAGATTTCTAAGGGGGGGGAGGGGGGGGTAATCATCCATGGAGACAGATCATGGTCAGAAAAAAAAAACTAGTTTTTGTCAAAATTTCATAGTTAACAATTAAAAATATTTTGCTAGCGTATTTTTCAGAGACAGGAGGGACAAATGCCTTCTTGCCCCCTCCGAGCATCTATGAGTGACAGTGCGAGCAAGAACTAGATACATTGAAAATCTATAACATTTCAAAACGTCAGGAAGTAATATCCTTTTCGATTGGCAGCCCGCAGCACTGATTTGATACGTGTAAACGCTTCTGGTTTCGATTCTGAAATCAAATCCAGAAGCATTTTCTCTTATTTTCAGAATAAGAACTGTCATTCTGCTCCAAATCGAAAAGGCCAGAAGTAGGATACTAAAACCATTCGATAATTTTATTTTTAATTAGTGTTTATGCTAAATTTGATTTAAATTGGCAAAATTCAGTTTCAAACGGGAAGTGCTATAAGCTTAAATCATTCTGATTTTTAGATAGATTTATAGAATAAACATAAAATAAATATTTTGACCTTGTTTGTGAATATTAAGGTACTAAATACTTAATGTGATCTTGTCTGAGTTTTCAGAACATAAAGCTTTTCACAAATCTGATTAAGCCCCTTGGACCATTATTAATCCGAACGTTTCATTTGGCAAAGGTATAATATAGATTATTATCTTTATCGTTGATACAATTCTCCTTTGTTCACGTTGTGAGAACAAGTTTTATACAATATTAATGACTCATGCATAAATATTTATATTAAAACTTGATTGCGAGAGCAAAAACCTAGGTTAACAAGTATGTATTTATTTTTGTAAAATATTTTTAAGGTATTTTTCGAACGTTCAACTTTATAGTTCCGTCGGCATTTTTTTCACTGATCATAAGAGATCCATCTTATAACGTTGGTTACGATCACTAATGTTTTTGTTTAATTTTTGAAAGTTCTTTTGACAAGCTATTTTCTCGAAACTATTTAGGTTTAAACCGTGTGTTAAGCCTTACCAGGAATCCGTTGCATTATTTGATGCCGATAGATTTCATGTGCGATGTGTTGCTGCATACGTAAATCCACAAATTCATTCATCGTAATCATATTTGTATTTATTTCTTAACAATTTTGTATTTCTTTGTTATTAACTTCCACTTTGTTTGTTTATTTAGTTCCCTAATTTTTGTTTTATCACAATCAGTTTTTTTTTTTGGTTAAATCAAAATTGTTTTATTTTTCCCGATCGGACAGTCTTTGTTCAACATTCATCAACAATAATAATCCACACGACCGAAATTCAACGTCTTAACGAAACGGCATTCGTCCTTTAACTGACCTGTTACTTCCAAATATCCAAAGCAAGTTTCTTTCTGAAGAATTTTTTTTTCGTACGCTTGACTAAGATCACTGGATGTAGATGTCGATATCTTGTTGTGCAGTCAGTGTGTTTTCTTGCAAAAGAGATTCAAAAAGATGCTGAAACTGAAACTATACAGTGCAGACACACACAACAATACCAAGCCGAACTACCTGTTTTCAACACTTCTCCACGAGCTCAAGGTGTCGTCTCTTCATCTTCAATCTTCACCGATCTCCCTTTTTGATGCATGTTTTAGTCTCTTCAACCAATACGAGTGAATGCGACAGCAAAAACACACTCAACAGGTTTTCAAGTAGCTGGAATTATTTGTTTGTAGGAATGCTATGGCCGAACGCTTATTGGCTGCTATAGTGAAAGAAAACACCAACTCATAGGTCTGTAACACCTCGTGTGTTGGTTGACTCCATTTTTAAATATTTAACACCACACTGTCACGCATACGTGAATCAAAACTCCAAGCTCCTCCTTTTGGCTTGTTGCTATAATCAGACTTGGAGATTGCCTATAAGACGCACTTACGGTTATTTGTTATTAACATTTTTGAAGATGCTTGTGTGCCTTTGCCGCCTTTAAAATAAATCTAACTTCAAAGTGACTTTTTTTTTCTTAAAGGTGGTCTTGATGTTTTCATGCAGGTGGAAACGATTTTTTGTTTTTAAATGTATAAAGCCAGGATGGAATTGGCACCTTGTATTCGATAAGGAGACGAATTATTACGCTGCGGTATTTACTGAAGTATTTATATGCAGCTAAATAGCTGTGTATGTTGAAATGTATACAAATGTTTATGCTAAGTAGTGAGTAGGTATGCTATGTTTATAATAGAGATATGTTGGAAGCCATCAGTAGAATATAATACCTTGTCCTAGATTATAACGTCTTTTTTAGTGTGTATTCTGTGTATATAATTAATTGATTACATCTTCTGAAATTGCTAGCTGAATAGGCTAGGTAAAAGGGAAAAGATCGATCGTCGATGCATAGTTAAAAGAAAAAAGTTCTTTTAAATAGCATCATGGAGTCATTATTGCTGTACCTATTTTGCTCTGAAAGGAAATAATATGCAATAAGGAAATTATTAATATTTAATTATGTAGGTAGCATAGTATCTATTAAATATTCCTTACTGTAAATAGAAGATTAACTTTTATAAAAAAAACATCTTAGTTTAGGTCAGCAAAAGAAGGTATAATATTTCAACTATTTAGAGCAAAATTATTAGAGTGTTCATACGTTCAACTAATAGGTCAGTAAAATGCAAAAGCTCCATATAGGTATTTGAACAAATTATATATCAAAGAGAATGGACTTGGTGTTTGCCTTTTCAGTTTTTTAGAACTTCCATGTTTTTACCTCTGATTTTCTTACTACATATTTAGCTATCTACTTTCTAAGATTAGTTTTATCTGATTAGGGATTAGGTCTTGGAAAAATGGAGATGACAAAAAAGGGAGAGAAGAACCGAATGCAACATAAAAATATTAAGAGAAATGGACTATAAACATTAGTGCATTAATAAAATCCTTTGCGTTTAATTAATATTACAAGCACCAACGTCAAGTTTTATTTCAAAAAATTAACAAGAACTTAAAATATACAATAATACCATAAGAACCATAAATAAAACCATTTATAACTACTAAATACAATTTTAAAAATGTTCTGTTCCTTATAACTGATAAATACAATTTTAAAAATGTTCTACAATTTATCTGCACTTTAAGTTAAAACAACTTTAATTGTTGGGAGAAAATTTAAGTCAAACTCCTAAAGGCAATATTAGGAAATCTAAATACATGCTGGTGTGCCCCAGGGCTCCGTTTTGTCTCCTACCCTCTTTCTCATTTTCTTTAATGATATCTCATATCTGAAACTTCTAATCAATTGAATTGTTTTGCTGACGATAGCACCCTCAGCTTTTAATATTCGTTTCTAGATTCACATTACTGCAACTCGGATGTGGCAGTACCTCGTGGCATAATAGTTAGTGCGTAGGACTGTCATACCGAAAGTATGGGTTCGATTCCCAGCCGTGCCACCTTAAAACAGAAATGTTTTATTCGAGATACTGCCTCTTGCAAAAAAACTAACAAATCCTCCAAGAGTATACTTGTCATGAAAAAGTGCTTCTCATTTAGCCGTTCGGACTCGGCAAAAAACTGTAGGTCCCCTCTATTCCTGCCAACAACATGCACACAGGAATGGTTGAGAGTTGTAAGTCACTAGGCCTTGGTTCTCCACGAGCTGTTGCACCACACAATTTATTTCTTTATTTTACTTGGGATACGGAGCTTCAACGCAATCGTATGATAAGCTCATTAAATTCTGATTTGGCAGCATTGGTACAATTTAATGCTTCAAAAACCACATGCTGTCTGCTGTCGTTAAAGCAAAGCCCAACCCAATGCCACTATCCATGAGCAGTACTTGCATCAGAGAAACTGAACAGCTTCCCGTTGTGGGTTTGTGCATCACAGATCATCTCCTGTAGAATGATGCAAGAATTTTGTTTTCGCTTAAGATCTGGCTGTAATCTATAAAAGCCTTCATTCACCTAAAACTTGAATACAATTCTCACATTTGGGCAGGTGTTCCCATAGCGTATTTAAGTCTCTTTGATCGTATCCAAAAGAGGAGCTTTAAAAAAATGATAGGTAATAGTACTCAAACGGGAATATTGGAATCTCTTGAACATAGACGAAATGTTTCATGCATCGCCTTATTTGGTCGCTATTTTTATAAAAACAGTGTTCAAGCAAAATAGCCAGTTGAATTCCTTGGACTTGGACTTGGACTGCACAAACGTGGAATTCTTTACCCGGCTCTTATTTTTCTTTTTTCTCTATTTCCCTCCCATTTTGATATTCAGAATTTCAAAACCAATGTGCATCGGCATCTCCTTTTAAATCCTTCCCTATTTTCTTAACGCTGGCACTGTGTTCAATCATCTTAAGGGTAGTCATAACCCCAGAGAAGATTTAATGGATTCCGTTTCCACGTTGTTAAACGCTCCTTTTCAACGATGTAGACACATTGTCGTTAAGTAGGAAGACAATGTCCAAATGCGGAGTGGCATTATTGTTCTTTTTGTTGCTTTGAAGCCGAATATCTCACGAGCCACATGAGTTAGAAATGAAATGCAGTACTCACAATAAGCTTTACAACAACGACGTATGACACATTCGTGTTGAGAAATGGATCAGATCCTATACATTTTTGTCCATTTTCTTGTAGACAGGGATCAACGATTAAAACTTTTTAGAACCAAAGGATCAACTCATAAATGAGGCCGTGAGAGCTATAGTGGCCTAACTGCATTTTTCATTATTTTCAAGAGGGCAAAAATAAGGAAGAAATTATTTTCAAACAATTGTAGTTTAAAAAAAATTCAATAGTTTTTGATTTCGTATTTATGATTATTCAAAATACCGTTATAACTGATCAGATAGGCCACTCTTGCACTCAAGCTTTTAATTTTTCTGTGGTTGATCTTTTAGTGCAAAAAGTGCTATAACTATGGCATCGAGCCGTCAATTCAAAAAATTTAAATGCAGGAATATTGTTTATTAAATACAGTTTCAATTTTCGTATTAAAATCAATTTCGATAAAATTACAGTTGCAGGCCACTATGGCTCTCACGGGCTCAAATATGCTAAGGAAACAATAGGAACAAACAAATGAATCAACCGATGCAATAAGCTTTGTGTGTGCATATTAGTTCACTATCACTATCAAGTCCTGTAGTGCCGATTGGGGCATAGGGCACCAACAAATCGTTTCCATCCTTCACGATCTGCAGCTAGATATTTTAACTGTGGCCACGTCTTTCTCTGGTAGTTTGCTTTTGCTAGAACTGTTGATTTCCATATTTCCGCCGTGCACCCTGAGGATTCCATCCAAAAGGACTGCTTTTCAATTTCAGAGTTTGGTGTCCTCAGTGTGTGACCAATCCATTGCCATTTACGCTTTCTTATGTCAACGTCCAGCCACTCTTGACTTGTCCTACGCCACAATTCTTGGTTTGATATAATTTGAGGCCAGCGAATTTTTAGAATATGGCGTAAGTAGCGATTAACAAAACCGAGATGGTAGTCGTGATTTTCCAGATTTCGCAAGCATATGACAGGACGGATTTGACATTGGATTTGAAGAATCTCAGCTTAGTGCGTAAGGAGATTTGACTAGATTTCTAAAATTGAGACAGAGAACCGAAGGTAGCGCGAGCTTTATTTATTCTACTTTAAACGTCCAGATCAGTACCACCATTTGCTGAAACAATACTTCCAAGGTATTTCAATTCTTAAACCTCTTCAACTGGCTTCTCCTGTATAAAAATACGCTGATGTGTGGAGCGGCCTGTTAGCATTATTTTTGTTTTTTTACTATATATTTTTAGACCACTCGACTCTCCTTTCACCTTCAGTGCTTGACACATCCCATATGCATATTAGTTATAAGAATATAAATACACTGCAATTACAACAAAGACAATCGTAAGCAGTATTCCCATATATACAGGTGCCACCCGTAACGCACTGGTATAGTTTGAGAATCAAATTAATACAACCCATGACCACCAACAGTGTAATCTATTTGGAATGTCAGGTTACCAAAAACAAATTGATTAATATTAATTATCATTATAATTTTATTCGTGGTAAATTCGGAAAGTGTTTCTTTTCTTTTGATACAATAATAAATTCTATTTATAAACAAAAACATCAAAGACAAATAAGACCGTAGCCATGTTAAAGCCTTGACCAAAAAGAGCAAGTTTATGCGATCCAGTTATGCATTTTTTTAAATTTTGTTAAATTTGAATATGTTAGAGGTATAAAATGCACTTCGAGTTTTACATATCATATAAACGACATTCAGATTGGTGTTTTGATATCAATTAATTAAAATTAAATACGAATGGATGGGACCTCTATTCCATTAATACTGACTTTACAAGCTATATATTCTATTCTGTATCCAATAAATTTAATCTTCTTGGAAAAATTAAATAAAACACATACAACGGGTGGAAATGACCATATTATTGAAATGACTTTATTCGATAATCTTATGCAGCCTCCTCAGCAGCATCGTGTTATCTTTACTAAGCCGCATAAAGAAATTGACATTATGTGTAACATTTAAAATTGGGCAGGTAAGAACACACTTTTAATTCGATGGTCGTATTATCAAATGATTACTTTTTTTTTATAAGAAAAAGATTATAAATTGATCAAAAATGTTTCTCATTCTTTCGTCTAGCTGAAAATAAATAGTTTGCATCTTTTTTTGACAAAAAAGCTTCATTATTTATACACTTCGTTAAACATTATACGCACAGAAGTATGTTTTTTTTGTGTATTTCCAAAACTACGAATTTTTATTTATTTTGCCCAAACTTCTGTCAAAGTTCATATAAAAAAAAATAATAATGTAATTTTCTTATATGAACTTTGATGGAGCTATTATTTATTAAAATATTATTCATGGTGCAAATTACCCTTCTCTTGATTAGTATTACCAACATTTTTTTTTGCGAGTCACAAGTTAACAATTTGGCTGCTTCAAAATATTTGAAAGTTTTGACGTCAGCTCTTTTGTTTGCAGAAGCATTATTGTGTTCATAAAGTTGCGATAAGATATTACGATAAATTATGCACTCAATTATAAATTAATTTAAAATTGAATTTAAGTTATTAATTAATAATAGGTCCAGTTTATATAGAACTTTTTTTTAATACAGTAGACTGGCGCTAGACGCTAGTGAATTAATTTGAACATTGGAAAAGAAACGCATTTTTATTAAATTGACAGCTCTAAAATTTGAACGTGAATATATAAACAGAAGTGTGATAATAAAACCGAAATAAAATTAGCATTCTAAAAGGAACACATTTGGTCCCCATGGGGTGCTGGTGCAAAAGCAATATAAAATTTGCCAAAGAAAAGTATATGGAACAACACTATCTGTGAAGTTCCCCCCTTAATCTAAGTTTTTTTTTTGGGAGTGGCATAGTATAAAATTTAAATGAAATACAAACAAGGTGGTAATGGCCATAATATTGGCTTTTTTTGGATAGATAATATGATGCCATTACCCCCAAACTAAGACGCGACAAGCAACAGTAAGTATACAAACACACATCCGTTAACTTGTTTTTATTAATAAATAGGCGATGCCTATCAGTATGATCTGCGGTGAAGAAACTGAATGCGTCAATAGGTTTATACGATGTATAAAATTGATCTCATTTTTAGTACTCTGAATTCGCTCTGAGCTGTTTTATGTGACATTTTTTTCGAGCACTGAATGAACTCTGATGAAAAGAAATCAAAGATTCAAAACTGAAATTTATTGGACAAAGACATTTATTTTGTGAATTTGTATTAAAATTCATTATGTTTTGTAGGTAATTTTTTAACTATTTATTGATTGGAATATTTATAAACAAAATGCTTAATATACACCCTACGAAAATGAGTGGAAGTCCCCTGCTCGCATGAGGTTTTGAAGTTGCAAGAATTAGCACCTATCATCTACACATTATGCAACTTAACTTTCAGTGATAAGGCTTTCTATGTCAAATAAAATGCGGAGCAGTACTTTTGGGTCAGTAATTAAAAAAAGAACTAACTTTAACCTTTCATTAATGAAGAATAAAATCTGCAGTTTCTAAAAAACGTTTACCTGATGTGCTCCTCCACATTACCTTGCCTATTAGTAGATAATAATTTATTTACCATCAGTATAAAATGTAGAGCTCCAGCATTATTACAGCTTTACATTAAAAATAAAAACAAAAAAGCTGGCTTGATAATAATTTTAATGACTATTGGATCGGAAGAAGAGATCAAACGGAATAACCATCTTGATGATCAGATTTAACTTCTTTAGATTTGTATATATGCTATGCATGGGAAAAGGCGGATTCATGAAAAACTTTATTTACGAATTAGAAATACGATCTTTCAAACAAACTGACTGAAACAACCGATTAAAGTCACTGGCGCTATAGAATCAAATTACATAAAAATTTGTCAGCTATAAATTTATGTGCATTTGTAAGAAGGAGATATAATCTCTTCTTTCTATAAAATGGGAATTATGTATCGAAAATATCTTCTAATTAGTTTCAATTAAAAATAGGTTAAAAAATTAATTTAAATAAATAGAAATGCATGTGTTTTCTTATTTTTATTGGTTTCAAGAGTGTGGAACATTATTTTTTTGTCTTACTTCGCAGTTTCATTTAGAAGAATAGAAGAATGCATGGTGTATTAGTTTTTTTTTTTGTGGTATAGCGTGTATCGTTGCGTAGTTAAGAACAAAATGGCAGGTCAATTATCAATTATTGTCGGGATTTTCCTGGTTAGGGAAGAGCCGCCATCTTGAAAAAGTGATTGGTCTTGTTCTTATTTAATAACTTTTTTACATTTAAGGAAAGCTTTGTAGAAGATAAAACTATCTAGCTACTACGTTTATACTGCAAAAAACAGGCCAGCTGTTTTGGCACTAAGTGTAACCCAGATAGGTGAACTTTCTGATCATTCGGAATTTGATCTAAATGGGTATAATTTGGTGCCATTATTATTTCCCAACAATGGTCTAGCCATATATATAAGAAAGGATGTTGCATACTAACTCCAACCACAATATTATTTTATGTGGTTAAAATTTACAGCAAATTTGGACAACTTTCAACGAGATTGATGCTATGTCCGACTTCATTCAAAGAATAGTTTTCCCTTATCCTCACACTGAAATCGTCATTGCGGGCGATTTAAATGTACACAATTCTTCATGGCTTCGTTATTCTGGCCAGTCAACACCCGAAGGAAGGTATGTTGAGATCTTTGCTGAGTTAAACCACCTAACCCAGCTTGATGACGAGCCAATTCAAATCCCTGACGTTGCAGGTGAAACCGCCAACACCCTAGACTTGTTGCTTACCTTTGACCCTGATAAATACATAAATTGTGTAAATCAGACCATTGTGTCATATCTGCAAATTTCTCGTGCCAACAAAACTCAGTTAAAGAAAAACTCTAGGAGAACTGTTTGGCAATATGAGAAAGCCAACTGAAATGCTTCTTCGATAGTGACGTAGACTCCAGTGCCGATATTGTCACAAACTTGATTCTTTATGGAATCAGAAATTTTATCCCGCATAAGAAAAAAAATCTATCAAACCAAGAGAGAATTTATGGTTTGATTTGAGCTGTAAAGAGATTATCAGGGTTAGAGAAGAAAGCTATCGATGTTAATAAGCCAACCCTACTGAGGAAAACCGTATCAAGTTCAAACAAGCTAGAAAGACCTGTAACGTTCATATTTGAAGAATCAAATTTTTTCAAGAAATTAAGGAAAAACATACTACAGTGTCCCAAAGGTAGTAAAAATGTTTGATCATTTGTAAAAAACATTAGAAATACTAACTCCTCTTCGGTTCCTACAATCGTCTTCAATGACACTCCATATGTTAGCTCAATAGATGAAGCCAATTTGCTTGCAGCACGGTTTGCTGTTAATTCGACGCTGATGCCTGAGATTGTCATGACTCCACTTGTACTTGAGAGCGCTAATGATTTCATGGAACGAATCTTCTTTCGCACTCGTGCAGTGGCAAGAGTTCTTAAAGATCTCGGCATAAACAAATCCGCTGGTCTGGATAGTATCCTTTCCATTGTTCTGAAGAGGTGTTATTCAACTCTGACAAAGCCACTGCGTACTACTCTCCTGGGGCCCTACTATGTAACTTTATTCTAATTTTGAATCCATTCGAAAGTTGCTTTCAATGCTTATTATGAGTGGTAATATGTATGAAAGTGGGATAAAATTTGAGTGCTTCCGACTTTGTGCCAGAGAATCTTGAATTAGCGCTGTTCTATTTCCTTTTATAAGCGCTGGCTTAAGAATAAGCGAGCTGAGATTTTCCGAATTCGAACGTTTTTATTGTAGAATCTAGTTACATAGTTGGGCCCCTGGTCTCTTTCCGAGTGGATGGAAAACAGCATTTGTCCAGCCTGTCCCTAAAAAAGACGAATCTTCATCTCCCTCTAACTATCGTCTAATCGTACTTACGTCCCTTCCTTCCAAGGTCATGAAAACACTGTAGATTATCAGCTTAGGAAATATCTCGAAAAACGAAGGCTTCTTAATGACCGCCAGTATGGCTTTCGTAGCAATAGGTTTAATGGTGATCTGATGGTATATCTCACCGAGCAGTGGAACAAAACCTTACAACGTTTTGGAGAAAGTAAGATTATTGCACTTTATATTTCAGAAACGTTTGATAGAGTTTGGCATCAAGGTCTCTTATCGAAAATGCTTGCATTTGGTATCGATGAATCTCTTCTTTGTTGGATTAGAAATTACCATTTAGACCTTTCAATACAAGTTGTTTTGGACGGTTTCAAGTCTGATATTCATAAAATAAATGCTTGTGTGCCCCAGGGCCGTTTTGTCTCCGACTCTCTTCCTTATTTTTATAAATGATCTTCTGTCTGAAACTTCTAATCCATTAAATTGTTTCGAAGACGGTAGTACACTCAGCTTTTCATATTCGTTTCAAGATTCACTTCCTTGTTCTTCGGATGTAGAACTTGAACAGCAGCGTATGATAAGCTCATTAAATTCTGATCTCAACAGCAATGTCCAATGAGCAATACAAAGTATTATAATGGATAAATTGAAAGATTTATTCTTATTCTCATACAAATTTTTTTTTTTTTTTTTTTTTTTTTTAGTTCCATCAATAAATATTTAACAAAATATTTACGAATTTATAAGCAATACAAAGCCTCGTAGAATTTAATGCTTCAAAAACTCAATGCTGCCTTTTGTCGTTAAAGCGAAATCCACCCCTCATGCCGCTATCCATATGAGTGGCAAGTAATAGTTGCTGAATGGGCTTGAGTGGCACTTGCATCGATGAAACCGAACAGCTTTCAGTTCTGGGTATGTGCATCATAAACCACCTTCTGTGGAATGAAACATTTAAAAATTTGTCCTTAAAAATGTTTTATGTTTTTTATTTAACGAATACCTGATATGGCGAATTTGGGATATAACGAACGATCAATAGATTTACATTAGCATCTATTAAAAGCGAATGATAGTCATAGTTTGCTATCCGATCTAACAAACGCATCAATAAATTGACATGAATTGCTTCATGCATAAAATGGGATATGTTTATGCTACCCAATGTAACAACGCCGTTGATACAACCAATGGACCAGGTGCCAATTTCAGCAGTTCTACATCAACTACATCTTACAACTTCATCCTACAACTACATCAGTTGCATTTATAATAAATTAAGAAAAGTTTTTTTATTGCATGTCATCGAGTCCAAAAAAGCTTTTTAAAAAGTCATATACTTTTGTCTCTTTCTATTTAATAAAATGTCACTTATGTAATCTTTTTCAATTTGGGCGGATAACCTAGATTCAAAATTTTCAATCACGTTGTTCAGTAAGGTTATATTATAAAGTTGCTCATCAGCGATACCAATTTGTAAGTAATTTTATGATTTAGATCTTAAGTATAAAAACTAATCATTGTAATTTAGAAAATAAAATTGAAGATTATCCTGGAATAAAAGGGTTTGAATTTTATTATTTTGGAGAACCAACTGGTGCAGCAACATTGCATAATTCCAGTTGTATATTTGAAACAAAAAAATCTAACTGATGTTGTTGTAAGTTTTAGTTGCATGATGTAGTTGGTGGATTGGCGAAAAGGCCCCAAAACGTCATCCACCCAACAAACCTCCATTACCGCTGCCCGCCAATTGCCGAGCCTTGACCTAAACCTTCTTATAGCCTATTGAATATACCGGAAAGTGAGGAGTATAAAGAAACAATAACGTTCAAGGGCCGCATGTGGCACGCCGAGCTTTCATAAGTGGCCCACCTGGCATTCTAAAAATAATAAATATGCGATGTCATAGAAAAACTGAATATCATCAATACAAATTAAAAGGCGTTTGGAAAAAGTGCCTACATGCGTGTTTTGTTGACCTCCTTAATGTGAACATTAAGAAATACTTCATATTAAGGCAAATTTTTAAAAGCATCAACAACAAGTTAACTTCACACTTGAACTTCAGTAACTCTACGGCTGAATGTGGAATGTATCTTAATGTTCACATTAAGGAGGCAAACTAAACACGCCTAATATTGGAAAATAACGCCCAAAAAAAGACTGAACATTTGTGATGATATTTCCTAGAAATAAAAAGAAACAATGCCCAAAATAATAAATAAATTAAATATTATTAAATGGGAAATAAATCCCAAAACAGGAAACATTTTCAAACAAAGACTGTTTGTCAAGGAATGACATCAAATTTGAAAGGAAGCAACATTGAAATAGCTCAATTGACAAATGAAATGTCACTTTGTCTTTTCGTTTTCGCGAATGACAGACCAAGAAAATATTTTGCTAACATTAGCCGCATTTTATTATCCACATGATCTGATCCGGATCAATTTCGAACACCTGATTACAAAAATAACATGTGATCCTGCTTTTTATATGGATCTATTTCAATGATCCGAAAATTACTATTGTGAATGTGTCTCAAATGTGCCAAGAAAAGAGGCAACAAACACGTGAAAAATAAACAAACATAAGGCAAACAGAGACGGGTATATAACAAAGATCTTGCCTGTTTTATTTATCATGATCTATTTCGGATCAGATCATGAGGATAATAAAATTGGGCTTTTATTTGACAGCTAATTAAACTCAAATTGAAAGTGATTTTGAAACGTTTGGCCGTGTTTACACGTTTCAGTATTTACATATCACTTCACTGAGGGAGTTTGAGCGAGATATGAATACTGAAAAGTAAAAAAGTCCATTTTTACTTGCGATATAGGTACTATAGCTATAGGGCAAGTTTTGGATTCGTGCAAAAAAAAAATTTCGAGATAACAATCAAACATGACATTACGATGATAGAGAACACGAAAAAAGTGGGTGGCACAATTCTGTCTGTCTGTCTGTCTGTCTGTCTGTCTGTCTGTCCGTATCTCAACCTACAGCCTAAACCACTGAAGCGATTTTCTTCAAATTTTGAATTTAAGGTTTTTTTGTAACTCTCCAGAGGGGAAACTGAAATTATTTTTTTAGCTCAAAAAATAACGGTACTTGCCATACAACCGTTAAGGAAAAGCTTATTTATCTCAAGAACGGCTCCAACGATTTTGATAAAAAAAAATCGGTGTATTATTGTAGACATGATGTACCTTTTAGTAAGAAAAAAAATCACCAAAAACATTTATTAACGGTACCTGCCATATAACGGTTTTTTTGATTTTTGAATTTCTCATTAACCGCTCATCCGATTTCACTGAAATTTTTTGCACAAAAGCTTTGTTAGAATATAAATAATACTGCATACCAAAACTTTTGAAAAAATAAATTTTGGATTTTTAAAAAAAGATTCAAAATTTTTTTTTGAAAATTCAATATTTCAAAAATGGGTTAATGAATTGTTTTGAAATTTCAGTTTTAAATGTATATTAATATATACTCAAAATTGGCATACCAAATTTTTTTTTGAAAAATGTTACAAAAATTTTATATATAAAAATTTAATTTTTAAGAAAACGGCTCCAACGATTTTAAATTTTTTTTTGCATATATTCATATTTTTTCAAGTAATCAGATGGCATACTTTTTTTTGAGCTCTAAGTTATTTATCAGGCTGTTTATAATATTAAAAGAACGATTTAAATGCTTTTTATGCTTTTTCTATAATTAATATAATTTTTTAAAGTTCTTAAGCCCTACACAACTTGAACATAAGAGCAAGTACGTGCGATCCAGTCGTGCATTTTATTTCAGTCCAATGTGAACACCGTCTTTGAACGGTTTTGCTCTCAAAAATGAATTCTAAAATTAAAAAAAAATTACTGTGAAACGAGTGCCCACAACATATAGTTTCTTTCGCCTTCTTCAGGTGATGATAAGTTCCTGACAGGAAAAAGTCAGAAAGTCAACCCTGGAGTGAACAATAGAAATCAATCGCTGATACAAAAAATACAGACATTCACTTATACTTGGGATATACATACATGGAATTTTGGAGCACCGCCCCCAAAAATATTAATCCGTTCAAAGAAATACCCGAATCCTATAAACATCACTTGGATCTACATACGTTTGGGAATCATCGTTTTCGTTCATACAAAATGTGTACAGAAAGAAAACATATGGAAGAATTAATTTAGCATGTTGGAATAAGCCAGGTTTTGAAAAAGTGTTCAATCTTCAAAGATCAAATTAATTTTTGTATTAAAATGATTTAACCAGTAGTACATAAAGTAATTCATGTTGCGGCCCGAAGTACCAAAGCTAAAACGTCTTTTTGGCCCTTAAGAAAAAAAGGTTGAGTATGGCTGATCTAAACCTTGGGTTGGAATATTTTTACGAATATAAAATTTGCCATGAAGTAGCAACAAAGAGGCTTTCAGGCAAAAATTGCGAAAAAATATAGGAAGTGGTAAACATTTAATGGCTATATTGTGATGCTTTTTTAGTTTCCAGCTGAGGTAGGCCAGCGGGGTCCAGGGTTTAACCGTAGAAAGCAAGGAAAACTAGCTTTGAGTAAGATTTGGAACTCCAATATATTTTTATTTTTCTTTTGTTAATCTTAACACGATATTCTTATGATTTTAATATTGTCTTAATTTACAAAATATTATTATTTATGCTAACATGGTATTTCATATACTTGACAATTCGTAATTTTCTTAAAATAAAATAACATAATAATATGATAAAAGTACTTCGTATAAGCAAGGTGGGAATGGTTCCCTGGTCTGTCTGAAGCTCAAGGCAGCGTAGATTGGGACGTACTCCCTAGCACTTGAAACAAACGACAGAACAAAGTTATAGTCAGCGGAGCAGCGAAGGAACGGGTTCGCTAGTCTGACCGAAGCTCAAGGCAGCGTAGATTGGGACGTACTCCCTAGCACTTGAAGCAAAACGGCAGAACAAAATTATAATCGTTGGAGCAGCGAAGGGACGGTTTTGCTAGTCTAACCGAAGCTCAAGGCAGCGTAGATTGGGACGTACTCCCTAGCACTTGAAGCAAACGGCAGAGCAAAATTAAAGACGGCGGAGCAGCGAAGGAACGGGTTCGCTAGTCTGACCGAAGCTCAAGGCAGCGTAGATTGGGACGTACTCCCTAGCACTTGAAGCAAATGGCAGAACAAATTTATAATCGGCGGAGCAGCGAGGGAACGGGTTCGCTAGTCTAACCGAAGCTCAAGGCAGCGTAGATTGGGACGTACTCCCTAGCACTTGAAGCAAACGGCAGAACAAATTTATAATCGGCGGAGCAGCGAGGGAACGGGTTCGCTAGTCTAACCGAAGCTCAAGGCAGCGTAGATTGGGACGTACTCCCTAGCACTTGAAGCGAACGGCAGAACAAAATTATAATCGGCGGAGCAGCGAAGGAACGGGCTCGCTAGTCTAACCGAAGCTCAAGGCAGCGTAGATTGGGACGTACTCCCTAGCACTTGTAGCGGACGGCAGAACGAAATTTAAGTCGGCGGAAGAGCGAAGGAACGGGTTCGCTAGTCTAACCGAAGCTCAAGGCAGCGTAGATTGGGACGTACTCCCTAGCACTTGAAGCAGTCGGCAGAACAAAATTTATAAGGAGGCGGATGAAGGGGGGGATATTTTACGGCGTAAGCCAAAAAGTTTTGAAGCTTCTAACTGGTACCCAAAAGTAGCCAGCAGCGTACCTCTTTATTAGTGTGACTAATAAAAGCGAGATCTTTCTATGGCAAGAAGAATCTGAATTCTAGTGCATTTTCCACCCTTACTAGTCAACTTTGCTGACATAACCAACTGTGGACTATAAGCAGGTAAACGAACTTCGTTTGTTGACGTAACCAAACTGCCATCAGATTACCTCCAATGAAAATCGCATGGGCGCTTTAGGGTATAAATTGCTTGGTGGCGATTAGGTAGTTGCTGACGTCGTAGCAAGCGGCAGGTTGTATCCTCTGTTGCACTTTGTATGGGTGTCTTGTTAGGATGCAATACTTGTTTATTGCTTCAGCTGGTTAATTGATGTGATGAAATCCAAGTGTTTTGGTTTGCCTGTTGGGTGGTGCGGGTGATTAGGAGTAAAAAGCATGTGACTTCGTTACATTCCCCCCTTTCTTCGGCAGACGAGACCTCTCGTCGTGAGTTCCATCTAGAATGAAAAGCTTTTAATAATCGTATTCAAATATAAGATAATTATGTAAAATTTTTGTTTATATAAATATTTTTTTTTTCTGTTCTTTTTTTTCTCAATATATTTTCTTCGCATATTTTTTTCTGTTCTTTTTTTTTCAATTCTTTTTTTTCTTTTAATTTTTTTTTCGGTATATTTTTTTTCTTTTTATTTTTATAAATATTTTTTTCGGTATTTTCTTAAAGCTAGTTTACATAGGCATATACTTTGTTTTTTTTTTTTTTTTTTTTTTTTTTTTTTTTTGAATAAAAGAAAACGGGGGGAAAGGGTGAAGAACAATAATTATCGGCGGCAGTCGGCTTTGGTTTAAACTTAGTACAGCAGGTCATGCGATTGATACGAATTGGTTTTCGGGTCACGGTTGCTGGGTTTGCTGCGTTACGGTTCGGCGGGTGAGCAACATGCTCGAGGGATAACAGGCGGTTGAAGCTTGTGTCTTCAGAACTCTGGTTGTGGCCTCTTATGTTTCGGCTTGGATGGGTCACGGCTTTCAGTTCGGCTCGGGTTTCGGTCGATGTCTGACTCACTTCTACCTCCGGGGCAGGAATCGGAGATGGGTGGCTACTTCGTTCGGAATTCAGTGTTGGACTACGTGATAGTGGAGGTCCACATTCTGTGACGGCAAAATTTCGACAAAGCTCAAACGATGGATTCAGAGAAGAATACTCTGGTTGACTGTCTGGATCGATGGCCGGGCTTTGAATGACGAAAGCTGCGGTCTGCTCATCTTCAACAATATGATTAAGTTCGGTGGCGTCGGATTTTGAAGATGGCTGATAGTTTTCGGGAAAACTATTTTGCTGTTTGATCGGGAGGTAAGAAAGCACCGAGCAGGTATGAAATATTTCTTCATCTCCCTGGGGTGGATTCTGTGCTTTCGACGGTGACTTCTGCGGAGGTGTCATCTGCGGTGGAATCTGTGGTGGTAGCTGCGCCTCGTCTGTTCGGGGTTAAACCAGTACCGCTCGAAGTTGTGTCGGTGGCATCTGTGGAGGCTGCAGCGGTGTCTGCGGTGGTATCTGCGGATGCATCTGCGGTGGCATAGTAATAACGGCAACGGGATTTCTTGTTGTTGGAGAAAACGGTGTGGGGGCTGACGGGAGTCGAAAATTTCGTTCATCATTCTTAATCGACTCGAATTCTTCAGCAAGGTACGCAAGTTCGTCCAGGGTATTAAAGTCCTGACGGCGGATATACAATCGATACTCAGGTCGCATATTGTCAAAAATTCGATCGATATTATCGGCCACGGAAACTCGGGGGTGCTGTCTTATTAGATACTGTGCGGACAAAATATAATCTTTCGCTTTTTCGCGGGGTCCTTGACGTTTGCGCAATATTTCCTCCTCTAGCTTGTGTAAAAACCTAGCAGGCAGGAAATGTCTTATGAACGCTGCCTGGAAATCTTCCCAGGTAAAAAAACTGTCACTTTTTACTCGGAGCCACTGTAAAGCGCTTCCGCGGAAAAGCTCAGGTAGTGTCCGTAACATATCGTTGGGCGGGATGTTGTAACATCGTGTCAGCTCGGTTAGCCTCTCGAAAAATTCCAACGGGTTTCCAGAGGAATCGAATCTCAATCCCCATTTTCGGACTGTGTTCATTCTCTCAGCTTCGTAGCTCAACGAGAGTCGGCTGGATGTTGGACTTGGGTCTAATCTCGACGGCGGTGGCGGTGGCTGCGGTGGCATCGTAGATTCGGGGAGTGAAGTGCCTGTAGAAGTATGAGGTCGGTAAGCAGAAGGCATTTGATAGGTCAGGTTGTAAGCTGGTTGATATATCGGAGGGTGCATGATACATGGTTTCCTCGGTCCTGGCACGGCTAAGAACGATGATGCTTTAAACGGGGCTAGCGGGGCGGGAATATCAATTTGGCTTATGAACGGCTGCGTGTTGGTAGGCGGAGTGTCGTCAGATGGATCGGCGTTGTTTCTCTTCTCAACGAATCTTTCCCATTCTTCACACAGGTTTTGTGTGGAAACATCTGTACGGAACTTTTTAAAGTATTGGCTCAACCTCCTACGCAATGTTCGTATGGTACCACTAGTGTCTAACTGTCGGTCTTTTAACAAGTGGATAATTTCGGATTTCTCTAAGAAATATATGAACCCAAGGTTCTTATACGGGTTGATGTCTTCCATTGGTGAATAGTCGGATTCGGATGCGGACATGTTGAAACGGGTCGGCGGCGGATCGGTGGAACTTTCTCGAAGGGTCACGGTGAATCGGTGTCTGGTCACGGATAAATCTTTCCAAAGGACTTTTCGGAGAAAAACGGATACGGCGGCGGACGGTGTTGCCTTCGAAAGATTTACGGTCGGTCGGTCGGTCGGTGGGAGTTCGGATGAACCTTCTAAAAGTCCCTGCTCGGGCGCCAAAATGTGATGCTTTTTTTAGTTTCCAGCTGAGGTAGGCCAGCGGGGTCCAGGGTTTAACCGTAGAAAGCAAGGAAAACTAGGTTTGAGTAAGATTTGGAACTCCAATATATTTTTATTTTTCTTTTGTTAATCTTAACACGATATTCTTATGATTTTAATATTGTCTTAATTTACAAAATATTATTATTTATGCTAACATGGTATTTCATATACTTGACAATTCGTAATTTTCTTAAAATAAAATAACATAATAATATGATAAAAGTACTTCGTATAAGCAAGGTGTGAATGGTTCCCTGGTCTGTCTGAAGCTCAAGGCAGCGTAGACTGGGACGTACTCCCTAGCACTTGAAACAAACGACAGAACAAAGTTATAGTCGGCGGAGCAGCGAAGGAACGGGTTCGCTAGTCTGACCGAAGCTCAAGGCAGCGTAGATTGGGACGTACTCCCTAGCACTTGAAGCAAAACGGCAGAACAAAATTATAATCGTTGGAGCAGCGAAGGGACGGTTTTGCTAGTCTAACCAAAGCTCAAGGCAGCGTAGATTGGGACGTACTCCCTAGCACTTGAAGCAAACGGCAGAGCAAAATTAAAGACGGCGGAGCAGCGAAGGAACGGGTTCGCTAGTCTGACCGAAGCTCAAGGCAGCGTAGATTGGGACGTACTCCCTAGCACTTGAAGCAAACGGCAGAACAAATTTATAATCGGCGGAGCAGCGAGGGAACGGGTTCGCTAGTCTAACCGAAGCTCAAGGCAGCGTAGATTGGGACGTACTCCCTAGCACTTGAAGCAAACGGCAGAACAAATTTATAATCGGCGGAGCAGCGAGGGAACGGGTTCGCTAGTCTAACCGAAGCTCAAGGCAGCGTAGATTGGGACGTACTCCCTAGCACTTGAAGCGAACGGCAGAACAAAATTATAATCGGCGGAGCAGCGAAGGAACGGGCTCGCTAGTCTAACCGAAGCTCAAGGCAGCGTAGATTGGGACGTACTCCCTAGCACTTGTAGCGGACGGCAGAACGAAATTTAAGTCGGCGGAAGAGCGAAGGAACGGGTTCGCTAGTCTAACCGAAGCTCAAGGCAGCGTAGATTGGGACGTACTCCCTAGCACTTGAAGCAGTCGGCAGAACAAAATTTATAAGGAGGCGGATGAAGGGGGGGATATTTTACGGCGTAAGCCAAAAAGTTTTGAAGCTTCTAACTGGTACCCAAAAGTAGCCAGCAGCGTACCTCTTTATTAGTGTGACTAATAAAAGCGAGATCTTTCTATGGCAAGAAGAATCTGAATTCTAGTGCATTTTCCACCCTTACTAGTCAACTTTGCTGACATAACCAACTGTGGACTATAAGCAGGTAAACGAACTTCGTTTGTTGACGTAACCAAACTGCCATCAGATTACCTCCAATGAAAATCGCATGGGCGCTTTAGGGTATAAATTGCTTGGTGGCGATTAGGTAGTTGCTGACGTCGTAGCAAGCGGCAGGTTGTATCCTCTGTTGCACTTTGTATGGGTGTCTTGTTAGGATGCAATACTTGTTTATTGCTTCAGCTGGTTAATTGATGTGATGAAATCCAAGTGTTTTGGTTTGCCTGTTGGGTGGTGCGGGTGATTAGGAGTAAAAAGCATGTGACTTCGTTACATTCCCCCCTTTCTTCGGCAGACGAGACCTCTCGTCGTGAGTTCCATCTAGAATGAAAAGCTTTTAATAATCGTATTCAAATATAAGATAATTATGTAAAATTTTTGTTTATATAAATATTTTTTTTTTCTGTTCTTTTTTTTCTCAATATATTTTCTTCGCATATTTTTTTCTGTTCTTTTTTTTTCAATTCTTTTTTTTCTTTTAATTTTTTTTTCGGTATATTTTTTTTCTTTTTATTTTTATAAATATTTTTTTCGGTATTTTCTTAAAGCTAGTTTACATAGGCATATACTTTGTTTTTTTTTTTTTTTTTTTTTTTTTTTTTTTTGAATAAAAGAAAACGGGGGGAAAGGGTGAAGAACAATAATTATCGGCGGCAGTCGGCTTTGGTTTAAACTTAGTACAGCAGGTCATGCGATTGATACGAATTGGTTTTCGGGTCACGGTTGCTGGGTTTGCTGCGTTACGGTTCGGCGGGTGAGCAACATGCTCGAGGGATAACAGGCGGTTGAAGCTTGTGTCTTCAGAACTCTGGTTGTGGCCTCTTATGTTTCGGCTTGGATGGGTCACGGCTTTCAGTTCGGCTCGGGTTTCGGTCGATGTCTGACTCACTTCTACCTCCGGGGCAGGAATCGGAGATGGGTGGCTACTTCGTTCGGAATTCAGTGTTGGACTACGTGATAGTGGAGGTCCACATTCTGTGACGGCAAAATTTCGACAAAGCTCAAACGATGGATTCAGAGAAGAATACTCTGGTTGACTGTCTGGATCGATGGCCGGGCTTTGAATGACGAAAGCTGCGGTCTGCTCATCTTCAACAATATGATTAAGTTCGGTGGCGTCGGATTTTGAAGATGGCTGATAGTTTTCGGGAAAACTATTTTGCTGTTTGATCGGGAGGTAAGAAAGCACCGAGCAGGTATGAAATATTTCTTCATCTCCCTGGGGTGGATTCTGTGCTTTCGACGGTGACTTCTGCGGAGGTGTCATCTGCGGTGGAATCTGTGGTGGTAGCTGCGCCTCGTCTGTTCGGGGTTAAACCAGTACCGCTCGAAGTTGTGTCGGTGGCATCTGTGGAGGCTGCAGCGGTGTCTGCGGTGGTATCTGCGGATGCATCTGCGGTGGCATAGTAATAACGGCAACGGGATTTCTTGTTGTTGGAGAAAACGGTGTGGGGGCTGACGGGAGTCGAAAATTTCGTTCATCATTCTTAATCGACTCGAATTCTTCAGCAAGGTACGCAAGTTCGTCCAGGGTATTAAAGTCCTGACGGCGGATATACAATCGATACTCAGGTCGCATATTGTCAAAAATTCGATCGATATTATCGGCCACGGAAACTCGGGGGTGCTGTCTTATTAGATACTGTGCGGACAAAATATAATCTTTCGCTTTTTCGCGGGGTCCTTGACGTTTGCGCAATATTTCCTCCTCTAGCTTGTGTAAAAACCTAGCAGGCAGGAAATGTCTTATGAACGCTGCCTGGAAATCTTCCCAGGTAAAAAAACTGTCACTTTTTACTCGGAGCCACTGTAAAGCGCTTCCGCGGAAAAGCTCAGGTAGTGTCCGTAACATATCGTTGGGCGGGATGTTGTAACATCGTGTCAGCTCGGTTAGCCTCTCGAAAAATTCCAACGGGTTTCCAGAGGAATCGAATCTCAATCCCCATTTTCGGACTGTGTTCATTCTCTCAGCTTCGTAGCTCAACGAGAGTCGGCTGGATGTTGGACTTGGGTCTAATCTCGACGGCGGTGGCGGTGGCTGCGGTGGCATCGTAGATTCGGGGAGTGAAGTGCCTGTAGAAGTATGAGGTCGGTAAGCAGAAGGCATTTGATAGGTCAGGTTGTAAGCTGGTTGATATATCGGAGGGTGCATGATACATGGTTTCCTCGGTCCTGGCACGGCTAAGAACGATGATGCTTTAAACGGGGCTAGCGGGGCGGGAATATCAATTTGGCTTATGAACGGCTGCGTGTTGGTAGGCGGAGCGTCGTCAGATGGATCGGCGTTGTTTCTCTTCTCAACGAATCTTTCCCATTCTTCACACAGGTTTTGTGTGGAAACATCTGTACGGAACTTTTTAAAGTATTGGCTCAACCTCCTACGCAATGTTCGTATGGTACCACTAGTGTCTAACTGTCGGTCTTTTAACAAGTGGATAATTTCGGATTTCTCTAAGAAATATATGAACCCAAGGTTCTTATACGGGTTGATGTCTTCCATTGGTGAATAGTCGGATTCGGATGCGGACATGTTGAAACGGGTCGGCGGCGGATCGGTGGAACTTTCTCGAAGGGTCACGGTGAATCGGTGTCTGGTCACGGATAAATCTTTCCAAAGGACTTTTCGGAGAAAAACGGATACGGCGGCGGACGGTGTTGCCTTCGAAAGATTTACGGTCGGTCGGTCGGTCGGTGGGAGTTCGGATGAACCTTCTAAAAGTCCCTGCTCGGGCGCCAAAATGTGATGCTTTTTTTAGTTTCCAGCTGAGGTAGGCCAGCGGGGTCCAGGGTTTAACCGTAGAAAGCAAGGAAAACTAGGTTTGAGTAAGATTTGGAACTCCAATATATTTTTATTTTTCTTTTGTTAATCTTAACACGATATTCTTATGATTTTAATATTGTCTTAATTTACAAAATATTATTATTTATGCTAACATGGTATTTCATATACTTGACAATTCGTAATTTTCTTAAAATAAAATAACATAATAATATGATAAAAGTACTTCGTATAAGCAAGGTGTGAATGGTTCCCTGGTCTGTCTGAAGCTCAAGGCAGCGTAGACTGGGACGTACTCCCTAGCACTTGAAACAAACGACAGAACAAAGTTATAGTCGGCGGAGCAGCGAAGGAACGGGTTCGCTAGTCTGACCGAAGCTCAAGGCAGCGTAGATTGGGACGTACTCCCTAGCACTTGAAGCAAAACGGCAGAACAAAATTATAATCGTTGGAGCAGCGAAGGGACGGTTTTGCTAGTCTAACCAAAGCTCAAGGCAGCGTAGATTGGGACGTACTCCCTAGCACTTGAAGCAAACGGCAGAGCAAAATTAAAGACGGCGGAGCAGCGAAGGAACGGGTTCGCTAGTCTGACCGAAGCTCAAGGCAGCGTAGATTGGGACGTACTCCCTAGCACTTGAAGCAAACGGCAGAACAAATTTATAATCGGCGGAGCAGCGAGGGAACGGGTTCGCTAGTCTAACCGAAGCTCAAGGCAGCGTAGATTGGGACGTACTCCCTAGCACTTGAAGCAAACGGCAGAACAAATTTATAATCGGCGGAGCAGCGAGGGAACGGGTTCGCTAGTCTAACCGAAGCTCAAGGCAGCGTAGATTGGGACGTACTCCCTAGCACTTGAAGCGAACGGCAGAACAAAATTATAATCGGCGGAGCAGCGAAGGAACGGGCTCGCTAGTCTAACCGAAGCTCAAGGCAGCGTAGATTGGGACGTACTCCCTAGCACTTGTAGCGGACGGCAGAACGAAATTTAAGTCGGCGGAAGAGCGAAGGAACGGGTTCGCTAGTCTAACCGAAGCTCAAGGCAGCGTAGATTGGGACGTACTCCCTAGCACTTGAAGCAGTCGGCAGAACAAAATTTATAAGGAGGCGGATGAAGGGGGGGATATTTTACGGCGTAAGCCAAAAAGTTTTGAAGCTTCTAACTGGTACCCAAAAGTAGCCAGCAGCGTACCTCTTTATTAGTGTGACTAATAAAAGCGAGATCTTTCTATGGCAAGAAGAATCTGAATTCTAGTGCATTTTCCACCCTTACTAGTCAACTTTGCTGACATAACCAACTGTGGACTATAAGCAGGTAAACGAACTTCGTTTGTTGACGTAACCAAACTGCCATCAGATTACCTCCAATGAAAATCGCATGGGCGCTTTAGGGTATAAATTGCTTGGTGGCGATTAGGTAGTTGCTGACGTCGTAGCAAGCGGCAGGTTGTATCCTCTGTTGTACTTTGTATGGGTGTCTTGTTAGGATGCAATACTTGTTTATTGCTTCAGCTGGTTAATTGATGTGATGAAATCCAAGTGTTTTGGTTTGCCTGTTGGGTGGTGCGGGTGATTAGGAGTAAAAAGCATGTGACTTCGTTACAATATCTCTGCTTGTTTTGAATAAAAATGACTTTTTGAACATACACTACTCAAAAAAAAAGTTAAAGGATTTACATTTTATCAATTTTTGTTAGAATTTTTTAAAGAGCTGTATTTTTTTTGAGTCTATCAAATGTAATGATACCTTGTTTATTCAGCTTCAATTCAATTTTTTTGCGTGGTTTATCTGACTTTTTATGAAAAAAATACTTTTGGTTTTGACTACCAATATCTCTGCAAATAATGACGTCATACAAAATTCATGGACAGTTTGGAGATTTGAGTAAGCGTTTAACAAGATTTTTTTTTAAGTTTTCTAGATATTATTTTGTTTACCCTTCACCGTTAGTTTAAAAAAAGTACTAAAAAATGGATTTTTGTGGTCTTACCAGTAGCAATAGTAGTAGTAGGTAGGTCTTAGTAGCAGGCTTGAGGCTCCTTTTAGACACTTAAAAAAAGGCACAATCTCTCTTAATAGGTAGGTACTTATTTTCTTTTCTCAGAATGGCCTCAGTGGGCAGAGTCAAACAATTTGTTCATATTGCAAAAATAATGTAAGATCTTATGATTGGAAAAAGAGCAGCTGTAAATAGTTCGTGTGCTTCAGCGGATATTTTGAAAAACGCACTTTAACTTTACATATCGTCGGTGAAACCAGAAAAGTGTGTAACTCCAAATTTTCTGAAAATTAGGTTTTAATACCATCTGTTAGCCAAATCTGATATTTAGTGCTTCTTTGATGCAATTCATAGTTATTATTCTAAAGGCAAATTAGTAAATGGTAACTCCATATCTCCTCACTATGCAGTAGTAAAAGTGTAAGTTGCATCGTGCTTTTAACTTCGCAGCTATGAAGTTTTAATGTTCTCCTGAAAAATTTGCTAATATGGAGTTACACACTTTACATTTTGTCAAGAACGTCAGACTGTACATAAAGTTGTTAAGATATTTTTAAAGGTAATTCAATAACCAACTAAAATGCTAGCAATAACATTTTTCAGAAGAATGTCACATTATATTCTCTGAATACATATTCTACTAAATAATTTCAATTTTTTTTTTTTTAATAATTTCAGTAAATCTAATAAAATAAAATGGGGTTTTCTCTTTGGACTTGATAAATCGTTTTTTCTCGTATATTTCTCGTTTTCGATTTTAATTTTAACAAAGTAAAGTCCACATTAATCTCATGAATAAAATCCGCTGTCACTATTTAGCTCGAGAATAATTTGGCGAGCAATTATTTCATGAACTAAATTTATCTTAGTGATGTACCTACAGTAAGAAACGAAAATTTAATTGGAGATGCGTACCGCTAGGCTAAAATACTAGGCAAAATTTTGGAGAGTATTTTGTATGGGAGGAAAATTTTAGCGCGTTTTAAGATTTTGATTTAAAAATGTTAATGATATTGGCTTAATAAACCATTTAAAACCACGCCATTTTGTTTGAACAATCCTACCATTTCTCACTATAAATATTTAATGATTATTTATTTCCTAATTTATTAAATTTTATTTATTTACTATTTTAAATTAAACCAAAACGAAACATAAGAAATAGTCAAAATATCTTGAACTGCAAATCTTTAGTTTCAATTTCTAGGACACTGATTGTAATAAACATACACAATAATTGTTTGATTCGGTTTCATTTCATGCAAACATCGATAAAAAAGTAATTTTTTTTGCCTCAGTTTTTAGAGAAATAAGCTCTAAAATTTCTCGGTGGCCAGCTAAGCCCGAAAGATATCATCAGAACAGCTAAGGAAAAAGGTGACATGATGAACAGCTAAAAACAACAGCCTCTACTGAAAATTTTACCTGAAAAAGCATTTTCAAGGCAAAAGGTATTATTTTTTCATATACAGACACCTACATTTCTAAATTTCGGTTTTCAATTTCTGAAAAAAATTATTGAATGAAAATATCAGGTGCTCTCCTTAAGCTCCTCAATTGGATTAAATATGAACATTTTCTGGACTAACCATTGGGCTTGAACACAAACGCAGAATTTTTTTCGTAAACAAAAATTCATACAAAATACTTAAATTTTTGTTTTAAAAATCCGCATCAAAGCCAAAAGTATCTTTTTTTCATTAAAAGCCAGATAAACCATGCAAATAAATTTAACGACAACAACAACAAAATTGAATTAAAGCTGAATAAACAAGGTATCTGACCATTACATTTGATTGACTCAAAAAAAAAAGTATCCATAGAAATGAGGACCTTCAAAAAAATTTATTTTTAAATTTGTATCTCGTGTCGTTTCTTGCAAAATCGTAACTTCAAAAAAAAATTTTGCAAATAAACCTCGAAGTAAAGTATAGTGCTGTAGAAAGCTTTTTGTTTCATTTCAATAGCACCACTCATCACAAAGATACAGTTTTTCCAATAACACAAAAAAAAAATGAAAAAATTTTGATCCTTCAATTTTTTTTTAATAGTGTATCATATTTAAGCCATAAGTCTTTTCTTAATTTCATTTGAGTAGTATTGAACCTATCTATGCAATTTAGTTAAAAGTTTTTAGAAATTTTTAATGATTTTGTTAGCTTTTCCTGCTAAAATGTTTTTATAATTGAATCGGTGAGTGGAAGAACAGTACAAGTTAAAAATGTTAGTTTTGAGAAAAACAGAAATAATTATTTAACAGAAAAAAAATTAATTTATTGGTACAATATTGTATGGGGGATTTGAAGTTCCCGAGTTCCCCAATATTTTCATGAAAGAATAATTCATAAAAGTGTATATAGAAAAGTAGTATTGAGACGGAAAGACACTGTACTTGTACTGTTCTTTAACTCAATATGAAAATAGCACGGATAAAATTTTGGTTCACAATTTTATTGTTTTTATAAATCTTCATTAACAAAAAATGTCAGTTCTTTGAGTAATTCTATTAGCCTGGAATTGGTTGTTTTTCATGACAAAATGTATATGGCAGTTAAGCTACAAAGTCTCTCCATATAATATTTTGCATTATTTTCTTAATTTCTAAATTTTTTATTTTATTTTGAATTCATAGAAAATGGTCCTCTGAATCTTGCAGTTGGCAGCTGCTATTTATTGTTTGGTTTAAGTAGCTCAGTACCTAATTTAAGTAAGAACACAACATCATATGAAATAGGTTGTTGTAATATAGTCAGATATTCAGTGCAAAACGTAAAGTCCCATACAAATTTGTATAACGGAAGCATTTTTGTTTTTTTATAATATACGCGCACTAAAGGGGTTGTGACTACCCTTAAAATGATTGAACACAGTGCGAGCGTTAGGAAAATAGGAAAGAATTTGAAAGGAGATACCGATGCACATTAGTTTTGAAGTTCTGAATATCAAAATGGAAAGGGAAAATAGAACCGGGTAAAGCATTCCACATTCGTGTTGTTCGGCTGAAAAAAGAATCTCTGAACTTTACAGTAGGTACGTCCGAAATTGGGCTCATGAGTAAACTGATGCGCATTCCTGGAAGTGCGAGTATTACGGTGGAATTGTTTTAGGGGAGGAATGCAGCTGGCTATTTCACTAGAACACTGTTTATAAAAATTGCGATAGAATAAGGAGAGACATGAAACATTACGACGCACAGTGGGCAGAAATCGTTCATTTGGTGGCCAAAAATCTATAACTTTTGAACCAGTTGATATTTTCTTTTGATTTTTTTTGTATTAATAACTTTATTTTAGTACCAATTGATTTACATTGCCTTGTTTTTAAAATGTTTGTTACGTTTATTTAAGAATTAATAACAAAATCATTTTGTTTAAAAAAAAAAATTAATTCCAAGTTTCAGTTCAAGACTTTGAAAAATTATTTTTGAACATATTCTAAGAAAAAAAATCGTTTTGGAGAGGGGTCTTTATCCCCCCGCTTATACGTGGGAGGCAATTTACAAACAAATTGACTTTAAATGTGTAAAAAAATATTTTCAAACTCAACAGTTTGAGAAAAAAAATTCGTGGAGAAGTTTCTGGAACATTTCCCGTTTGAAGGGACGCAGTTTTTTTGCACGACTTATCGAGGAATAAGGGGGAAGAACATTAATTGTTTGTTTTTGCTCAGGCATCATTTTAATGTTAAGTATTTATCTTTTGAAAGTCCTAAGTCCAAAAAATTGCTAAGGCTTCCTCTGCTGAAAACCTTGTGGTTTCAGCTTCTTGTAAAATATAAAGCTACGCATTCTATCCAATCTTATTTGGTTGCTCTTTCTACAGCATTATACAATAACTTCTGACTTCCTAGGTTGGTGATTTTTTATTTAATTATGCGTGTATTTTTTTCACATTAACATCAGATCTTGGACAATTAGCTTCAAATTAATTTATTTTTCGTCTTTTTGATCTATTAGTATAGTATTTTCGGTCGTCCTCTTGTGGACATTTTTGTAAGATGAGTATAGTTGGTATTTTTTCTTTATTTGGTCAAACATTCCGTCTAAGCTTATATATAAATCACTTACTTACTTCCTTACTTTAAGGTGAAACTTACTGTCTTTGCCATTCGCCTTCGGGTCTTCACAAAAAACAATCAAAAAGAAGCTTTTAACCCACCACTGTGCTTATCAAAAGTTTAGTTGAAAATAATTTCAAATCAGTCTTGCAACAATCTATTACTAGGCAAGATTAGGAGCTCAGTGTTGGCAGGGTCAGAGAAAACTGGTACAAGCTCACTTGTAACTTGTAAACTGAACTAAATGAAAACAATAAGGTAACCCTCATGCAAAATGTTAGGAAGAAAAATTCGCTATTCAGACTTTTGATCGCTCTAACTCCTAAAGTCGGATTCATGCGGGTATGATTTTTTTAAATTTTGATAGAGCACATATTTCACTTTCAATAAATAAATAAATGAAGGTTGTGAAAAGTTGTGAATTTTTGTACCACTTTAATGAATCTTAAAAATTGGTTTAAGTAAGATTGGTTTTACAAAATCTAACGGTACTATTCGGCTTACCGTTTTTTAATGTGTTTTTACTACATTATAACAAACTAATATGTAGAAAAACTTATATAACAAAACCGACCGTTTTCTAAACGGGCTTTCTTAAAAAATCGTGGTTTTAAACCATGCTAGAAAATGTCTTTTACATGAATACAATTTTTTTCTAAGTCTGAGGTGCTTTTTCTCTTAACCTGGACATATTTAGGAAAACAAAATTTTACATATTGCACGTATGAGTATTTTTCTACTGACTTATAATGAAACTTGAGTATTTTGAAGACATGAAAAATTCGATTTTTGGCCACTAAATCGAATATTTTTGCCCATTGTGCGACGGTGTTCAAGAGATGTGATTGTTTCTGTTATATTACAGGCACCTATCATTTTAAGAGCTCTTTTTTGGATTCTATCTAAAAGGCTTAAATGAGTTATTGGAGCACCTGCCCAGATATGAAACTTATATTCAAGCTTTGGACGAATGAAGGCTTTGTAGATTAAAGCCAGATCAGAAGGGGAGACAAATTTCTTGCATCTTCGAAGAAAACCTAAACACTTCGCAGCATTTTTGGCGACATTGAATATGTCTTCATTCCACAGGAGGTGATCTGAGATACACATACCCAAAACTGAAAGCTGTTCAGTTTCTTCGATGCAAGTATGTTATGCTGATCTCGCATGTTCTCCTCGTTCGATTGTGGTTCCTTGTGGATGGATCCATTATTGTGTATATTAATGGATAACCCACATCATGCATTTCGTTATATATTTTTCTATTGTATGAAATTAATACGATGCTGCATAATATTGATACATTATTGATATTCAGGCGTCCGCATCTTAAAACGAACCCTTGAGTCGATAAATGTATCTATAGCTTATACGATACAATACTTCTATCGAATCTCAAAACGATAGTTGGGGTTGGCTTTAGATTCGAATCTCAAAACGAATCTTATGCTGACGTATGCATTTGGGTGTGAAAGACAATTGTCCAAGATTCGCATAATGAATCTTGTGGTCTTCGCAAATTGTTTATGCTAGCATCATGTTTCATTCCATCGAGGAATTGATTTGCCTCTTTTGATAGTTGCGTGGGCGCGATATCTATTGGAGGATATTAATTACTCTGTGTGTGGTCGCATGGGTGCGACTTCCAGCAAGATACTTTGCTGTGTACACTTCGATGCGATATGATATATGAAGATATGTATATTAACGTATGATGCATGATGTGCCGATCGTTGGGAACCTCAGTTGATCGATGGTTTGAATTTGGAGATTTAGTTTGAAATCTCCCGTCATACAAATAACACGTTTTTAATTTCACTTGGTCAAATTTATAACTAGTACCACTCATGGATAGCAGCATTGTTTTTTTGAAGCATTAAATTCTACACGATTTTTTATTCCCCACTGAACAATGCTGTCAAGATCAGAATTTAATGAGCTTATCATACGCTGCAAGTTCCACATCCGAAGGACAAGGATCTGAATCAAGAAACGAATATGAAAAGCTGAGGTTGCTGTCGTCAGCAAAACAATTTAATTGATTAGAAGTTTCAGACAAGAGATCAATAATGAAAATGAGAAAGAGAGTCGGAGACAAAACGGAGCCCTGGGGTACACCAGCATTTATTTTGTGAATAACAGATATTAAACCATATAATACAACTTGTATTGAACGGTCCGAAAGATAATTTCTAATCCAACGAAGGAGAGATTCATCGATACCAAATGCACGCATTTTCGATAAGAGAGCTTGGTGCCAAACTCTTTCAAACGCTTTTGAAATATCAAGTGCAACAATCTTACCATCAGATCACCAGTGGACCTATTGCTACGGAAGCCGTACTGCCGATCATTAAGAAGCTTCCGTTAAGCTGATAATTATTAATCAGCGTTTCCATGACCTTGGAAAGAAGGGACGTAAGTGCAATTGGTCGATAGTCATTTTATCGTTTGGAAGTGTGTATACTTAGGGGAAAATATTTTGACAGGTTCAAGACACTTACTTACCCTGAGGCCACACGAGCCTACTTTTCCTACACGCTAGTCAACTGGCTTGTTTTTTTTCAAAGCCAGTTGAGAAGCAAGTAGAACGGCGAGAGAATTGACAATAATTAATGTATGTACCTAACTCACTATAGCGAGTACCCGCTCGTGTGTCCTCTGGATTAAGCTAATAGCACCGCCAAATATTAATCTATCAAATGTGGTGTTAAAAAAACCCAATTCAAAAGGACAGGAAATGCCTAAACATCCTGTTTTTTTTTTGCAAAAAAAAAAGGAAAACAAAATGTACGGAAATTATATAGGTACATAGGTACTATGGACAATCCCTATCTTGTTTACTTCCTTTGGTAATTATTATGCTCAGACCATGTCCTGTTTGTTTATTTGAAGGCTAAAGTGAGGTCCGTTGAGTGCTCTTGGTCTGCTATGTACACTATGTTGGAGAGTAGGTGTAACACACACCTAGGACTTTAATTATCTATAGGCGTCATTGGCAATCTAACAATTGCTTTTCTATACATTTTGGGTTGACTAATTACCTTACATGTTTGACTTTTTTCTTTGTGTGTTTGTATACCTGCATAAAATCAAGTTCTTTCCATTTAGATAAATTCATTCAGATAGAAAAATGTTTGTTATGCATTTACTTGCAAAGCAGGTTGCATTTTTGTTGAATGATTCTAATGGGAGTGTATCTTGTTGTCTTTTATGGTTTTAAAGTAGACGAAAATTAATGTACCTACAGCTAAAAAAAGAAGACATTATTTGAATAATGTTAAATGTTGTACATTTCCGTTTTGGAAGTATCATTCTGATTTGTTCGTATATGCTATAGGAGAATATTTTTGTATACATATGTACATTCTTGAAAATGAGTAAGCAACCTCTGGTTTATATACCTCTTTGGTGTCATGAATCAATGTTAATAGTTTGGGGGCGGGAAGCTAATAAGATTTTTGTGAGAACAAAAAATTGCCTTTGCCAGGGCCTCAATCAACATGCTTCTTCCAGCCAGCTTGGTTTCTAGCTAGCTGTCTCCAGTTTTGCACACCAAGTTGGTTGAGGTCCTCTTCCACTTGCGTGCGCCACCTTTTAGGCTGTCCACCTCTACTGCGCTGTCCCACGGGGTTGGATTCAAAGACTTTCCGGGCCGGAGCATTGCTCTCCATTCGCTATAGGTGACCCATCCATCTCAGTCGTTGGCTTTTCACTATTGTGGCTAGGTCCTGTACAGTCCGTACAGTTCGTTATTGTATCTTCTTCTTCATTCCCCGCTTCTATGCAGATAAGACCAAAAATCACCCGGAGAATTTTCCTCTCAAAACACCCCTTAGGGTTCTCATCCACCGACCGTTAGCAGTGTCCATGCCTCTGCATCATACATCTGGACCGGGATGATAAGCGGCTTATACATGGACAGTTTAGTTGCTCGAGAGAAGGCTTTGCTTCTCAATTGCCTTCTTAGCCTTAAGAACCGTTAAACCCATCTTCTTGGCTTCCTTCTCAATACTCACAAAAGCACCACTGACATCACGCTTTGTTCGTCCAATTATGTATGTCAATGTCAATGTCGTCAACGTAAGTGAGTGATTGGACGGACTTTTGAAAGATTGTGCCTCTAGTGTTGACGTGAGAGTTTCGCACTATTCTTTCAAGAATGATGACAGCGCGTCGCCTGGCCTTAAACCTTTTTTGACATCAAAGGTGTTGGTGAGGTATTTGCCGACCTTGATGGAGCAGCGTGCATTCTCCATCGTCATCCTGCACAAATGGACGAGTTTGGCAGGGATGCCAAAACTGGAGATTGCTCTATATAGCTCGCCTCTATAGATGCTGTCATACTCGCCCTTGAAATCGATGAAAAGGTGGTGGGTATCGATTTGAAACTCTTGGGTTTTCTCCAAGATCTGCCGTAGTGCGAATATTTAGTCAATGGTGGCGACTTCCCTGGCCTAAGGCAACATTGATATGGACTTATCAGGTTGTTGCCGAATGGTTTCAGGCGTTCACAAAGTACGGCAGAGAACATCTTGTAGGTGATATTAAGAAGACTGATGCCTCTGTAGTTGGTGCAGTCCAGAGGATCGCATTTCTTGAGGATCGGGCAAACAATGCTGAGGTTCCATTCATCGGGCATGCTTTCCTCCGACCATATTTTACAGATGAGTTGGTGCATACTCCTAACCAATTCATCGCCAGCCGCTTTGAATAGCTCAGCCGCAAGGCCATCAGCTCCAGCTGCTTTATTGGACCTAAGCTAAGATATAGCTATCCTCACTTCGTCGAGATCGGGTGGACGGAATTGTTGGCCTACGTCGTCCAGGTTGAATGGTGCAATCTGCTTGGTAGCGCAATCCGGTTCGTCATCGCCGTTATACAATTTGCCGAAATGATTTTTCCATATCCTCAGCACCGACTGCGATTCCACCACGATGTTCCCCTGATCGTCCTTGCAGGCTTCGGTTCTGGCCTTGTGGTTAAACTTCATTCCTCCATCGTGCGCTTCTCATGCTTTTTTCCTTTTCCTTCTTAGAAGCTTGTGTTCCTCTCTCCTCTTCTACTCGTAGAGCTCGCGAGCAGCTCTGGTCCTTCTATGCAGCGCGGCTTTGTATGCCTGTTGTTTGGCTGCATGTACTTGCCGGCATTCTTCGTCGAACCAGGGGTTTCGCTGCGGCATCTCTGATGGCTTCCTGGCAGTTTTTCCACTGGTTCTCGATATTTGCAGTTGGTGGCAAAGGATTATTGACTATTGATTTTATTGGAAAAGGACCTGGCGATTTCTTGCGACTAAAGCCTGTTTTGGGTTTGGTCTTGATATCCGTAGCATTACCTTGGCTACAACGAGATAGTGGTCCGAGCCAACGTTGGCTCTTCTGAATGTTCGGACATCCTTAATACAGGAGGAGTGCCTTGCGTCGATCGCAATGTGGTCAATCTGGTTGGTGGTTGATTGACCAGGAATTCGCCATGTCCTCTTATGTATATCGAGATGTGGGTACTGCATACTAGCTACCACAACGTTTCGCCCCGCAGCAAAGCCGGTTAATCTGAGTCCGTTATCAGAGGTGGTGTCGTGCAGGCTGCATCTCTCGATTGTGCCACCAAAGACGTCCTCTCTTCCTAGTTTGGCATTAAAATCACCCAAGACAATTTTAATGTCATAGCTAGGGCACTGCTCATGTGTCCTGTCCAGGAGCTCGTAGAACTCGTCTTTGGTGTCGTTATCTATCTCCTTTGTAGGGACATGCGTGCATATGAGGCTGATGTTGGCGAACTTAGCCTAGATGCGAGTTGCCTTGAGGGGTTCGTCCACATAGTTGAAGCTCAAGACTTCTGCCTTAGTCTGCCTCTAGCAACAAATCCGCATCTAAAAAAACGCTGCCCTTGTGGTCGGTAACAGTCACCGTAGTAGATATCACAGTCTTTCAGTTTTCTTTTGCCCGGTTCACCCCATTGCACTTCTTGGATGGTGGTGATGTCTGCTTTGTAGCAGTCTAGGGCCTCCGCTAAATGTTCGGCTGCACGTAGTCTGTAGAGAGACAGAAAATTCCATGTGCCAGATCCAAAGTTCGTTGTCCTTATTTCGTTTGCTAGGTTCGTCAACAGTAAATCCATCCGGCTTGTAATTGCTTCGCATCTAAATAGCTTTACGTGGCCGGGAAGTCACTTGGACGGCACGACCCTCAACCTGGAGGACTAGACACTTACAATATAACTCCAATGGTGGGGAGCCGGATTAACCGCTCCTTATAGGCCTGAGCTCTGAATATGTCGTAGTAGCCCGTATAAGGCATTCACTAAGTAGTTCAGCCTTACTGGAACTGTAGACGTCACCGTTGATTCCATCTTGAGAATTCTTCCGCTACCGTTTGGATAAAGGAGAAGTGCCTAAGTGGGAATACTCCTCCCCCCTCTCTCGTTTTCTGCCGCAAACAAATGTGAAATCTGAAGAAACTGTACTCTGATAAATAAAATGCACGACTGGATCGCACGTACTTGCTCTTATGTTCAAGCTGTGTGGGACTTAAGAACTTTAAAAAATATTCAAGTAATTATAGAAAAAGTATAATAGTAGGGGAGCCCACTAAGGGATTTTGGGATTTACTCGAGCGCGTCAGATTAGTATAAAGGGGGGTACATTAAACCCTGCTGAGTACCTCCACCATATATCAGTCCTCTATGCAGGGCCGGGCGCCTAGGGCAGGTTGTCAGATTAGTAAAAAAAATCGATAGCTCGAAATACTCGAGCGCGTCAGATTAAGATAGGGTAGGTTAATTACATGCTGAAAAGTGTGTATTTCAATAATCTGACGATTTGAGTGTGACCTAAGGTAATGGGAGGGTTACAAACTTGCAAAAAAAATTGTCCCCTGGACATTCTCGAGCGTGGTTGAATTTTGTTTATTGTGAAGTAAATATTTCTAGAATAACGGGAAAAGTATAATCTGCCGTTTTTCTCGTCCCATTTAGGAGGTAGAGGTGATTTTCGAAAAAAACGATTCATAGGGAAAAATAAATATTAAAAATCAACGACAATTCTTAAAATGCAATAAAAAACAATAACGGTTTTAAAGCCATAAATTTGTTCTTTAATCTTACATTTAAATTAAATTATTTGTGTTAATAGTTTTCAAAATATTTGCATTTAAATCTTAAAATTTTTATAAAAAAAAACGCAAAAAAAATGTATGGATCAATTTTTCTCAAAATTGTGGAGTACAAAATTAAATTTTCTTTTTGTGGTTAATGGCCGTATTAATTTTGAATCGAACACAAAAAATCGGAAGCTTTTATGTCTTCTAGTTTTTAATAAAACTGTAAATTACTGATACTACTTTTTTATGAGATTATAATATTATATCATAATGTAGCTGTTCCCATTAGTAGCTATTGACATTGGAAACAGAGAATACATTCAAAGTTATTAAATGCAAACGAAATTTGGCAAACACCGAACCTCGCACATACCCCAAATCCTATAGTGAGCCCAAGCAGGGCGGTTGCATACTTTTAAAACGCAGCCGTAATGCTGGCAGTGCAAGCAAATTAAAAATATCTCAAAAAGGTAGTATCAGTTACTTGCAATTTTCTCAAAAACTAGAAGACACAGAAGCTTCCGGTTTTTTGTGTTCGATTTTAAATTAATATGAGCATTGACACAAAAATTTAGTTCTCACTTCACAATTCTTAGAAAAATTGATCCCAACATTTTGTTTGCGTTTTCTTATCAAAATTTTGAGTTTGTATGCGAATATCTTGAAAACTATTGACATAAATAAATTAAATTTAAATGTAAGATAAAAGAACGGATTTCTGGCTTTTAAAACCGTTATTGTTTCGAATTTTAAGTATTGTCGCTGATTTTTAATATTTTTTTTTTCCATTTAAGTCGTTTTTTCTCGAAAATTGCCTCTAACTCCAAAACGGGGCGACATATATCCCCCCTCCCATAGTAAGAAATGCTTGTACTTATTTGACCCTTTTAAAATAAAAAACCGTTTTAAATTTTTGGCGCCCAAGTTATTATACTCTCTTCAGTGATTGAAAAAATCCTGGGCTCTCATCACGTTAATTTGAAAACGATTGTAGTAAACGACGTCGTCAAAATTTTACTTCGTAAAATATCACAATCGTGTCGTTCTGTTTACAGTTTGAGAATAACTATAAACATCAAAAAATATGCAGAAAATTAATTATTTGCTGTCGTTTTAATTTAAAATGTCACATTATTTTAAATTTTAAATCAATATGAACCGTTGTAGTTCTCATTCGAGTCGAAATTACTTTAAACGTACTTAAAAATACATAGCGATGGGATAGATTAACGGTCTGGCAGTCAAAGTGGCTCACCCTCCATTCAACCTACGTGGGCAAGTTTTGAAGAGATATGTACATACATACATACATTTCCCTAATGGAATAAAAAGAATCCGTATCACAAGAGGTCCGCAAATTCTACAGCAAGATTGAGACAAATCCTCAAAATAGCAGTCTAGTTCCCAAGGCACCCATCAAACCTCAACCTTTCGGTTAAGAACATTGTTTTGATGGTTCCGCGTGACCGCGTGTAAGCGAAAACAAAATATTAGTATAGAGCTAAGAAGTTGTGGATATATGCATTGAGTTTCAATGATTTTAATAAATATATTTTTTACCAAAGATTATGTTTTCTCGTTCGTTTGTTTTTTTATTGCTTTTCAATAATCACATAGGGTAGGCAGAGAAAGTACTAGGTGTCTACTCTCTTTAGTGGCTTCTTTTTCTTAGAACGGCATCTATGGTTAAATTCAGAAACTGATCGTTGCAGAAATGATGCACCATCAATTCAGTCAAACATATGTTTTGTATCAAACACCCACCACTTTTCGTGTAACGATTAACAATTGCAAACGTGCATCATGTGATGCACAAACTTCAAACAAACTAGAGCCAAGAAAATTCTTGATACGTTTTTACCGATGCATTTGTATCAGGTTAACTGCCTTGCATACCATCATATCGAAAAAGTGATAATGCAAAAATCTTTGAAGTTTTTGAATTTACACTATGAAAATCCAACCAAGAAACGATTGTAAAATATCAATCGTTCAATCGCAATCGTTTAATCGATCCAATTTGACAATTTCACAAGCTACACGAAGCAAAATTGAATCGTCTAAGCGACGTCGTTCAAACGATTCATGAATTTTGAATTATATGAAGCAAAACAATCGTCAAAACGACGTCGTCAGACGATCATCGTCTTACGCTATGAGAGCCCTGAATAAAAATGTTTCTTCTTTTCAAATCGTCAGATTAAGAAAACCCCTCCAGATAATCGTCAGATTAAGGTTCAGCACATATGTAGGACATCGAGTTGAACCATGTATATCAAAATCTGACGCGCTCGAGCATTTCAAAATGGCAATTTTTTTTTTGCATTTTCAAGAAGCTGCCGCAAGCTTGCGTCACATCCGAATCGTCAGTCTTTTGAATGTGAGCATCCTTGGGGGTCACTTAACATCCCCTATTAAAATCTGACGCGCTCGAGTATCCATTTGTTTTCCAATTTCTACACTCCCATACAGCCACACCCACCACGCAAACCGGCAGATTAACATATCACCCTTATTAGAAAGATCCAGGCCATACACACTATCAATATGTCTGCTATTACACGACGACTCTAGAGTCATGACTCTTCTTCGAATTCTTCTTTGAAATTTCATCCCGTGGGGCATGTGCTATTACACCTTGACTTTTGAGTCGTGACTCAAATTTGACAGTTTTCTTTTTACTTTGATTTTTGGTGTCAAAGATGTAAAAAGTTACAGCTGTTTCCTAGAAGTATTTCTCATTCTCATTTTTATAGTCTTAAAACTACAAAAAATAGTTATAGCACAGAAAAGAAACAGAAAAACATAATAAAATAAATATTATTATAAATATCTCATCTCAATTTCAAATAAAAATGCATTTGTTGCTCCTCTGTATTTGTGACAGATTTTTACAACTTGGTACGTAGCAAAAAGCAAAGAACTTTCGTTTGCAAACTATGTATGAAGCACCGGTCACTACCGTTGAAGATTTGCATACGTTTCTGGGATAAAAATTGCGCAAGAAGTGGGCTTACTCTAAAAGATTTGATAATGAAAAGAAGAAACTTGAGGTGAGTTGGATTCTGATGGCCAAATAATCAGGTTTACTCTTATCTTAATTTTCAAGTAGAAATTAACGCCAACAATCTGTAGATACCATCATAAGACCAAGGAAGTGAGTGACCTTAAAATCGTCGACGCCGGAGATGGCAAAAGTTTTCTCTCATCAAGAATGGAATTGCAATATCAGCAGTCTTTGGGATTGATTTTTAAGAAGCAAACACAGGAAACGCTGTTTAAAAAATCAAGAAACTTTAAGTGCGTTGGATTTCTACACATGATTTTTTTTACCGCAACTTATTTCTTCCAGCGTGCTTGAAAAACAAACCATTATAACTTCCGAACAAATCTCATCAATACAGAACATTCGCCTAAATTGATTTAGAAATTATACTTTTCTTTTTGATTGTAGAGCAAATGATTGATCAGGAGTTGGTGCATTGCAACAAAACCAAAGACTTGGATCCTATCAACATTAAAATGGAAGAAGACGAAATGGATATCCGACAGGCTGAAAACAAGACTAAGCCCCATTATTGCTCAGAATGTCGTAAGGGTTCTATGAAACATCACAACTATCGGCGGCGTATGCAAAGTGCACATGACATCACAATCGAACTCAAACCTCCGGTGTTCATCTGTAAGAATTACGGAAAGGTGTATAGTATCACCTTGTTTGTTTTTGTTTTCTTTTCTTCATCCTCTATTAGAAAATATTCAGATTTGTACTCGAGTTTCAGTCGAATAAAGGCTTCTATAGCCACAACATTAACAAGCCGGCTCCACTGGGCATGAGCCATGTTCATATTTAATTAAAACCGAGTTTTGCTGAACAGCAGTCTACGCAGATTAGACACGCTCGCTACAGAGGTTCACTTCAAAGAACTTCTATAAGGTGTGGTGCTGAAATATTTGTAGCCAAAGTTTGTAGCGAAAATAAGTAAGAAATACAATATTGAGCTTGTATCCCCTTGCACACTCTTTCAGCATTGAATGCTGTTTTAGTTTTTTTTTAAATATACACAACAAAAGACAACTGAAACGCCAACTTCAATCACCATTTGATATGTAAAGCCTTGTTCATTTTCTCAACCACATGGTATGAAGTATGCAACAACACCTTTGCCTTATCCGTGTGTTGTTCATCAAAGAAACTCGAATAAATTCCTCGGGTTTCAAAATTATTCGGCACTGACTTCTGTAATTGTTTGTAAAGCTCCTCAAGCTGCAACGTCAGCTCACGCACTGCAGTTCCAATGATCCGAATATCCCCCAGAACCAGAAAACTCATGTGCCCAAACATTGCCTCATTCAGGTTTCTACCCACTCCAAGGCCAATCGAACTCAACTGGTGTGTATGAACTCAGTGAATCAGAATCTTCTTTCAACTAGAAATAAAAACAAATTAATAGGATCTTAGAAAACAAACATTAATTATGCTAAACACCCACTCGACGTGATGACGCAATCGACATCCTTGCAGCTACTATAGATACTCCTTCGGCAGATGATATGCATCCCGAATATGCCAGAAAATCCTGGAGGGTAGTTTCGACTTTTTGAAGTTTCTGCATTCCCGTCGAGTTTTCCTTGTAGTAACCATCATCTCGATCCTCGCACCTGTTTTTGATTTTGTCTTTTCAATTGTAACACTTACTGTATTGTCCCCATCATCATTGCCGGTAGCAACATCACCTGAAGAGCGCAAGTTCAAGACTTCTAGGCCATCGAAAATATTATTATTCAGTTGCTCCAAATAGGAATCTTCATTGGAATCCAAATGAACAGCAAAGAGACTTTTCTTTCGAGTTTTTGGATTCTTTGTTGGACGCTCGCGTAGATTTTTTGGAGTTTTGTCGTCTTACCACATTCGTCTGTTTACAGGACTCTTAAAAATTATTAATTTTATTCATTTTATTTATAAAAGAATACAATTTTATTAAAATCGATTAGTTTTCATAAATTATTTGAGTGAAGTTAAAAAAATGGAACGAATGTTTAAAAATGAAAGTGACAATAGTCAAAAAAAGATTTATGCAGAAGAGATGAAAGGAACGAGTGAAAAGAAAAACGTCAAAAATGAGTCGCCGAAACTTGACCCACGACTCACTGGGCAATTGGTCTTCCCTTTCATTTTTCTTCTCTGTCGCACCCATTATGTTCGAAAAGAGTCATGACTCTAAAGTCGTCGTGTAATAGCAGACTATCTGACGCGCTCGAATATGTCCACGTGACTGTTTTTTTTTTAAACATTTTTGAACACCTGTAGATGCTCCCCCCACCGATGAAACGGTATACGTTACTAACATCTCTCTATCATCAAATCTTCAAAATCCATTAGGTCCCAACGGCGCTCGAGTAAATCCACATTTAGCATCGTGGGCTCCCCTACTATAAAAAGCATTTAAATCGTTCTATTAATTGTATAAACAGTCTGATAAATAACTTAGAGCTCAAAACAAAGTATGCCATTTGATTACTTGAACAAATATGAATATATACAAAAAAAAAAATTTGAAATCGTTGGAGCCGTTTTCTTAAAAATTAATTTTTTATATATAAAATTTTTGTAACAATTTTCAAAAAAAAAATTGGTATGCCAATTTTGAGTATACAGTGGTCGCCATAGAATTAGAAACAACAATTCTAACCGCACTTTATCAACCATAATATTTTTTGTAAGCACCAGCGTGCGTGGCTTGTGTCGTTGGTCTTTGACAGGTGACATGTTTGTTCAAAAATATGAGTTTCCTTGAACGCGAACAGTTTATAAAACACCGTTATTTTAGAAAATTCATTTATAGTCGACATTTTTGCTGGACACGAAATTAGAAACGACAAAAGAATTGGTAAATTTAAAAATAAAGAAAATTATTACATATCAATGTGAGTTGGTTGTTTTCAGGTTTTTTTTTTGATTATTTTTATAATATTAATATTAATTAATTAAAAATACAGCGACGAAAATGGGCAAAAATAAGTCTTGTAGTCCAGAACTCCGGAAGCTCATAGTGCAGTGCTATCAAAACGAAAACGAGTCAATTGACTCCATAGCAAAAAAATTTAGTTGCTCGAAAAAGATGATATTTGATGCTATTCAAGTCAATAAAAGGACTGGCAGCTTTGAAAACCCAAAAAGAAAACCAAAAGATCGAAAATCCACGCCAAAAGAGGACAGATTGATATGCCGAATTAGCAAAGCTGATCCTTTTTTGACTTCTGCAAAAATAAAAGTGGTTGTTTCGCCCCAATTGGGTCAAGAGCTATCAGCTAGAACCATAAGGCGCCGACTTCTAGAACATGGGCCACGTGGATGCATTGCCAGGAAAAAACCACATGTTTCCAAAAAGAATTTGAAGAGGCGTTTGATGTTTGCTAAGCTTCACGCAAATAAAGCCATGGGATTCTGGAAAAACATACTTTGGAGTGATGAATCCAAATTTAACTTGTTCGGGTCAGATGGTAAAGTGTATGTTAGACGCCCTCAGAAGAAGGAATTGGATCCTAAATATACTTTAAAGACCGTTAAGCATGGAGAAGGAAACATAATGGTTTGGGGTGCGTTCTCGTGGCATGGAGTTGGCCCAGTAGTAAGAATAAATGGTCGAATGGACCAACATATTTATAAAGGCATCTTCGAAAATGTCATGGAGCCTTATTCATTTAAACACATGCCCATTAGTTATGTTTTCCAGCACGATAGCGATCCAAAGCATACAGCACGGATTGTTAAGCAGTGGTTTTTTGATACAAAAACTAATGTTTTGGATTGGCCCGCCTAAAGTCCAGACTTGAATCCTATCGAGAACTTGTGGGCAGACGTGGAGAGAAGGCTAAAGTCCAAGAAGCCAAAAAATTTTGAGGAACTTTTTAAAAATATAAATGAGGTCTGGGAGAGTATACCCCCATCAAGATGCCGCGCCTTGGTAGAAAGTAAGCAGGCAAGATTAGCTGCAGTGACAAAAAATAAGGGATTCCCTACAAAATATTAATTTTTCATCGAACATTTTTTATGAAATACCAATTTTTTCTTTGCGTTTCTAATTGTATGGCCAGGTGCGATTTGGGTTAAATAAATAATATTAATTTTCTACTGTTAGTGTCACGCTTTTATTTTTTATAAAATATTCAGAGGTGTACTATATGTCATGGTCTATTAAAAGAACCACTAACCAACCTCAACAAATTTCCTAAGAAAAAGTTATGCAATTTAACATTGTTACAAAATTCTTGTTTCTAATTCTATGGCCACCACTGTATATTAATATACATTTAAAACTGAAAATTCAAATTAATTCATCAACCCGTTTTTGAAATATTGAATTTTCAAAAAAAAATTTTGAATCTTTTTTTAAAAATGCAAAATTTATTTTTTCAAAAATGTTGGTATGCAATATTATTTATATTCTTACAAAGCTTTTGTGAAAAAAATTTTTATTGAGATCGGATGAGCGGTTAATGAGAAAACCAAAAATCAAAAAAAAACCGTTATATGGCAGGTACCGTTAATAAAAGTTTTTGGTGATTTTTTTTCTTACTAAAAGGTACATGATATCTACAATAATACACAGATTTTTTTTATCAAAATCGTTGGAGCCGTTTTTGAGATAAATAAGCTTTTCCTTAACGGTTGTATGGCAAGTACCGTTATTTTTTGAGCTAAAAAAAAATTTCAATTTCCCCTCTGGAGAGTTACAAAAAAACCTTAAGTTCAAAATTTTAAGAAAATCGCTTCAGTGGTTTAGGCTGTAGGTTGAGGTACGGACAGACAGACAGACAGAATTGTGCCCACACTTTTTTCGTGTTCTCTATCATCGTAATGTCATGTTTGATTATTATCTCGAAATTTTTTTCTGCACGAATCCAAAACTTGCCCTATAGTACCTACACTCCTCGTCAACTGAATACGCACAAACATTTTTTAATATACTTTATCCATTTTTTCCAAACAGTGATGGTTATTATGCCATCTGTTGATGCTAACTATTCCCTTAAGATGTTAAGCAGATAATTCCGAAAGAATTATCCAAAAACAACCGTGAGTTTTTCTTCAACCACTTGCAAAGTGTTTTATATGCAAAGTAGGAGTTTTTTTTTAGTCAACTGAATAGGTACAACGCCATTTTCTTCGTTGTTTATAAGTTTTTTGGAGGGCTTGACAGTTTAAATTAACGATTTTAGTGTTTTCAGTAAAATTTAATTCTTGATTTCAAATTTTAAGAAAAATGGGTAGATCTACGTGTCTTAACAGTGTTGAAAAAAGCCAAAATCGATTTACTTAGAGACCAAGGCCTAACTGGACGTGCAATAGCTGATAAAGTTGGCCGAAGTTTTAATGTAGTTTATTCTTACTTGAAAAATAAAGATGCATGCGGCAAAAACATGAAGGGAGGTAAGAAAACAGCAACAACAGCAGCTGAGAGACGAAGAATTTTAAGATATGCATCAAATTCTTCTGATTCTGTGGCAAAAATAAAACAAAAAGTCGGCGTAAACGCAAGTTGCTCAACAGTATTAAGAGTAATCAACAACTCAAGCCATCTTAAACGAATGAAACTTAAGAAAAAACCACCACTTGACGAGAGACGGAAAATGTTGCGATTAGATTTTTCAAGACTTCACATGAGTTGGAAAAAAGAATGGTATCACGTGGTTTTTTCAGATGAAAAAAAGTTTAATTTCGATGGCCCTGATGGGTTCAACTTCTATTTTCACGACTTAAGAAAAGAAAAAAGATTTTTAAAGCGCCATCATAGTCGTGAAGGAGGTGTCATGATATGGGGAGCAGTCAGTTATTATGGAACAGTTGAGCTCGAGGTTGTAACATCAAGAATGACAGCAGCTGGGTATAAAGTAATTTTGGAAAGAAATTTTCCTAAATTTTCTAACATCCTTGGACCCATAAACTGGACCTACCAACATGATAATGCGCCTATTCACTCAGCGCGCATAATAAAAACATGGATAGAGGAGCAACAAGTGCAGTTGCTTCAATGGCCGCCGTACTCACCTGATCTAAACATCATAGAAAATGTCTGGGGATGGTTAGTACGCAAAGTTTATGAGGGTGGTCGTCAGTTCGAAGACAAAGAAACCTTAATTTCTGCAATCAAATTAGCGTGGAGCGAAATTTCGTTAAATTACATTAAAAAGCTATACGATTCCATGCCGGATCGAATTTACGAAGTAATTAAAAATAAAGGTGGAAGTACCCACTACTAAACTTAAACAAAAACTTGTTTCATTCCATTCCAATACCAATTTTAATTTTTGTACCTATTCAGTTGACTCAAAAAAAAACTTCTACTTTGCATAAATTACACTTTGGAAGTGGTTGAAGGAAAAACTCACGGTGGTTTTTGGATAAAACTTTGAAATTCTGTTATTTATATGTTACGAAAATTTTTACCATCAACAGATGGCATAATAACCATCACTGTTTGGAAAAAATGGATAAAATATATTCAAAAATGTTTGTGCGTATTCAGTTGACGAGGAGTGTATATCGCAAGTAAAAATTAAATGGAGAGAGAGACAAGGGATTATTGATTAAAATGAGAACAAAACTCGTAGATAAATCGGAGCTTTGTGGCACACCAACATTTATTTTTTGAATGAATAAAAGACTTGGAACAATCAAATACGACTTGTATCGAGCAGTCAGAAAGGTGATTAATAATCACACGAAGAATAAATTTATTAATACCAAATGAATGTATTATCGATGAGAGAACGTCATGCAGATGTTAAACTATATCAAACGCTTTTGATTCCAATTTATGAATTTAAAGTAAAGTATCTGTCATAGTTGAGGTGTGATACTGTGATCAAAACATAATTTGTCTTATGTCACTGTAGAATGTTTAACCAACAAAATTTTCCTAGCTTCTTCCATCCGTTGATTCTTTGGATTCTCTTACATTCTTTGAATATTTTATTACATTTTTAATTCATTTGCATCTTTGAATTAATTTGCATTTATTTTCATTAAACTTAACCTTTTCCAAAAGCTAGTGTATTTATTACTAGCAATCTTGCAATACAAAATCTAGGATGGAATCGACTTAGCTTAGAGCCGTTTTGACGAAAGGTTAATATAGAGGGAGCAATCGTCAAAACTGCAATCACTTATTTAAGCAATCGCTTTAGTCTTAAGTGATATGGGCCCAGATTTGTAATTACTTGTAAGACTTTGTCCACCACTTCAGTCATCAAATTCTTCAAAACCTTATTCAGCTGATAAATTCATCAAATTTAAGCTATATAAGTGCTAAACAAACCTAACAAAAAACAACATTACAGCAAATCATGCAAATGATGGGGCGCTAGCATTATACAAATAGTCGATCTTGAAGATGTTAAAAAAAATTATATAGGTAGGTACTCGTAACCTTTAAGATCTAACTGAATTGTGTGCGCATATATGAATCCTCATCTCAACACCAGCTTATCAGGTGGTTGATTTTACGTTCTTCTGAGAGTCTTATAGGTCTCTTTTTATTGACATAATGTTAATTCAAGTCCAGACGCAGACATCATCCAAAAGTATAAGAAGTAAAATATTTTTGTATTTACATAAATCCCGATTAAACACCTCTCAATTATTTTTTTTCACGATTTTATTTCAAGTGTCGAAAGCCCTTGAAAATGAGCTCGAGAGAGCATATTGAATATGAATACGAATATGCTGCTGGTCTTTTTTCTTGGAATTTTATTTTACTTAAAATGCAGCCAGTTTGTTGATTTAATGTTTCTTTTTTTGTTGTTGTATATATTTTGTCACTTGTTAGCACCACTTTGTTGAAAAAATGTGATTTACATTGAACATTCTGTAGTTGTTAAACTTGTATACTGATTTGCTTTTAGAATGGTGTATTTAACACCATTTTCAAATAAGGAATAAGTTAATACATATATACAAAGGTGTTCATGCAGGGAGCCATTTCTTTAAAATTGACAACTATGACCGCATAAATACTGTTAAGTACACTGAATTGTTAGTTATCTTCTAACTTAGTTAAATTTAGACATCAGTTAAGTTGGCTGTGAATTGATTTTTTAACGGACCGATGAAGTGGAATTTTTGTGCAGATTTACAAATAACTAAAAATTTTGACTTACTTTGGGACACGCTTCTATAAAACAGGGTGTTGTGAATAAAACAAAAGCACCTGTTCAAAACAGATGCTCTATATAAAAATGTGGCAGGAGTTTGTAAAAAAAAAGTTAAATTCTATCATGGTTTTTCAATTTTAAGTATGTTCAGTTCAACTTACATAGATTTTATGATAAAACCCTGTCAGAGTTGGCTCCCTTGAGTTTGCATCATCTCAAATATTGATATTCCAATTGCCAAACTGTAGTAATTTAAATAAATCATTTTTTTTCATTAACCGTCGACTCTTCTCGATGATTGTTGGCACCACCCAAACATAAAGTACTAGAGGTAGTAGGTAGGTACATTCAGTGTGGATGGAGGTACCTAGAGTTCACAGGTTCTACAATGCCAATGGTTGCCATTTGCCACATAGGCTATTGATTATGTCATATAAAAAGGAACTAAGACGTTCATAGGACTTTATTGTAAAAATCATCAAAGGGGTCATTGAGGATGACAAAACCGTGGAGTGCTATTAAATTAGAAGATGCATTTTCTTAGAGGGGGATGCAAAAGCACCTTTTTTGGTTTTTTGCATATAACTCGAAAACTAAGCAAAATTTCGATATAATTCTAACCTTTTTTGTAGAAAATAAAATTTACCATTGAAATGGATTTTAGAAAAAAAAATTAAAAAAAATTTTAGTTAGCCAAATTAAAAAAAAAAATCATTGCAAAAAAATGTAAAAAATTGCATTTTTTATTTTTTACTTATAACTTTTTTACCGGCGGAGATAGGTCTAGGCATTACAGTATATAAAAGAAAGATAATTAAATTTTCTTTAAAATGAATTATTCAAAACACGGTTTGGATAAAATCGAAGGAAAAACAGTCGTTTAATCTAGGCTTATTTTAAGTTTTTAAAGCTTTATAAATGGCATTTTTGGATATTTTGAGGGTTTATTGAGTCATGAACAGTAAGTCAAAAATAAAAGTAAAATTTCAAATTTTTCGCAGTTTAAGGGTTGCCATATAATTGTTTCAAAATTTAAAATAATTACCAAAGTCAACACACTTGCTGTTAAAAAGTCGGCTTTTGAGCACATGATACCTTCTGGAACAAGAAAAAAATAGTGTCAAACCAGTAAAAAAAAAGTAATTTCTTATAATACCTACCCTTTGAAAATGTTGAGCTCGTCTGGCAAGGACTTTCAACCATAAAACTCGTCTGACACTATTTTTATTTCATGCTCGAGAAGGTATAAGTTAATATTTGTTCAAAGCCCGGCATTGTAATAGCAAGTGTGTTGATTTTGGCAATTATTTTAAAATTTGAAAAAAAAATATATGGCAACCCTAAAACTGTGAAACATTTGAAATTTGACTTATTTTTCTCACTTAACTGGTCATGGCTCACTAATACACCCAGATTGAGCGCATATTCTAACAAGTCCCTCAAAAAAGCCAAACATACAATTTATAAAGCTTTAAAAACTTAAAGTCAGCCTAGTTTGAACGACTATTTCTCGGTCGATTTTTATCCAAACAGTTTTTTGAATAATTAATTTTAAGAACTATAAGTATCTTTCTTATATGGAGCAATGCCTATACCTATCTCTACTGGTAAAAAAGTTATAAGCAAATAAGCAAAAAAAAAAAAAAACAACAAAAAATGCGATATTTCACATTTTTTGCAATGATTTTTTAAAAATTTTGCTAGCTAAAGGTTTCTTAAGTTTTTTTTTCAAAAATCCTTTTCGATGGTTAATTGTATTCTCTACAAAAAATATTTTCAGAAATCAGAACTATCTCTAAATTTTGCTCCGTTTTCCAGCTACCTATTTACAAAAAACCATAAAGGGTGCTTTTACACCCCCTCTCCAAAATGCACCCTCAAATTTAATAGCATTCCGTGGTTTTCTCATCTTCAAATATTGTTACAATAAAATCCCATGAATGGGTTAGTTCCTTATTGCCCTGTTTTTTAGGACATAATCAATAGCCTAGTAGGCATACAGCTTTTAACCTTTTGTTCGACCACAAGCACAGCGCCAACTAAGCGCCCAAAAGAGATGCAATAATTCAAGTAGAACCAACAAACATACAACTGAAACTTGGATAAAACAGAAAAAGAAAAAAATGTTCGTAAGATTATAAAATAGTATAAAATAAACTAGCTGACCCGCCCTGGTCTGCTCGGCTAGACAACAATTTCTAAAACAAATAAAGTAAAATTATAGATATGTATTTATGTATCCTCGACCAATACCAAAGATAACCTGAAAAGAATCATGCAAATCGGTCAAGCCGTTCATGAATTATGGTGTGACAAATGGAAATAGGGAATAGCTGACCCGGCAAACATTGTTCTGCTATTAATTATCAAATAAATCGAGCGTAAGTATAAATCGAATGTGAAATATTAAATTTGAAACTGAGAATGAGCTGTTGTTTTGTGTCGCAGTTCTTTGCTAGGAATTTTTCGGGCCCGATTTCGGATGCATCTGTACCGGTATTTTGACATTCAACTCTTGCCAACAGCTGATTTCAATTATGCAGCTCTGTTCCTACGTTCTGTAAGTCACATTGATAAAATCGGTCAAGAATCAATGAAAATTGAAACAAAATACCTACATGTGTTTTGTTCCATTTTTAACGTTTCTCGACCAATTTTATCTAGCGAATTCAGTGCACGCGCTCCGAACACACATCAAACACAGTGCAAGTAAACTGGGCTGAAAAAAGTCTCATATAAAAACTACCTATACAAAAATACTAAAATTACGATTAAAAAACTGGTGGGTGGGGGTAGGATGGTGGAAAATACTTTACGACCTATTCCCATATCAACCAAATATATAAAACAAATGTAATAAAAATCGGTCAAGCCATTTCGGAGGAGCTCAACCACAAACACCGTGATACGAAATTTGTATTTATTAAATTAATAGTTAGTTAGCTAATGAATTAAAAATTTAATAAAGGTTATAACTCTGTCACGAGGATTAGGGTGTATTTATTTGCTCCCGTTTATCGCCCTCTCATCACGGGAGTTATCACAAGTTTTTGTATGCTGACACCCATCCGAGCCAAGAATGATCTTCAGTAAGAACGATCAACTGTATTTTTGTGGTACTTTGCCTCAGGTGATAAAATTGATCAGTTGATAAGCTCTTGCTATCTATAGGAATGTCCTTACAGCTTTAAGTCAGCTTAAAATGAGATTCGATAACCAAAAGTCCATACTTTACTCTTTAAGCATTTTGATTTCCTCAATTCTTGGCAAAACAAAGCAAATTTTTTTTTTTTTTACAAATTGAATCGTGACAATTTAAAATTTAAATAGGCTATGGACCTATGGTAGACAAAATGCTATTAAAAACTAGATATTCCAGCTTCTTAAAATTTTGGTGGCCCTAGTAGTTTCAACATTCACACTGGAAAGAACTTTTATGGATAATGAAATGTCTAAAAAATTATGTCAGAAATTCTTCCTTACAGGGTTGGCGTTAATGTCAATTCATGGACAAATCGAGGCCAACACTGAGGAAGTTTTCTTATGGGAAGAATACATTTCTTATGGGAGTGAAGTTTACGCAAAAGAAAATGTATGACGTTTAAGCATAATTTTCAGTTCCAATGCGAAAAAAATCAAATTTTTCAAATTTCCCACCTATTCTGTACATAATTTTGAATAATATTCAAGGCGAAAAATGTTTGCCTTGCCCGAAACCACACATTGAGTCATTAATGTACGCTTAGCTATCAATTAATAAGTGATAGGCCTAAAAATAGAAAACAATTATTTTTGGATGCAAAACTATTTGCATGCAAACAATGCTGGGAGGTGTAGATGTTTTTTTCTTTTTTGGAAGTGTAAATTGGCCATACAAACAATATTTTTTATTCACCTCACTATTTTCTCGCACTTAAAACAACTGTCGGTAAATTTTTTTTATAATTCCATGACAGCAATGGTTTCATTTTTGCATGAAATTGATAACCAATCATGCAAGAAAGTAATTTTGAGTTTCCACCTCAACAATTTTTGACATGCGATGTTTGCTAAGATTTTTTCCGCACGGAAACTTTACACTTGGCTTAACAACGAATTTTTTCGCGCAAAACAATGTCATTGACATTCTTTTTGCGCTTGGTATTTTGTATTTTCTTTTGCATAGAACAATTTTTTTTGTCATCTGTAAGCTGAAGTCGGATAGTAAAATTTCGCTTAGAGCACGGACATTTTTTCTTTCAGGACAATTTTTTTTCTCACCACCAAGCTTTTTTTCAAAAGAACTGTTTATTTAGCTAAAATGGTGAAATTTTTTTCTAAATAATTATCTGGCCTTGGCTGGAAGCATTTAAAAACAGCCGGAGGACAAAATTGTGGGCTTGCATACTATTTAAATATTCTCAATAATTGAAACGTCATATTTCATCAAAATCTCAAGTTCGAATATTTTAACGAATGTGAATTTTGCCATGTAGTACCAAAAGCGAGATTTTCAGACTAAAACTGCAAAATTTTTGAAACAAAATGGTTTTTTAAAATGTCATATTAAGGTCTTGAGACGTGTGTGAAGTTGGCATAACATTTTTGAGCTAGACCAATGGGACCATGGCCGGAATTTGAAGTTTCTTTGCATTTTGTTTGCATTTCTTTTCCGGATTTTGCAGTTCACCAAATAGTGGGTGTAACCGACTGTACTGCTAACTTCCACTGTGAAGTTAGCAGTGCCTATGCTTTTCTCAGCAACCGGGCTAGCTAGGAATCTGAAATAAGGCTCTGAATTTGCAGTTTAATGTGCAGTTCCAGAAAATAAAAAAACCAAATTTCTAAATCCTTACATAAAAAAAATTCATACTGTACTGCTAACTTCACTGTGAAGTTAGCATAAAAGTCCTTTTTTCAGCAACGGTGATACTTAGAAATTTGCAGTAAAGCTCAAAATTTGCAGTTTAATTTGCAGTTCAAGAAAAATTAATGTCCAAATTTGTAAGTCCAAATTTGAAAAAAAAAATCGAATAAATTAATTTTTCACTGTTAACGTCACTGTGTAGTTAGCAGTACATACCCTTACCGTTAAGGTCCAAATTTGCTATTTTGTATGCACTTCAAGAAAAAACAAAGTTCAAATTTTTAAGTCCAAATTTGCCAAAAAATTCGATTAAATTCATTTTTCACTGTTATCATCACTGGGAACTTAGCAGTACATATCCTTTTCTCAAGAACTGAGCCAGCTAGAAAATTGCAGTTAAGGTCCAAATTTGCAGTTTTTTATGCACTTCAAGAAAAAACTAAGTTTAAATTTTTAAGTCCAAATTTGACAAAAAAATCGATTAAATTCAATTTTCACTACCTTACCGCCGGTAAACAAAGAATAAAAAATTTTTGATTTTAAGATTCAAGGTAAATTTAGTTAACATACAAACTTCTAACAAAAATTAAACAAGAAACAATTGCATATCATCTGTATATAGCTAGCCGAAAATTGATCTAGGTTTTACAAAAACTGGATGAAAGTAAAGCATAAGTACAAACTTCTAGCCACCTTCATTGCTGAGAAAATGAACGTCATGCAAACTTCACAGTGCAGCTGACAATGCCTATTGAATTTCACGATTTTTTGTCAAATTTGAAGTGATTTTTTTTTCTTCAAGTGCATACAAAACAGAAAATTTGAGGCCTAACTGCTTATTTATAGCAAAGTTCGTTACTGACGGAAGGACTGTTCTGCTAAATTCAGAGAGAAATTAACACTACAAGGTAAATTTTTCGATTTTTTTTTGTAAAGTTTGGACTTCAAAATCTGAACAGAAATACATGATGTACCTGAAAAACTTCACAGTGACGTAAACAGAGTGCAAAGTGAATTTTTCGTTTTTTTCAAATTTGGACTTAAAAATTTGAACTTAGTTTTTCTTGAAGTGCAGGAAAAACTGCAAATTTGGACCTTAATTGCAATTTTCTAGCTGGCTCAGTTCCTGAGAAAAGGGTATGTACTAACTAACTTCTAACTTCACAGTGATGTTAACAGTGCAAAGTGAATTTTTCGATTTTAATGCCAAATTTTGATTTCAAAATTTGAACTGCATTTTTTCGTAAAGTAATGAAAAACTGCAAATTTGGACCCTAACTGCAATTTTCTACCCAGCACAGTTGCTGAGAAAAGGGTATGTACTGCTAACTTCACACTGACGTTAACAATGCAAAGTGAATTTTTCGATTTTTTTGTCAAATTTGGACGTAAAAATTTGAAATTAGGTTTTTCTTAAAGTGCATGAAAAACTGCAAATTTGGATCTTAACTGTAATTTTCTAGCTGGCTCAGTTCTTGAGAAAAGGATATGTACTGCTAAGTTCACAGTGATGTTAACAGTGAAAAATGAATTTAATCGATTTTTTTGTCAAATTTGGACTTCAAAATTTGAACTTTGTTTTTTCTTGAAGTGCATACAAAACTGCAAATTTGAACCCTAACTGCAATTTTCTAGCTGGCTCAGTTCTTGAGAAAAGGGTATGTACTGCTAACTTCTTCACTGACGTTAACAGTGCAAAGTGAATTTTTCGATTTTAATGCCAAATTTCGATTTCAAAATTTGAACTGCATTTTTTCGTAAAGTAAATGAAAAACTGCAAATTTGGACCATAACTGCAATTTTCTACCTAGCACAGTTGCTGAGAAAAGGGTATGTACTGCTAACTTCACACTGTTGTTAACAGTGCAAAGTAAAATTTTCGATTTTTTTGTCAAATTTGGACGTAAAAATTTGAACTTAGTTTTTCCTTGAAGTGCATAAAAAACTGCAAATTTGGACCCTAACTGCAATTTTCTAGGTGGCTCAGTTGCTGAGAAAAGGGTATGTACTGCTAACTTCACAGTGACGTTAACAGTGAAAAATGAATTTATTCGATATTTTTTTTTTCAAATTTGGACTTAAAAATTTGGACATTAATTTTTCTTGAACTGCAAATTAAACTGACTGCAAATTTTAAGCCTAACTGCAAATTTCTAAGTATCACCGTTGCTGAGAAAAGGACTTTTATGCTAACTTCACAGTGAAGTTAGCAGTACAGTATGAAAATTTTTTTATGTAAGGATTTAGAAATTTGGTTTTTTCCTTTTCTGGAACTGCAAATTAAACTGCAAATTTAGAGCCTTATTTGAGATTCCTAGCTAGCCCGGTTGCTCAGAAAAGCATAGGCTCTGCTAACTTCACAGTGAAGTACAGTCGGTTACACCCACTATTTGGTGAACTGCAAAATCCGGAATAGAAATGCATACAAAATGCAAAAAAAACTGCAAATTCCTGCCATGGTCCCATTGGTCTAGCTCAAAAATGTTATGCTTACTTCACACACGTGGTCTTGAGCCTCTTCTTTAGTTTGTCTAAGTGTCTTTTGACCCTAATCTTACTCCAAAACAAGTTATGCGCAGCTTAAATTTTTGTTTTTGTTTTTTGTTAATTTTTCCTTGTAAAATGATTTTATAAAATTTTTCAAACCATCCATTTCGATAGAAAATTTAATTTTGAACAAAAAATTTTAAAAGTTAAATTGACAACTTCGGTTTAGTTTCTTAATTATACCAAACGTTTTGAAAAACGCTTAGTGTGACCTATCTCTCAAAAATGCGTGAATCTAGTGGCATTTATTAATTATGGGCCAAACAAACAACATGTTCAATACTAAAAGTCCTTGAACGTAATTGTTTCTTTATACCCGTCATTGTCCGGTTTATTAAAAGACTTTAAATGGATCTAAGTTAACGACACTTAAGCTGAAAATGCAAAAAGCTTGAAAAAGCAAATTATTTATTTCCCGTGGGAACGCAATTAGGTCAACGACGACACGAGCAACCATTCTGCTGACGAAGCGTCTGCGACGCGACGACCGCTACCTGCAGGCAACATGATGCAATAGGTTTAGAGTAGGTTACTTAAGAATAAAATTATTATTGTAAAATTAGTCTTAGTTTGGATATGAAATAATAAAGTTGTTTTTTTTAAGAAAAATAAATTTAGTTTAGTTTAATTGGCGCCCAACTGGTGTGGCTTGAGTATAACAATTTAGCAACGCTTAAGACGACGTAAAGTACCTCGCCGCGTGTGTTAAAGAAAAATTAAAAAAGTGTAAGACGACGTAAAGTACCTCGCCGCGTGTGTTAAAGACAACAAAACTAACAAAGCTTAAGACGACGTAAAGTACCTCGCCGCGTGTGTTAGTGATAAAAAAAACTCAACAGCCAACACGAATCCATTACCAGAAGCGTATCATCAGGAGTCGATAGACGAACTGAGGCCTACGAAGGAGTGTATGAACGATACCATCAGTAGCAGAGTACAGTGCAAACAGGACAAATGTTGTTCATACCAGCGTGGGACATAGCGTTCTTGGTGTTATTAGTGTAAGATTTATAAAAAATTTAAATTTAAGAAAAAATAATACAATTACAAAAAGAAATTTTTTTAACAATAATAATTACTTTAATTTTAATTTTGCGACATAAAAAGAAATATCACGAAATAATAATTTTTTGACAATTTCAAATTTTTCTGCAATAAAAAATTAAACTCTTTCATTGAAACCAATATATATTTAAAATATTAATATTTAGAATTTAGAAAAAAAATAATTAAAAAATACAAAGTACTGTTAGGTAAGAACATAATTATCCTATTAAAAATTAATTTTTACAACCATTGAAATCTAGTGATTATTCCCAACATTTTTTTACTATTATTATAAAATCTAAATAAAATCATGTCAAACCCAAATAACCTTATCCGCCCTTCAGTAAACCCATCAATAAACCCTAATCCTCAAAACGATAACCCGGCTGGAAACCCAGCACTTACAAACCTCATCTCTTCTATCGTGAACCAAACTCTTCGAACAGAAGGAAGGAATTTAGTATATTCAATCTTAAACCCAAATGCTGATCAATTCGCTGGAGTTGATCAAGCGATAAATCCAGATCAAAGAGAGAACATAAATGACCTTGATAAAATTCCCGACGTTGTGAGAAGCCTACGAGAATTCTCTGGTCAGCCAGGTGAGTTCAGTTCATGGCGAAAAAGTGTAGAAAGAATCCTTAATATTTATGGACACTTGAGAGGATCTCCAAAATATTTCGGAATTCTTAACGTTATAAGAAATAAGATTGTTGGTCAAGCAGACCATGTCTTAGAATCATATAATACACCACTAAACTGGGACAACATCTCCAGATGTTTAAATTTGCATTACGCGGACAAGCGGGATCTAGGTACACTAGAATACCAACTAACATCCCTTGTCCAAGGCAATTCCTCTGTTCAAGACTCCTATCAAGAAGTCTATTCGCATCTTACATTGATTCTTAACAAAATATCCTCAATGGATGCTAGTCAAGAAGCCTTAAATTTATTAATGCACGCATATAGGGAGAAAGCCCTAGACACATTTATCAGAGGCTTAAAAGGTGATCTACCTAGGCTCCTAGGCATAAGAGAACCCTCAGATTTACCTCAAGCTCTGCATTTGTGCCTAAAGCTCGAAAATCAACATTTTCGAACGCAATATGCATCAAACAACAATGCTAGGAAAACACATCAATTACCACCTCCGGCTCCACCTAGACGTACAAGTAATAATTACCCCCAATTTCAAAGTCAACGACAGTTCTACCCAGAACTAATGCTACAACCTACAAGTTGGACTACTCCACAAGGTTTCAATAATTTTCAGCCACGGTCAGGAGTACCACAAAGACCCCAACAACCTTACATGGGACTCAGTCATCCACAGATGCAGCCCAATCACCCACAGATGCAGTATGCACAAAGACCCCAACCTTATACGAATTTCAATCACCCCCAAATGCAATTTGCACTCAGACCTCAACCGCCACCAAGAAGGATGGACACATCAACAATTAAGACAAATAATATCAACTACATGAATCAACCCTTACAAAAAAACTGGCCACCAGCACCTAAAAGAACAATTGACCCACCATCAAATCAGTTTCACCCCACCAAGTTACAAAGGAATTTTCATTTGAGTGCTACAGACGAAGTAACACCCGAAGACAGTTACCAGCAGAACATCCAATATGAAGATCAGCAATACGACCAAACTCTACAAGAGTACGCCGATTCACTTCCCCAAGAATATACGGAATCTTTTCCGCAATCAGATAGAGATTTTTCAAATGAACAGCATAATATGGAATACAATGATATCCATTTTTTAGATTAAGCTGTTCCTCTCTTCCATATTTCGAATGTAAAACGAAGAGTGGAACCATAATAAAAATACTAATAGATACTGGATCGAACAAAAACTATATCCAACCTTGTCTCATATCAAAACCCCGTACAAACGAAAAACCATTCTATGCTAATTCTATAGGAGGAAATGTCAAAATTACACAACACACTTTTCTAAATCTTTTCGGTCTCAATAACATAAAAATTAAGTTTTTCTTAATGCCTGAACTAAAATCTTTCCACGCTATCCTCGGAAACGATAGTCTTAAAGATCTTTTAGCCGTTATCCATATAAAGGACAACTACATGATTGTAAATAACTCTGTTAAGGTTAAAGTTAAACAACTAGTTGCACAATCAGTTAACACGATTAACATCAGAGCAAATCACATGTCCATTAAACAAAAAACAGATATTCAAAACATAGTTAGCAAATACCCCCGATTATTCGATGATCCAAATAATAAACTTTCTTGCACCACTGTTGTCAAAGGGGAAATTAGAACAACAACAGATTCTCCTGTCTATTCAAAATTTTACCCGTATCCAATTGCGCTTAAAGAGGAAGTTGAAAACCAAATAGAGGATCTCCTTAAAGACGGCATCATTCGACGGTCAAGATCACCCTACAATTCACCGGTGTGGATTGTTCCAAAGAAGACTGATGCTTCTGGAAAGAAAAAATTCAGATTAGTAATAGATTACCGTAAATTGAATTCAATTACAGTAGCTGACCGCTACCCGATCCCAGAGATAAATGACGTTCTATCCAATTTGGGAAAGAATAACTGGTTCACAGTTCTTGATTTGAAAAGCGGTTTCCATCAAATTCCCTTGAAGGAATCTGATATGGAAAAAACAGCCTTCTCCATTAATCATGGAAAATATGAATTTACTAGGTTACCATTCGGCCTTAAAAACGCCCCATCAATATTCCAGAGAGCCCTTGATGATATCCTACGTGACCACATTGGCAAAATATGCTACGTGTATATAGATGATATTATCATTTTTAGTCAGGATGAGGCTACTCACTTGGAGAATATCAAAAAGGTATTTGAAACCCTAAATAACGCTCATATGAAGGTTCAACTCGACAAGTGCGAGTTTTTCAAACAAGAAACAGAATTCCTCGGATTTATTGTGTCTTCCAAAGGCATCAAAACAAATCCTGAAAAAGTGAGTGCTATAAAGAACTTTCCGCCTCCAACAACCTTGAAGGAACTAAGATCATTTCTCGGTCTGTCAGGCTACTAACGACGTTTCATTTGCGACTACGCAAAACTTGCTAAGCCCCTGACATCCCTTTTAAGAGGGGAGGATGGTCGTGTTTCAAAAAACACTTCTAGTAAGAAACTAATCCATCTCGACGAAAGTGCAATCGAAGCATTCGAAAAAATAAAAAAATCCTTGGTTTCTGATGATATAATACTAACATATCCTGATTTTAAAAGTCCCTTCGAACTTACAACAGATGCCTCGAACTACGCCATAGGTGCTGTTCTATCACAAAAGGACAAACCAATTACTTTCATATCAAGAACTTTAAGTAAATCAGAAGAGAATTACGCCACCAATGAGAAGGAAATGCTCGCCATTATATGGGCATTAGACTCCCTCAGAAACTACCTATACGGTTCGGCAAAAGTTCTTATCTTCACAGATCATCAACCTCTTACCGGTGCACTCAGCACAAAGAATAACAACAGCAAGCTCAAGAGATGGAAAGCATCTTTAGAAGAGTTCAATTATGAACTAAAATATAAACCAGGTAGGACCAATGTAGTTGCGGATGCAATATCTAGAACATCTCCGGTAACCCAAATCAATTCCCTAACACCCACAATTCATAGTGACGAATCATCGTCGCATGGCTTAATTTATAGTGTAGAATCGCCAATAAATTGTTTCAAAAACCAAATTTTACTTCAAGAAGGTACACAACCTAGTCAAAATTTCCAAATCATATTTCCCACTTACCACAGACATACTATCATTGAACCTATTTTTACCGAATCAAACTTAATTCAAATTCTAAAAAAATGCCTTAATCCATCTGTAACTAATGGAATCAAAACAGGCGAACGCATAATGGGCTTAATACAAAATATTTACAAAGACAATTTCTGTTCATACAAGATCCGATTTACACAAATACAAGTCCAGGATGTGGAAAACGAACAAGATCAAGAGAATTTAGTAATGGAAGAACATAATCGCGCTCATCGAAACCAAAAAGAAAATAGAGTCCAAATTTTAGAAAAATACTTTTTCCCTACACTAAGTAAAAAACTAAAAAAATTTACTAAGCTCTGCCTTATTTGTAAACAGAATAAATACGATAGAAAACCCAATAAAGTCCCAATACAATCTACTCCCATACCCAAATATCCCGGTGAAATTATACACATTGACATATTCTCTACAGAAGGAAAACTTGTTATCACTGCAATAGATAAATTTTCTAAATATGCCGTTACAAAAGCAATAAACTCAAGGGCTACAGAAGATGTAAGACAACCAATAAGAGATATTATCTTTGGTTTCGGAATACCGAAAGTAATAGTCTGCGATAACGAAAAATCATTTAATTCAGAATCAATTCTCTTTATGCTGCAAAACGAATTTGGAATTAATGTCTTCACTACACCTCCCTACACTAGCACATCTAATGGTCAGATAGAGAGATTTCACTCAACTCTCGCTGAGATTATGCGATGTTTAAAAGCTGAGAAAATCTACGAATCCTTCACGGAACTCCTAGAAGCAGCTGTTAATGCATATAACCTTTCTGTACATTCAGTAACAAACAAGAAGCCAATCGATTTATTTTTCAGCAGAGATACCGAAAGTTCAGCTCAAATTAAGGATGCACACTTAAAAAACATAGATAAATTAAAGTCTAAACAAGAAGCCGATATAACATATCATAATAAGAAAAGGCCTGATTTAAAAGACTACTCTCCTGGAGATATCATCTACGTTAAAGTAAATAAACGATTAGGTTCAAAGCTTTCAACACGATATAAAAAAGAAAAAGTAAAAGAAAATAAATCAACAACCGTTGTAACACTTTCAGGCAAAGTCGTGCATAAATCCAACATTAGAAACTAATCCTATCTTCTTTTTTCCTTTTATCCAACATAGCCCGATAAATCTAGGAATTCAATCAAAGTTAAATGAAGTACAAAATGTTTTGATGCAGTTTTGTTCCAATGATAGATAAGAATATAAAACCACAGTTTTACACCAAAATTTGTAATGGCGTCTAGGGTAAAATGGGGTAAAACTGAAAAAGGGCCAATTCTAAACGGGAGTTTCTAGAATTTTGTTTTGTTTTTTTGTCGATAGATGTTAAAAATATAAGAAAGTTATGCATATATTTTAAAATTCTTAAAAAATTTTTGAAGGAGTTATGATTGTTTAAAAGTTGAAAACAAGAAAATAGTTATTTATAAAATAATTCACCAAAAATCAGAAGTTCAACCGATTTTGATTAAATTTCTATTTTTAGAAAGATAATAAGAAAAAAAGTTAACCATTTTTAAGGATATTTTGATGCTCCTTTTCTACAATTTTTTTTGATTTTTTTTAAAAAACATGCTTTTTTGTGTCAATTTTTAACACATTTTTGCCTATATCTTTCTAAGGGGGCGGTCTAAAAACTTAAAATTTTCACAGCACATACATAATGTTGATTTAAATTTTTGAGCAAAATTTTGATTTTTCAAAATACCGTTAAACAGAGATATTTACATTTTACAGTTAGTTTAAAAAACACATCATATGTCTGGAGTTTATGAATATATAACTTTTGTTTTTTTTTTAGTTAAAAAGTTTAATATCTTTTTGTTATTCAAATATATAATACATAACTGTACATGCTATACAAGCTTCACAAATCGAGTCGAAAATCGAAAAAAATATCACCTATTTTACGGTCTTTTAAGGGTAATAACCAAAAATAATAATAATAAAAGATTATAACGGTTGATTTTTCGTGAGAATTTTGTCTATCCAAAACTTAGGTATTTGCATTTAACAGTTAGTTTGAAGACAACTCATAACTCTGGAATGCAGTAGCGTATACAATGAATTTTTTAAAGAATCAACTTCGATGCGGGGGGGCCTTTAGTCCATATAGCCCCCACCCCTCCCTTTGAGTTTTTTAAATCACCTGTGGGGAAGGGATTGGGTCCATATAGCCCCGGTGCCTTTTGTCCATATAGCCCGGGGGGGGCTTTAGTCCATATACCCCCCCCCCCCCCCCCCCCCCTGTATACGCTTCTGCATTCCAGAGTTATGAGTTGTCTTCAAACTAACTGTTAAATGCAAATACCTAAGTTTTGGAAAGACAAAATTTTCACGAAAAATCAACCGTTATAATCTTTTATTATTATTATTTTTGGTTATTACCCTTAAAAGACAGTAAAATAGGTGATATTTTTTTCGATTTTCGACTCGATTTGTGAAGCTTGTATAGCATGTACAGTTATGTATTATATATTTGAATAACAAAAAGATATTAAACTTTTTAACCAAAAAAAAACAAAAGTTATATATTCATATACTCCAGACATATGATGTGTTTTTTAAACTAACTGTAAAATGTAAATATCTCTGTTTAACGCTCAAAAATTTAAATCAACATTATGTATGTGGTGTACAAATTTGAAGTTTTTAGACCGCCCCCTTAGAAAGATATAGCCAAAAATGTGTTAAAAATTGACACAAAAAAAGCATGTTTTTAAAAAAAAATCAAAAAAAATTGTAGAAAAGGAGCATCAAAATATCCTTAAATATGGTTAATTTTTTTTCTTATTATCTTTCTAAAAATAGATATTTAATCAAAATCGGTTGAACTTCTGATTTTTGGTGAATTATTTTATAAATAACTATTTTCTTGCTTTCAACTTTTCATCATCATCGTGTCCTGTATCCCCGGCTGGGGCATAGGGCGTCAACAAAACGTCTCCATCCTTCACGGTCTGCTGCAAGGTACTTAAGCTGTGGCCACGTCTTTCTCTGGGATTCTGCTTCCGCTAAGACAGTTGATTTCCATGTTGTTCTTGGTCTTCCAACCCGCCGTGCACCCTGAGGATTCCATTCAAAGGACTGCTTTGCAATTTCATCGTTTGGTTTCCTCAGTGTGTGACCAATCCAACGCCATTTACGCTTTCTTATGTCGACGTCCAGCCGCTCTTGACTTGTCCTGCGCCACAATTCCTCATTTGATATTATTTGTGGCCAGCGAATCTTTAGGATGTGGCGAAGACAGCGATTCACAAAAGCCTGCAATTTCTTCGAAATGGTAGACGTGACTTTCCAGGTTTCACAAGCATATAACAGCACGGATTTGACATTGGATTCGAAGAATCTCAACTTAGTGCGTAAGGAGATTTGACTGGATTTCCAAACTGGGGACAGAGTACCGAAGGCAGCACGAGCTTTATTTATTCTACTTTTAACGTCCAGATCCGTACCACCGTTTGCAGAAACAATACTGCCAAGGTAGTTTAATTGTTCCACTACTTCAACTGGCGTCTGGCGTAAAATAATACGCTGCTGTGTGGAGCGGCCTGTGAGCATTATTTTTGTCTTTTTGCTGTTAATTCTTAGACCACTCGACTCTCCCTTCACTTGCAGTGCTTGGCACATCCCGTTCAGCCCACTGATGTTATTTGCCAGTAGACATATGTCATCGGCATAGTCTAAATGACTGAGCCTTTCGAACGGTCTCCATTGAATGCCCTGTCGCTCAGCTGTACCAACACTGGCCGTCAATACGTCGTCCATCGCCAGCAGGAAGAGAATTGGCGATAGAACATCCCCTTGTCTCACACCCTGTTGCACTACGAAGGAGTCGGATAGCTGCCCATTGTGCAAAACAAAACACCTCGCGTTGTTGTAGGACTCTTTAATAATGGCAACAATTTTTGTTGGAGTTCCTCTACCAAGCAACGATCTCCATATACATTCTCGGTTAACTCGATCAAAGGCCTTTTCAAAATCCACGAACATGAGGTAAAGCGGTGATTGATATTCCATCGACTGCTCGAGGACGATACGCAGGGTGTTGATATGGTCGACACACGATCGACCACTGCGGAAGCCAGCTTGATGCCTCTTGAGTGTAGACTCGATTCTATCCTTTATTCGCTCGAGTATGATTGTTGCCATTAGTTTTGGGAAAACGGACAAAACGGTGATACCACGCCAATTGTTGCAATTCTTTAAGTCACCTTTCTTTGGCAACTTAACAATCACACCATCCTTCCAGTCCCTGGGATAGCTTTCGTTTTCCCAAATGTTTTGTATCAGCGGATGTAAAATACTAGCCGCTGCTACGGGATCGGCTTTCAGGAATTCAGCTGGTATTCCGTCCAGTCCAGCTGCCTTGTTGTTTTTGAGGAGATTTATTGATGTACGAATTTCCGATTCTGACGGGGGTTCGATGTCAATACCCCTATAGGACCTGCGCATCTCGTTTAGTTGGGGCACTTCAGCACTCTGCTCAACTGAATCCTCATTTAGCAGGGCACAAAAATGGTCCTTCCATCTACGAAGCTGATCCTCAATTGATACCAAAAGTGTGCCATCCACATCCATTACAGGATGATTGGTGTTGCTTTTTTTCCCGATAACATCTTTGGCTATTTGGTACAATTCCCGGATATCTCCTCTTCTGGCAGCGCTTTCCGCATTATCTGCGAGTCCATCCAACTTCACCCTCTTGTCACGTCTCACACAGCGGTAGACCATCTTATGTGCAATGCGGTACTCTCTTCGCAAGTCAGCCTTTCGTTGAACATCAGCTTCGGCATTTATTTGGATTTTCAACGATTTGCGAAGTTCGATCTTATCCCAGGTGTCTTGGGATATCCAAGAGTCTCTACGTCTCGTTCGCTTGGGTACAGTTTCGGATCCAGCCTCCATAAAAACACTTTTAATTTCACCCCACATCTCATCAATTGTTGAATTCTGGATTCCATTTAATGACGAGGCTCTGTCGTTAAGGGTGGTGACATAGTTTCGACATATGTTGGGGTCATTTAAAGCAATAGTAATGAATTTTGTTCTCCTTGCTGCATCCTGCGCTGGTTTTTGTACGGCAGCGGTTCGTAGTTTGAGACTCATCAGAACCAAATGGTGGTCGCTTCCCACATCGGCTTTCAACTTTTAAACAATCATAACTCCTTCAAAAAATTTTTTAGAATTTTAAAATATATGCATGACTTTCTTATATTTTTAACATCTATCGACAAAAAAACAAAACAAAATTCTAGAAACTCCCGTTTAGAATTGGCCCTTTTTCAGTTTTACCCCATTTTACCCTAGACGCCATTACATATTTTGGTGTAAAACTGTGGTTTTATATTCTTATCTATCATTGGAACAAAACTGCATCAAAACATTTTGTACTTCATTTAACTTTGATATATAGTCAAATTTTGTCTAGGATGATCGGGCTAAACAGATACCTATTAAAACCAATCCAAGGAACCGTTAACATCCTAGACTATTCCAACTCCCCCATCATCATCCTTAACGATGGAATTGCGAAAATTTCCGAAGGAAACTTTAAACTTATCCATACTATCGAACTGACGCCATACGAACATTTCATTTCGAATGCACAATCTATTATCCTTAAACAAATCCCTAAAACCAATCCTTACTTCCCAATAATTCATCATGAAATAGAACAAATTAAAAATTTAATCCAAAATCTTAAAGTTAGTAGATCAAAACGATCATTAGATTTCATAGGAACAGGATGGAAGTGGATAGCGGGATCACCCGACCACGAAGATTTCACCATCCTTAGAAATAAGATAAGCAATGTAATTGAAAACAATAATGAGCAAATAGTAATCAACGAAGAATATAAGAAACGAATAAATATACTTACCAATGTAACTAATGAAATTATAAATACAATACAAAAAGACAGTACTATCGAATATCAATTTAATGTAATATTATTATTTAAGATAAAACTTATAAAAGAAGAATTAACGAATATTATTTATGCTATTGAACTTGCTAAAGAAAATATTGTCAACTCCAATATTATGTCGAAAAATGAAATAAATATTATATTAAGTAAAATGGATAAAGAAATATTACCATACACAAATTTAGAACAAGCAATTAAATTTGCCGATGTAAAAATTGCATTCAATTTAAAAGATTTACTATATATTGTTAGTATCCCAAAAACAAAAAAAAAGATATTTATGAAAAATTAATTGTAATCCCAATGAAGAAGAATAATGGTTTAATAAACAAAATATCTTATAGAAATATATTAAGAAATGAAAAAATATATATGGAATGCTAAATAACTGTAAGAAAATTGAAGAAATTTCTCTCTGTAAACAAACAGATCTAATTGATTTAAGTAATAATAAGTGTATCATAGGTTTACTAGAAAATAAAAATGCATCATGCAACTCTACGAATAGCCAACACATTGCCCAGGTTGAAGAAGTATCACCAGGACTTGTCATCCTTAATCAATTCAACGGTACAATAGAAGCTAATAATCACACTCAATCGCTTAATGGAAACTACATAGTCAAATTCTACAATGAAACAATAATGATCAATAACCAACAATACATTGCGCAAGAAATTGTCAACATTCAAGTTTTACCACCAACATTGCATACAATTCCTGAAGATTTGGCAGTTGAAGAAGTCCTTTCCTTAGTCCTTAGAACTCATGAAGGAACTGCATACGAAAAACACGCAGCATCTCACTAAGATTCAACTAGAGAAGGACACACACCAAATAACAACGTACGTGATATTTGCAGCCGTATTCTTCACAATAGTGTTATTGCGTTACAAATCCAAAACACCCACGAGTAATTTGATAACAACACCACCTATGATTATGATATCAAATCAGGATGAATCCAATCAGCCATCACCTCTTCAAAGATATCCCAGCATCTTTAACATCATGTAAAAATGCGTGGACGCATTTATTAAAGAAGGGAGGAGTTAACGACACTTAAGCTGAAAATGCAAAAAGCTTGAAAAAGCAAATTATTTATTTCCCGTGGGAACGCAATTAGGTCAACGACGACACGAGCAACCATTCTGCTGACGAAGCGTCTGCGACGCGACGACCGCTACCTGCAGGCAACATGATGCAATAGGTTTAGAGTAGGTTACTTTAGAATAAAATTATTATTGTAAAATTAGTCTTAGTTTGGATATGAAATAATAAAGTTGTTTTTTTTAAGAAAAATAAATTTAGTTTAGTTTAATTTCTATAAGCATAAAACTAAAAAAAAGCTTTGTAGCTTTTTTAAGCTTCCTTCTTGGAGTCTAGCAGTCAAAAAGATAAGGAATAGATACGAGGAAAGATCATTCAATTAGCATAGAAATAGAATACAAAAGAAATATTATCCTAACATCTTTTATTTAGTTTAACAAATAAATTACTTGTTTTTATTTGTTTCCTAATGAATTATACCAATTAAAATTAGATGCAAATGCTCGTTTTGTTTTTATAATTAGAAGATGAAAAAAAAGCAAATTCTTTTAAAATACATAATTTCATACCAATAGCTATGTATGTACATACAAACATACATATGTACATACAAACATACATATGTATTTTGTATGTATTAAAAGCAAAATTTTTTGCAGGTAGAACTATTTCTAAATGGAACTACATCACAGTTGCAAAAAGGCTTACTATTGTACTGAATTCAGTACTATTGGACTTTCCCAAGTACGCAAGTACCACTTTTCAATTTTCAGTACTATTTGTACTATTTTTAATTTTTGAAAAGGTCAACTTTCATAAATCTCTTAAATCAAACAAATATGTTCAGTCAGATTTCACCTCATCTTCACGTTAAGAAACTTTTAATGAAAGACCCATATTGTCAATAAACTTACTAGAAAACCACCTTCCCTTCGAAGAAATCTATTGCGGGACAGAAAGTGAAATTTTGTACACTTCCAAAAATTTAACTGAAAGCGAAATTTATAGCTTTAAAAGTCATGAACGGCTGTTCTATATAGCTTTCCTCGAAGATGTGAAAAAAAATTTTATTTTGAAGACATTTTTTGAACTCGGTGCTACATTTTTCACAAACTTCAATTTTAGATGGCCAAGTGAATTCAATTGATTTTTTCCTGGCGAACAAAAAAACATTGAACTCGCTAAAAAAGAATATCGAGAGCTAGCTGACTGCCAATACTTAAAAAAATTTAGAAGTGCTTCTATTTCTGAGTTCTGGCCTGAAATTGGTCTTGTTAAAAATGAATGAAACGAGTTCATGTTTTCAAATATAAACCGAATTGTCCAGGGTGCTTTTCCTATTCCTCATTCTTTCGCAAACGTCGAAAGAATTTTTTCTTATCAAAATATTATTTAAAAAAAAAAAACTAAGAAACCGAATGCAGGTGGACACGTGTTCTGCACTAAAAACCTAATTAAAAATGAATGCTGTTACAGCTATATTATTCAAAAAGTCAATTGAATAGACATTCAACGAGCTAACCACTTGCCGATGAAGAAATTTTAGAGTAAGAAAAACATATGAATGTAATGTATTATATGTACATATGAATGTAAATACAAAGAAAAGACTTGTGCTAAAGTTGCTATCCGTCCATAAGACTTATTTTAGAATAAAATTACATCAATGAAATGCATAGGTATATTTGATTATGTATTTTTGTTTTAATAAAATATTTATTTAAATTGTTTGCGTTGTTTTATAATTTAAAAAAGTTCAGTACTATTTCGTCTTTTTCGGTACAATTTTTTTTCAGTTTTCAGTACAATCGACAAAAGTCAATTTTCATCACTGAACTACATACTTCAAACTCTTGCTTCAAATTTCCTTCATTTACATTTCTCAAGAATCTGTTCTAATGCTCTGTTCTGATTTGAATTTTTCCCTCCAAATTGAACCATTTAAATTATGTTAAACTCAGTTAAGTGAAAGCGAGTTTCTGATATGCGTATACGACTACGAGTATTCATTAATACTTGTCTCTTTTAACAGATATCTATCATTGGGCTTGGGATGGTATTGATATAATTTTTACTATCAAGAAATGTCAAAGCGTTACCAATTGCTTAATTGCGTAATTATACAGATTGATTTAAGAAAAAAAAAATAATACAGTTATCTGAAATTAACATATTTTAATTTAATGGAAGTTTGTCTGTCAAATTTTAAATAAATATATTCGAATTTTCGAACTTATCTTAGAGGGGCACACTTTTATCACATCAATATCTCAATCGTTCAATGCTTTTACCTTCCAACGAAATTTGGCTTCTAGCTACTTTTTTGCCTTAAAAAAATATTCATTCTGCTTATCATTTTCTTAAACTATTTTCATTGTTTTTTTTTTTTGTATTTAAATCTTTTATTCGTTGTTGGAGTTTTGGTTTTTCTGTATAATTTCTGTTTTTTGCAATGTTTGTATTTATGTATTTATTTGAATATGTATGAGTTGAGTACCTTACCTAACTGCGAGGAAGATGAATCTTGTTGGGTAGGTAAAATTTAATTGATATCTTAGGGAAGAAATTTAATTTGTTGTTGAAAAAAATCATGTGTGTGAAGTTAGATTCGCCATTTTTGATTTTCCAAAAAAAATGTTGTGCTATAGTTACGGTGACCATATTTCTGGGAGCAAAACCCGGGACAAAAAATGAGGAATTTGAAAACATTAAAAAATTGTTGGACTTTTCAATTTCAATATTTTTTATTTAATATCTAAAACAATATAATAACTGAAAAACATACGAAAAAGAAAGGAACATTAACATAAGATATAACAGGTTTGTTCGATGTCAGCACTGGGGCGCACTGGGTCGCCCTGAACTCGCTCTAATGTGTTTTATGTGAAACTTTTTTCACCCCAGTTTATTCGCACTGTGTTCGATGTGTGTTCGGGACGAGCACTGAATTCGCTCTCACGCACCCCAGGTTTTTTCTCGGGGAAAGAAATCAGAGCTGCGAAATTAAAATCAGCTGTTGGTAAGAGTTGAATGTCAAAAGAAAAGAATTAACTTTGCAAATTTTTATGGCGAAATAAATGGTAAAGCCTAGTACGCTGCTGATGCGAAACGAAAAATCCCATACAAAAATGACACAACAAAATCATAAACTAAAAATTTAGTGCTACTTTTCGTTCTGCAGTACCCTGTTCGATGAGCGAAATTGATAATTGTAGCAGATTATTTGGAGATGTCTACACTCTTGTTTCGCACTAAATTAATTACCCAGACCATTTATTGTGTGCGAAAAAATGACGTTAGTGTTTTTTCGTGTTTATTTTTGTTGTTTCTTTCATTACCGCATGGCAGCTTGTGATTTTTTTGCATTTGCATTTGTTTTAATTTTTTGAATTTGTGCAACTGTCAATGAATATTTTCCGCTTCGTTTTCGTAAGCATTTCGTTGTATTGTTGGAGACCGACTAAAAATTTCGTTTTTCGTTTCGCAGCGTACTAGGCTTAAATGTGAAATGTTTTGTATACTATTTTGTTACTATTTATTAATTAATATATATTAATTAACGGAATGCTTAGAAAAATATTTGGAAATCTAGTGCCTGCATAAAGATTTTGAAGCTGCACAAAACAGTACTTTAGCAACTTAACATTTGTATTATACAAAAGTAGCGCTGAGGTGTTCGATGTGAAATCAGAGCCCGAGCAGCCCCCAGTTTTTTGACATTTGAATGATATTCCCCAGTGCGCCCTTGGGCAGGGGACATCGAATAAACCTAATGTCTTCACAACATACAAACTAAAAAATAAAAAAAAAAATAAGCTTTACATTTCCAATCTCATTATTAAAATAAGGGCCAGTTTTTCAGTGTAGAATTAACTCTGAGTTAAATCGGGGTTAGCTAGTCCTGAAAATTAGTCAATCCTGAGTTATTTCAGAAGCAGTTTTTCACTTAATATTTCAGCTATCAAAAATTTTGTTACGGCTTTTACAATAGAAATCAAGATAGCGCAACTACGAAAACTTCGCACTTTTCAAATATTTCAATAACTTTCACTATCAAAAGCCAACTTATCAAATTAAGCGAGTTAACTTGGAGTTACCTTACAGCGTTAGGTTTAGACGCATATTAGAGACTGCGTAAAGTAACAATGCCTCTAAACACCTAAATGTTATTCATACAATTTATGTGACGTTGAGTAGTCATTTCTAGCTAGTCTCGTTAGTGGTAGGATAGTGACTACATAAGGAAACTTTTGTTTGACATCTAAACGTAATAGATTTATATTTTTGTACTTCTTTTAACACAAGAGCATTGTAAATAAAATGGATCGCACAATATTTTAGGAATAAGGATTTACGCAGCGTTGAATAGAGCCTTAGTAAGGGCTAATACACTACGTAAATGTTGACTCGTTGAGAGGTGTTTAAGTGAATTCTAATGAATACGACTGTTAGAATATTGATTGAAAAACTCAGGTTTAAAACCGAAATGAGCTCGCACTGAACTATTGGCCTTTATTCTTTTAATAATTTTTATTTTTTTTTTTATTTACTTATATGAAATAAAAAAAACTTCTTGGAATGTGCAAATACGGGACAAATACGCAACAAATATCTGAACACGGGACGCTTGTACGTCCCGGGTGTCTTAAAAAATAAACCGGGACAACCTATAGAAATACGGGACAATCCCGGGAAACCCGGGACGGATGGTCACCGTAGCTATAGTAAGATGCTCAACTTGTGCTGCCATGAGCCATATTTAAAAAAAAAAGTCGTACTAAGGGTAGGTATGGTTCTTAGAGGGTACTGATTACCCACTTTTTTTAGCGTGAACACTAACACCGGCATTTTAGATTTTAGAAAAAAAAATAGTGTTGTATTGTGCTTAACTAGTGCTGCCTTGTGCTGAAAATATTAAAATATATGCGAATTTTAGTTTATCTTTTTGGCTATGGTAGCATAAAATGAGCACAAAACAGCACAACTTCACTTTTTACTAAATTCCAAAATTTCAAACAATTTTATCAGTCAAATTTGTAAATTATCGTTTTTTTTAACACAGCACAAGGCAGCACAAGCTGAGCACATCTTTTTTATTTTGAAAATAGAAAATGGTGGTGCTAACTTTGCACTTCGGAAAATAGTTGTTTGGCCGTAAAAGTTCAAATTATGCATATTTTTTGGTCATCTCTTCGGCATATGGCAGCACAATTTTCATTTTTACAAAATTGCAATATAACAAAAAATTTTGTCTGTAAAATTTGCGATTTTTGTTTAATATTTACGGAATAAGGCAGCACAAGCTGAGCACAATACAATAAAATTTTATGGTGGTGCTAATTTTTTTTTTGCCGTAAAAGTTGCAAATATATGAGATTTTTTTGTTTATCTCTTCGCCATATGGCAGCACAAACTGATGAGAAAATTGAAAATTGCAGCGCAACTTTTATTTTTAAGAAATTGCGAAGTTAAAAAAATTCATTCCTCCAATTTGCAAACTTGCGATAAGGCAGCACAAGCTGAGTACAATACAACTCAACTTTTTTTTTGGAAATCGAAAATGGCGGTGCTAACTTCACGCTACACAAAATTGTTTTTTGGCCGTAAAAGTTGCAAATAAACGCAATAAAGCGATTTTTTCGGTATATGGCAGAACAAACTGAGCACAATAAGATTTTAAGAAAAAATTAAAAATTAAAACAAAAATAGTTAATTAGTTTTTGGCCTAGAAGTTGCAATCATTCAATTTTTTTTTTATATTTTTGGCGCATGGCAGCACAAACTAGACACAAAACAGCACAACTTTAATTTTTAAGAAATTCCGAAATTAAAAAAAAAAATCATTCGTAAAATTTGCAAATTTGCGAAGTTTTTATTTTAGTTTTTACGGCACAAATTGAGCACAATACAACACAACTTTTTTTTTTTAAAACCAAAAAAGTTAAGTTTCTATAGAGCTGATGTTTTTCTATAGTGAAAGGGTGATTTTGACAGCTACAAGTTAAAGTTTATCTTGCACTAAAAATACTCCTTTCCTCGGTTTTGATTTATTTGCAGTATTAATGCCCAACAATGAGTTAACTCTGAGTTAGTTAATCTTTTTAAATAAATCAAACCCGAGTAAGATAAATCATGAAGCAGTATTTCGGTGGAGAATTAACTTTTAATTGTAGGTAATTGACACGCTTCTTTCATGTATGTATATCTGTTTTGACTGAATCCGCAGAGTTAAATTACGAAATTTGGAATGAATTAAGAGCTAACTGAGACTTTACTAAAAGTTAACTCGGAATTATCTTGGGATATAATATCTAAATTGATGGAAAATACGTTCCAGGAGTTTATTCTGGCCTAACGCCGAATAAAGGATTGTCCTCGCCCAGAAAAACTGGACTTCACTAACTCTGGTTAAACTAAGAATTAACACAACACTGAAACAAACTGCACCAAACAATATAATACTATATAAGAAGGTTTTATAATACAAATTCTATATACTACTGAAATAAATCAGCCAAGTAGAAGACTTAGCATTAAGGATTGGACTTGTTGAATTATTGATTCAAAATAGCTTTTTATGGCCTTTAGTCCTATAAATTGGCGTTTCGTTCGGCTTACTCACTTGAACAGTAGTATATAGAATTTGTATTATAAAACCTTCTTATATAGAAACTATGCCTGGCCCAGGGCAAAAAAACTTCCAGCTTAATGATTAGGAATTCTAATCTTGTTGGATATAGTTTACAGTGGATTTTCGTTGAAAAATTCATGTAAGTTGAACTGAACTTAATATAAATTGCGTATGACAAAGCCCTTACTATGTCACTGATGAGTTCAAGTGAGTAAGCCGAACGAAACGCCAATTTATAGGACTAAAGGCCATAAAAAGCTATTTTGAATCAAACAATATAATAACATTTATGATTCTGGACTGTTATGCCTACTTTTTGCCATATTTAAGGCATTTGCTGCCATAATCGTGATTTATCAAAAAACAATGGCTACAAAATGGCCGACAATATCTACGCAAATCTTACAGTCCAGCGTTAGCGCTTCATATCTTTATAAAAGCTATTACACAAGATAAAATTTGGTCTTATATATACCTACCCAATGTTACCTATATTAATATAAAAAAAAATAATAAATATTTTCCCACAGGCATCAAACATTATCACTTTGCTGTTAAATCACCTCCATGAAATGCAATTTACAAAGGACAACCGCCTCCTGTTTGAGATGCCGGCCGGCGCGACGCGGCTGTTTCTCGACTTATTGCTTGTTATTTGCAGACATGTCAAGATACAACCATACAACCAGCAAATTACAAAGAAATGTTTCTAGGTATGTTGTTGTTGTTGTAGCTGTTGTTGTTGCATGTATAATGACTGTGCCGAAGATATATATGTATATTTTTTTTTTTTTAAGAATTTGGCTTCTGTTCTTTCCTCGCAGTCGCAGGTCAAGTTGGGTAATCGATATCGAAACTGATTGTATCTTATGAAAAGTTTTGTACAGATGCCGACGATTAAATCGCGGGCGTCTCTTTGAGTTTTTTTTTTTGTTTGCTGCTGCTGCGTTCTATGCTTGTCTTAATGTCGGCAGGAGGTTACTTGTCAATATGAACGACAGTACACAATTAGCTTATTTTAAATCTTTGTACTGATTTAATGATAAACTACAAGGATTTTTATGTATTATTGCAGAATAAAAATCAATGCAAGTGGTCAATGTGTCGGACGCAGAAAATTCTACTCACTTCAATACGAGATCGATGAAAAAAAACTTGCCTTAAAGTACCTATATCGCAAGTATAATAGTAAGAAATAACGTCTGAACTAATTTTTTCTTAATGCGTAATATTATTTGAATTAGTGCCCTTTCACACGAGGAAACTGAGTTGCCAGCAACTTTTAGTTCGTTGGTGAGAAGGGCAGGAGGAAAGAGGGGCGAACAGAATCTCCCCGGTCGAGGATTTGAGGAGATTTTTTGACATTTCCTTTCACATCTAGGTTTAGGTGTGTTCAACCAATAGACTTTAAAAGGAAATTTCAAAAATTGCCTGGAGATTTGTTTCCTCGTATGAAAGGTACAAGAGATTTTTAAGGAGATTAAAAGAAAACGTCAAAAAAATCTCCAGCAACTTGTTTCTTCGTGTGAAAGGGGACTTAAACATTCTAAAACTTATTAGGCCGATCACCACCCACTTCGAAAATATAAAATTTTGTAGTACCTCATAAAATTATGAATATTTGTATGTTGCTCATCTTAAAACAGCTGTTGCAATATTTTTGACCGAATTTAGGATGCGAATAGGACGATTAGGATGACGAATTATTCTACTTAAAAACCGCGAACTCTGGATTATGCGAATCCAATCAAGATAATAACAAAACAAAACGAATTAATTAAATAATAAATTTGTGCAACCGGCACACGCGAAAAATTAGATCGAAATGACCAAACTGTCAAAACGATCAAGAAGGATGGGAGAATAGAGAGATAAGACAAAATATTGCAACAACACTGCAACAACGATGCAGCCAACAGGCTAATCAGCTGGGGGTGGGTTCGTCGAATTTTATATGAACAATTAAAGAATTTAATAATATGAATCGAATAAAAAAAAAGGTTTGATAGAAAGTAAATAAAATTAAGGTAAGTACAGGGGCGTAGGTACTTACGCTATAGGGTGGGCGCCAGGAAACTTTTATGGTCGTTTGCCTTAACCAGGTACTGAAAATGTTTCTTCAAAGTAGGAAGAAAAACACAATGATTTAAATCCCTGATGGGGAGTTTAAAAGTTTATTATAAAAAATGTCTGGGAAACCGTGGCTTACGCCTGGATTAAAACCCAGAATCTTTTCGAGATAAAAATAAAATATAAATAGATAAGTTTTGTTCGAAGAACAATTTAAAAAGAAAAATGAATGAAACAAAGTATAAAAAGAAATTAAGAACAAAAGAACAAAGACCAAAGAATGGACCGCTATCACCGGTCCCGAAATCAAGGACAAGGAAAACTACTTTACGAATGGGTCACGAGTCTCACAATTTTGAGATTTTAAAACCGAATTCAAAGGCCAACCGAATATCAATTTAATCAATGTAACTATCAAACGAATTATATAAAACTACTATATCACTCTACTTATCTTTTTTTTAACTCCTTTTTCCTCTTCCTCTTCCTTTTCCTGCTCTGTTCGCCCCGTTCTGGCAAAACCTCAATTTTGAAACTCCTTTCTTCAAAGCGAGTTTTTCACTGCAATATATCTCCTTCTTCAAATAACTTTCAAAAACACTTTTGCTAATATTCCCAATTACACTTATTATTCAAAACATTTTCAAAATTTTCCAACTTTCTATCTTCTTTTTTTTTCTTTCTCAAATTTTTTTACAACCTCTATCGGCTATTCAGGTCAACCAAGAAGTGGTTGTTTCTGCCTAGCCTTTGTCACGCACATACATATGGTTTTCGTGGAACTCTGTTACGATTCCACTCCGAGGTTGAGTTTCAACGAAACTATCTCTCACTCACACATTCAAGGGATTCCCTAAGTTGTTGGCGTTGTCCCAAAGCTTGACGAATCCAAGGCCGGAGCAAGACATATTCACAATAATCTACTTTGAGAAAAGAATCAAAAAAACTATAAACAGTTGAAAACATAATTCTGAGCATTCTCTCAGTTACTCTACATTTCTAACTTTTTGAAAATTATTCGAAGAAGGCAAATATTTTCTTTTGACAATTTTCTAAACCTTTTTGAGGAAACGAAGGAGGAAGGCAAAACTCAACACAAACTAACTATCGCGCAATCTACTATTCGGTGGACCTTTGTGCAGATTTGGGGAATGAAGGGAGTAGCGTTTAGCGTTCCATTCTTTTATGCGGTCGATGTTTATTTAAAGTTAAAATTAAAGTTAAACATTTAGGCTGGGCTTGGCGCCATGTTTAAAAAAAGAAAAGTTAAGTTTATGTTGATGTTGCGTTGCTCGAAATCCACACTAAGTGTGCAATGTATGTTTCCCATTTCAAGTTTCGTTAAGCTTCCTAGCTTCGATTAAAGATGGCGTGTGAGTCTCCAGCCCGTCCGCTGGCTCAACACGAAAGAATTAAGATATACGATGAACCTAGTTTTGTTATCCTCCCCGGGCAACTCTCAAGCTCCCAGAGGACAACGGACTCAAAATTGTGGGTAGAAAAATGGGATTGGTTTGGGGTGGAGGGGAAAACAGACAACGAGAGTAAGACTATGACCAAACAGCATAGTCGGAAGAAGGTTTTAAGAACCGCAGGAAGAGAAGTTTTTGTTGCGGTAAATCTTACCGTAACACAGCTGTTGAGAAGATATACGATTTTATTGCTATTCGGCTACCTCGTGGCATAATGGTGCGTTGGACTGTCATGCCGAAAGTGTGGGTTCAATTCCCAGCCTCTTGCGAGGAACTGACAAAGCCTCCCTATACTTGTCATGAATAAGTGCTTCTCTGTAAAAAAAAAAAATTGTAGGTCCCTTCCATTCCTGCTAACAACACGCACACAGGAATGGTTGAGAGTTGTAAGTCACTAGGCCCTGGTTCTCCACGAGCTGTTGTGCCACCCTATTTATTTATTTTGCTGTCAAGTCTATAAGTCCTTAAAATTGCCGTGGATGTCCTTCCAGTTTTATAAGCAGCGAAAGGATTTTGCAAATTTTGCCCTTTTTCGGTGCATACTATCGTACATTAATATCGACATTATATAATCACGTTTTATATCCTCCTGATAACAGAAATGTGTATTTTGTGTGCTTTTTTATACCCATTAGTGCCTTTTTTTCCCTTTTTTGTCTATTTCGCCTTTATGTGACCAAACAAATTAAAGTAAAAAAAAAATGGTAGTTCAGAGTGTCTGTATACCGTGAGCTTTCTGTCAAAACCTCTTAAATCCAAATTGAAAAATAGCTTAAGAGACATAAAAAACCGATTCGCAATATAATAAAATGGAATTCTAGTTCAGAACAGAAGTCATAGCTCCTATGGGAATTTAATAAGAGTTGGGGAAGACATTTAATTATTCTGATATCGTAATAATACTTTATAGGAAGTTTAAATCCAAGTTTTCCACTATCAACCCTTTGCAGAATTTCCGCTATCTTGGTTTAAAGACTGTACTCGGTCTTGGCTATTTTCTAAACGGAGGAACGAAAAGAGATGTTCTTTTCTGTATTTAATAGATTTTGCAAATATTAAAAAGTCGTGGTGTAAAAAAATCGTAAAAATAAAGGAATGGAGATATTAAAAGATATTAAAAATCAAAAACAGGGAAGCAGATGGCTTAGAAATAATTTGCAATAAATAAGGACTATACTTGGTGTTTTTAGATTTTATGTTTTTGGAAAGGTAAGAAAATATTTTACTCATGTTTTAGGAATTTTCGATTGATACGTTTATTTTTGGCGCAAAATTTGTTTGAAAAACGCAATTTTTCGCAATTTTTTAAGTTTTTGATTTGTATATTTTTGACGAATGGGTTTGAAATTTTTAATAGACAGAACGCTGATTAAGTATATGACATTATTTTGCTATATCATAGGTACATGATTTTACCTGTTCTACAAGCTTCCACTATCTTGAGCTATAGAGTAAATTCATTTTTCACGAATAACAACAGAGGCTTGCTTTTGAATTAATACAAGAAAATTAGATACAATTATTTTGCTTGCAATAAATATTTTACGAGAATTATCACAAATTATCAACAAAAAATAAATAGTAAAAAAATGTATTCAAAAACAATTTGTTATTTAAATACTCTTAAAAGAAGAAAATAAACTTTAATTTGAATCAAACCCATCAATTTATTACATTACACAATTCTTATGATTTTAAAGCTAGTTGTGTGATTTACTTGTGTAGATATATTACCCTTCCTATTTTATACCTAAACAAGTCTATCCACAATAAGCTTTTATATCATATAAAATGTGTAATGTAATAAATTGATGGGTTTTTATCAGAGTTACGCGTTCTCAAAAGAATTAAAAAGACTTTTAAAGAACAAAAAGAATTAAATTGATTTTGAATATTATAAACAATGATATTAATAGTTTGAATTTTAAACGAAGAATGAAAAACTAGATTTCAATTATTATACAAAAAGCTATACAGTTAAAGTAAAGTTATTTAGATACAATTTATACATGATAAGTTATTTATATCATAAGGTACAAAATGCTTCTATTCAACACCCCCTCTCAATTTGTGACTTGAAGATGATGATGAGGTCCGAGTCCAATTAAACATTTTTTGTGATTTGGCCCTGGAAGAGACTTTGTGAAAATATCTGCAACCATCTTTTCCGTTGGTAAATATTCCAGCGATGCCGGCCTCGAATGTAATGATACCTAATATCAATGTGCTTGGAACGAGCGTGGGAAAGGTGCAGGGAACTAAGTCCCCGGGAACCAAGTCCACCGAGGGCCTTAGTTCTCATTTAATGGGAACTATATCCACTTTAACGAAGTGGACTTAGTTCCCAGGCAAGGTGAGCAAGTAGTCCACTTCTTTATGAGAACTAAGTACACATTTTGAAATATGGAGAGGGAACTAACTTCCAACGATAAAAATTACAAAAATTCAAAATTCCGCGAAAACTTTGCATACACCCAACCTTGCACCTACCCCAAATCCTATAGTGAGCCCAAGCAGGGGGGTTGCAGGGGGGCAGCATGCCCCCCCATACATACCTCACTGTTTGTTCGCCGTTATGCTGGGTGCTAGCACTGTATTTATGTAAGACAAAGCATTACGGCGAATAAACAGTGAGGTATGTATCGGGGGGCATGCTGCCCCCCTGCAACCCCCCTGCTTGGGCTCATTATAGGATTTGGGGTAGGTGCGAGGCTGGGTGTATGCAAAGTTTTTTTTGGCATTTAAGGAATCTTTGAATTTATCCTATATAGCCAACAATTGTGAAAAGTATTTCTATTTTATTTATAAGATTGATTTTTTATTTGGAAGTGGGAATTAAATACACATTTAAAGGGAAGTAAAACCACTCAGTTTTTGAGGAATTTTGTTCCCACCTTCTATGAGAACCAAGTCCACTTCGCTGAAGTGGACTTAGTTCCCATTAAATGAGAACTAATTCCCTCGGTGGACTTGGTTCCCGGGGACTTAGTTCCCTGCACCCGTGGGAAACAGGGTTCTCAGCCAGCTTCCCTGCGCCTTGATTGTCGTTAAACATCTTTACTTCGCATAAAGGTTTTCAAAACCTAACTCCTTAAGGAACTTCAGTAAAAAGACTGCTTCTTTACTTGCATCGCTGACAGCCATATATTCCGCTTCTGTGGAAGACAAAGCAACCGTTCTCTGCTTTCGAGATTCCAAGGAGACGGCAGCTCCACTGAGGATGAAAGTTGATCCTGTATATGACCGGCGATCTATTGTGCAATTTCCCCAATCAGCATCCACAAAGCACGTCAATATATCTGTTTTTCTCTGCGAAATTGAAGACCATAGTGAGATGTTCCTTTCAGGTAACGTAAGACTCGTTTAGCTGCAATCCAGTGTTCTTGATTATAGCAATTATTGAATTGGCTTAAAACACTTGCTGAATGTGCTATGTCAGGACGTGTTGCTACAGCAAGAAACATAAGGGCACCAGTAAGCTCTCGATAAAGAACGTCATAGGACTTATTCTTCGACTCGTCACATCCTTTGGAGAGTTTACAATTTGATGCCATTGGAGTAGCTACGGGCTTGCAATCTTCCATACCAAACCACTTCAATATATCTTCGATGTTCCCACTTTATGACAATTGAACTTTATCCTGAAATCTTTTAATTTGTATACCCAAGCAATAATTGGCCTCACCAAGATCTCGCGTATTGAATTCTTTAGCTATTTGACTTTTAATGTCATTTGTCATTGCTTCGTTGCTTGAAAAAATTAAAATATCATCGACATAAGTGAGTACAAAGATTTTCTTACACTGACTGATATACATATGTAGATGCATGGGTCGGATACAGTCGGAGCTAATCCAATTTTCTTCAATGTTCTGTCGATATGTTCCGTTGGCGTCCAGCTTGTCGTAATCCATATAAAGCCTTTTCGAGTTTACATACCTTCTCGCCCCCATTTCTTAGTAGTTGGTACAGCATTCTGGTTGCTTTCTGTCGTCGACTTGTATCGCTTTCGCTAATTGACATCTTTCTTAACGTTTCTTCCAACAAAACGGGTTTGTCCATGTAAATATTCTCGTTGATTGTCCCATTTAGGTATGCCGATGTGATGTCCATCTGGTATATTTTCGTTTGGTGCTTTGCGGCTAGAGCAATCATTAGCCTTAACGAGCTAAGTTTGGCAACCGGAGCAAACGTTTCATGAATATCTACTCCGGGCTTTTGTGTGAAGCCTTTAGCCACAAGTCTTGCTTTACGCCTCTCGAGCAATCCGTCAGCGGTCCATTTGTTGCGTAAAACCATTCTTCAGCCAACTGTTCTTGAATTCTTAGGCTTGTCTAAGATCGTCCAGGTGTCATTTGTATTCAGGTTTCCAATTTCCGTGTAGATAGCGTCTTCCCAATCCGATTTTTCATCTCCTGATAAAGCTGTTTTGAGCGGTACTTCAGAGGCATTCATGGCAAATTGTTCATCTTTGTTTGTGAGCTCTTGGTCACTTTGCAGTTCGTCATCAATGTTGTTCGTCTGGATGGTTTGAATTTCTTTTTGAAATTTCCTTGGACGTCCTGGTTTTCCTGTTTTTATTTTGGCTGGTCTTCCTGGTCCATATTTAGGTATCGTCTGGGGTACATGTTCTTGGATCAATTCGGTTGGTTCATTGTCAACATCTGGGCTTGTTTCGATATTTTTCTTTGAATTTTCTTCATTCGCATTCGTACTAACACCCTTTGAAATAGTCCCAATGATGGTAGCAAATTTGGGATTTTCTATGCTAAAACGTCCATTTACGGTATCCTCATCAATAAATTCTTCAAAATTGTTTTCATTTTTGGGATCATCTAAGAATTTGGCATCCCTTGAAACATGGATCTTCTTTTGAGACGGAACCCAAACTCTGTAGCCTTTTTGAGCGTCCGGATAACCGACAAAGATGCCTTCTAAAGCCCGGTTATCAAACTTCCCTTTTCCTGGGGTTCCAAGAAGTATACCTTGCTGCCAAATGGATGAAGATAATTAAGCTTGGGTAATCTACCAGTCCACTTCTTGAAAGGAATATCGCCCTCCAAACTTTTTGTGACACAGCGATTACGAAGGTGATTAGCGGCAGCAATGGCCTCAGCCCAGAAAGAAGGTGGAAGGCCTGACTCTTTCAACATACATCGGCTGTTTCGTCTAAGGTTCGGTTCTTCCTCTCAGCTATGGCATGTCTTGTCCATTCAAATGACCAAGTTTCCGGTGCCAAAAAGTTGTGTCTTCAGCTCTACAAGTTGATGCAAGTTGACTTTCTTGATGTTCGGCTCGAAGATAAAACAAGTCTCCATTTCGATCTACTTATATCTTGACTTTTCCATTCTGGTCTTGCACTACAGCTTTATTTTTGGTAAAAAGCACTTGATCGCCTTTGTCCACAATTTTTGCGATAGAGACCAGATTAGTGCGCAGATCCGGAACTTGAAGTGTATTGTTGAGTTTAACCGCCATATTTTCTTTGCCATTCCAGGATGATAAAGTGACGTCTCGCTTTGCAGTCACACGAGAGGATACATTCGTAGCTAGCTTAAGACTGGATTGTGTCGATTGAATATTTTCTAGTAAGGTTCTATCTTTACATAGATGTGAAGTGCAACCACTATCTAGACACCATTTTTCGTTTACAACGTCATCAATAGAAGGATTTGCAAAATATGTAGTATCTGTCTGTTTTGGTGTCGATCCTTTTTTCTTGAAACAATTAGCTGCTTTATGCCCTTCTTTTCACAAAAATTGCAATTGTACTTGAAGGAATGATTTGCCGAATTGTAAGATGAGTTCCTGCTTCTACCTGGCGCGGCGGTTTGTTCGGTTTATTTCGTGATGTGGCGGTACTATGCTTGGCAAACAAGGCTCCTGATGATTGATCTGTGGACTTCCGAATTCGTGCATCATATTCCTCCGTGATTGATTTTTAGAGTTTCGATGTCTGGAAGATTATCGCGAGACTCAATAGCGCATCTGAAATTTTCAAATGAATCAGGAAGGTTATATAATAACATTACAGCTAATAATTCTTCGTTAATGTTGACTTCCATGTTATGCAGTTTATCAACTGTATCAACAAATTTGGAAAGATACTCCCTTATATCGTCTTCTTCAGCCATTTTGTTTTGAGTCAGCCTTTTCAGCAAAGTTGCCTTTCGAGCAGGACCTTTTGAGGCATATATTAGCCGTTTTCCTTTGGAGGTGGCAAAGTACTTATGAGTAGATGAAAACCCTAATCTAGTACTGCCAACTGTACATGCTATCATGTTCGAGTAGATACATTTTACATGGGAAAGCAGTTTGATGTGTTCCATTGAAAAAAGCTAGCAAAGTACTTGCAAGTACTTCGCCACCTCCAAAGGAAAACGCCTATTGTTTCCAATTTCAGCCAAATCACAGTACACATATTAAAGGTAATATCATTAGAGTTTTGATTTTTGTTTCTTCTGCGCATATATCAAAATTTGTGTCAAATGTCAGTATTTGTTGTTGTTTTTACGTGTATTTAAGTCATCACGCTCCCAGCCATTTTTATTTCTGACAATTTCAATTTTATTTTGGTTGTTGTTTTTACGTGTGTTTTTTTTCTCACGCTCACAGCCATTTTTACTTGCGATATAGGTACTATAGGGCAAGTTTTGGATTCGTGCAAAAAAAAAATTTCGAGATAACAATCAGACATGACATTACGATGATAGAGAACACGAAAAAAGTGGGTGGCACAATTCTGTCTGTCTGTCTGTCTGTCTGTCTGTCTGTCTGTCTGTCTGTCTGTCCGTACCTCAACCTACAGCCTAAACCACTGAAGCGATTTTCTTCAAATTTTGAACTTAAGGTTTTTTTGCAACTCTCCAGAGGGGAAATTGAAATTTTTTTTTTAGCTCAAAAAATAACGGTACTTGCCATACAACCGTTAAGGAAAAGCTTATTTATCTCAAAAACGGCTCCAACGATTTTGATAAAAAAAAATCAGTGTATTATTGTAGATATGATATATGTACCTTTTAGTAAGAAAAAAAATCACCAAAAACATTTATTAACGGTACCTGCCATATAACGGTTTTTTTATTTTTGGTGTTCTCATTAACCGCTCATCCGATTTCAATAAAAATTTTTGCACAAAAGCTTTGTTAGAATATAAATAATACTGCATACCAAAATTTTTGAAAAAATAAATTTTGGATTTTTAAAAAAAGATTCAAAATTTTTTTTTGAAAATTCAATATTTCAAAATCGGGTTGATGAATTGTTTTGAAATTTCAGTTTTAAATGTATATTAATATATACTCAAAATTGGCATACCAATTTTTTTTTTGAAAAATGTTACAAAAATTTTATATATAAAAAATTAATTTTTAAGAAAACGGCTCCAACGATTTCAAATTTTTTTTTTGCATATATTGATATTTTTTTAAGTAATCAAATGACATACTTCTTTTTGCGCTCTAAGTTATTTATCAGGCTGTTTATACAATTAAAAGAACGATTTAAATGCTTTTTTATACTTTTTCTTTAATTACTTGAATATTTTTTAAAGTTCTTAAGTTCCACACACAACTTGAACATAAGAGCAAGTACGTGCGATCCAGTCGTGCATTTTATTTATTTTCGACTGACAACCTGCGCAGTATAATACCTTAGATTTGTGTACTGTGCGTCTGTGCAGCCAAATATCCCTAGAAGTCGAGCATCCACGTATTTGGCTTAGTTCAGTTGGGTTTATTGCCAAGATGAGATCGGATTTCACCTTTCGGTCTTCCAACAACCATTTGTCCAGGGCTTCTTGCGTGCTTGCATCTTTTGCATTGATTTCTGGTTTAAGGTTTTCTCCAATACCCATGTATCATTCTTCACGAGAACAGCCTCTATTTGGATTTTCCAGGTTTCATAACTTTGTCTCGATAAATTTTCGATGCGAATGGAATTTACGTGCGCCATTATGTTGCAGAGATTCTTCAATTCAAAAACAAACATAATTTACTTATTGTTCTCTGGGCCCATAACCTATCAGAGTTACGCTTTCTCAAAAGAATTAAAAAGACTTTTAAAGAACAAAAAGAATTAAATTGATTTTGAATATTATAAACAATGATATTAATAGTTTGAATTTTAAACGAAGAATGAAAAACTAGATTTCAATTATTATACAAAAAGCTATACAGTTAAAGTAAAGTTATTTAGATACAATTTATATATGATAAGCTATTTATATCGTAAGATACAAAATGCTTCTATTCAACAGTTTTACTCAATTATGGCCAATTTCATAAACAAATACTAAAATTGCTTTTATCTAAAGTCCTTCTAAATTTTATCAGTAATTTAAAATTTTTTAGTTTCATCAATGTAGAAAGGGATATTTTAATTTAACTAAGTTTTGCTCACATCCCTGCGTACAAAAAAGAGGTTGTTTCGCGCGAAGTGTTTGAGAAAAAGTGAAAAAGCATTATTCTGACAGCAAAATAGCAGCTATTGACTGGAAGGGCTTGACAAAAAAGGCTTTTAAAATTTAATGCGACAGAAACGAGCTTTTAGTTACGAGGGCATTTAAAATCTTCTAAGATTCGAGCGTATTTAGTGAAACCAAAAAACATAATTTATATTTTAAAGGCTATATGGCTTTTAAAATAAAATTGAAAGTCTTTCGTTAAATTGGCCATCAAAGGTTTATTTTCTACTTTTAAAAATGGTTTTACTATTAATTAATTTTACCCACAGCAGTTTTTATATATAAATATTTCTTAACCAATTCATTTCATTTAAAGAGTCATTGTATCCTTCTCAGCAAACCCTTTTATTTGATACCCATATCATGGAAGTGCACACAAAATAACTATAGTCGGCCATTTTGGGTCATCCATCATATTGGATTTATATTAACATCACTTAGCTAATTAGTTTGTCATCCAAAACTAACTTGTATGCAAAACTTCACCTCAATCAGTTGAGGACAGAGCGGATTCAGAGGGGGGGCTGAAGCCCCCCACAGTCGATTAGTACAATTAATTTAATAGCAAAATACAATAATACCTAAAATTTTGTAAAGCTCTTGATGAAACAAAGAATGTCCCTAAAATCATTGATATAATATTTGTGTTTTTTTTTGTAGTATTTATTAAAACAAGGTAGGGGCTGAAAAAATTGCATGAAAGTATGTTTTTCTAAGCCCCCAAAGGAGACTAAGCAATTTGAATATAAAAACGTAGGTTCTACATCCGTGGCGGTCGTGAAGAACCAGGTAACTCAAACTTTAAAAAATAATAGAAGGTCGGGGTCTACATATGTTTAATATCATTCACAAGATCTAACTAATGTCAAAACAAGTGTTCAAATATTTTTGGAAAGTATTAGATAAGATAAAATTTCGTAAAATATTGTTAAATACTTATTTTAGAATTTTAAAAGAAATAAAAATTCACTTCAGGAATCTCGACTCACCTAGTTCTTCACGACCGCCATGGATATATTCCAAGCCCTACAAGAGGGACAAAGAGGGCAAATCAGAGTTGACGCTAACCAATTTATGCCTAAAATGTGTTTTTCCATATTCCTAGGAAATTGTGGAAAAAAATGAGGATGAGGCTATCTAAATAAGGAAACTCGAAGATGTTGGGGCTTTAAAATTTTACATGTAAGCTGTTATTTTCGCAAAAAAAAAAACAAGGTAGACAAATTTTTTTGTGGTTTTGTTGTTTTTGAAACAAATGAGGTTAGTTCAGCAAATTTATATGTTCAATGTGATGAGCTCAAGGACAACACCTGATTTTTTCAATAAATATTTTTTTTCAGAAGTTGAAACCCGAAATTCAGATATGTATATGAAGATGTCTGTATATTGAGTGAAAAATATTACTATTTGCCTTGAAAATTCCTTTTCAGGTAAAATTTTCAGTAGAGCATGATATTGTTTTAAGTTGCAATGAACGAAAGCTAAGAACATCGATAGAAGTCATCATTAAGGATCCAAATGAATTTGACCACAAGAGCAAATATCATCTTTTTTCCAAAGCTCTTCTATTGATACCTTTCGGGCTTAGCTAAACCCTTATAACTCTAAAAACTATGTTTCCGATGCAAAAAAAAAATTGCTTTGATTGAAATGCTTTCGAGCAACCGCATTACACAATTATTATTTAATATAATCAGAGTCCTCGAAATTGAAAGTAAAGATTTGCAGTTCGAAGATATTTTGACGATTTCATATGTTTCCTTAAAACAATACGATTTTTAATCTAAGTTTCTCTTTTTTCGCTTTCTTTAAAAAAATAAATAAACAAAATTAAATAAATTAACAAATTAATTTATTCATTAAATATTTATGATAAGAAATGGTGGGATCATTCAAACAAAATGGCGTGGCTGTTAATTGTTGAGGTTGCATTCACAAATATTTTGCGATTTTCGAAAACCCTGTGCTTCTAGCCAAAGATAACTGTATTTTGAGAAAAATTAAGTTTATTATTATTTATTATTATTAGTGAATCAAATCTTAAAACTTCAAATTGCATGCCAATTTACAACAGTATCTAAGCTCAACATCAATAACAACAAGATCGGCGTTCAGTTTTTTTATTAAAGAGCTAGTTATAACGGGTGATTTTTTAAGAGGTTTAGAACTTTTTTAAAAAAAAAAAACACAAAAATTCGAAAAAATGAATGAAATATTTATTTGAATCGATAGTTTGAACCTTGCAATTTAATGTTTAAAGATAATTTCATGCAAATGTTGACCGCGGCTGCGTCTCAGGTAGCCCATCCGCTGAGTCCAATTTTGGCATACTCTTTCACACATATCGGCCGGTATCTCACGAATGAATGCATGGATGTTGGCTTCCAGTGCGTCAATCGAAGCGGGCTTGTCCCTATAGACATTAGCCTTGACATACCCCCACAAAAAATAATCTAATGGTGTCAAATCGCACGATCTAGGCGGCCAATTGACCGGCCCGAAACGTGAAATTAACTGTTCACCAAACTCGCCTCGCAATTGCGCCATTGTTTCGCGTGCTGTGTGGCATGTGGCACCGTCTTGTTGAAACCACATATCATGCAAGTCAAGAACTTCCATTTCGGGCAAAAAAAAGTTTGTTATCATCGCTCGGTAGCGTTCACCATTGACAGTAACGCTGCGATTCGCATCATCTTTGAAGAAATATGGCCCAATAATGCCGCCGGCCCATAAACCGCACCAAACAGTGGCTTTTTCGGGATGCATTGGTAGCTGTTGCAATGCTTCTGGCTGATCTTCACTCCAAATGCGGCAATTATGCTTATTTACGTACCCATTCAACGAAAAATGAGCCTCATCGCTGAAATGGAAGCAGCGCGCGATGAACATTTCGAACCGAGCACGAATTTTGATAGTAAAATTCAATAATTTGCAAGCGTTGTTCATTTGTAAGACGATCCATGGCTAAATTGCAAACCAAACTGAAGCTGTTTGACAGTGACACAAGGTACTAAACACACGTCAGCTGTCAAAACCAGTGTTGCCAAAAACCAAACCAGCTAAAAAATCACCCTTTATTATGGTTACCTAACGCAATAACACAAATGAAGACAAGTCTAGCTTGTTTGACTTACATATAGTCCAGATACTGATATATCCAAACACTGAAATTCAATTCCAAAAAATTAGAAAAATATAAAACAATCAACAGAAGTATACGACACTTTCAAATGCATCCACTTACACGAAAAATTAGTTAAAATCATAGTGCATTTTCTAAAATACACGCCAAAGCCATAAATGAAATCGAATATAGTTTACAATTCATTTAACCAACACACCATTGTTTATAAATATCCTCCCTCCTAGACTAATAATATTGTACAATATGCAGGACCTACCAATCAAGAAGATCGTTCATCTTACGTTTTAAAAAAAAATCCCTACAAGCAGCCAGCTCTTAAGTAAAGATAAGCAATAAATCTGAACTACTGACCTAAGTTAGGCGCCGGGTCTTAATGCACAGTGTGCTCATCAAGAGCGAAACATTTTTAGGCGACACAACTTATGGTGTTGAAGGTATATAGAGACGATATTAGGTACCTGTTCGAATGCCTTGAATAATTGAATAGTTTCACACTCTGAAACCGCACTTGAAAAAGAAAACAGCGTCTGAACTGTGGTCCTTTTACACAGCACATATAAGCACAACCTCCGTCTGACGGCCACTCTCTCATCTTTCCGTCTGGTGACGACTGACGAGCCACTTGTCATCAAGCTGGGTACGCTGGTATACGATTGTCTCATGGTGACAAGTGCATACTTTCCATTGTCTCTGGATGTCTGAACCTCTGAACATGTTTTATTTGTAAAAGAACAAGGGTTTTTCGCAAGATTTACTTGATTTTAGTATTTTTGTTACACTGATAGTTACGCAACTACCTGATTCCGATCGAATATAAGAGAGTTTACGAGCACTTTAAGATATTTACTCAAGGAGTGTAGAGGTACTTCTTTTGAATTTGCTTGTTTGCCGACAGCAATAAAAAAGATATAAAGGATGTGAGATTCTGTTTGTGGTATCGAAAACTGAAAGGAACTTTTATATTTGTCACTTCCTTATGTTCGATTTCTAGGAAACCTATATAAAATTTGCGGCTGATGAGTCGCTAGTATTTGCTCTTAAAGTTGAGGTGATTTAAACATTTTGGGATTTGATTATGTATCAGAGTATTGAAATCTCGGAGATTTGAATTTGCGAGATTGTGGCCTCTTCAATTTATAAACAATGAAAACTGATACATTGGGATTGAGCTTATAATGTGACTTCCATGGCGTGATATGTAGTGTTTCGGTTTCTGAAACGCTTGGTACATGGATTGCATTAACATAGCAATTCGAATTTGTTTGCATTAAAATAAAAATGTTGACGAAAAATCGAAAATTTGTTGCATTAAAGAAAAAAATTTAATGCTAGCCGAAAATTGACGAATATGTCTGCATTAAAAAAAAATTCAATAGAATTTGAAAATTTCTGGCATTAAAATAAAAAATTCCGTACAATTTGAAAATTTCTTGCATTAAAAAAAAGGAAAGTGTAATATATGAAATTTGTTTGCATTACAAAAAATTAGGACATTCTATTGTTAAAATCGTTAAACTACGTCAGTGATTCGTGGGTATATTCTAAGAAACAAATCGTTTAGGGGGAAAACTCTATCTCCCCCTGAGGGCAGTTGCAGAAAAATTGACTTTAAATGCAAACAAATATTGAATATTAAAAATAAGCGAAAGCTTTTTTAGCTGTTTTTAAGCTTAAGCGGGCCATTTACGTTAAGACTGTCACACAGGCTGTCGATCGGACTGTTGCAACGACTGTCGAAAGTACGCACACACGTTGCGAACCAGTTTTACGAACAGTGTGTCAAAAAATTCTTTCAATTTGTTTTTTATTTATTTCGTCTCCTGGAAACAAAATAAAAACTATGAAGTTTATTCGTAAACTGAGTAGTTCGGTCGCATGGACTGTCTCAAAAACTACCATTCACTATACGACCATTCGGTCGTGTCGCAATGTTCGTTGAAATTTTTAACGGAATTCCAACCTGTCGTTAGTCGCACGGTCCGATGTACAACAAGGACATTCACGGTAGACCCTGTCGTATACGACTGAAATTTGTCGGACAGTCCTTACGACTGTTTTAACGTAAATGGCCCGCTTTATCTATACTCCATTCTCTTATTTGTTTTTTAATCAAGTTGTTTAAGAGAATAGTTTTTGAGAAATTATATTTCAAGCTCAAAATTCTTGAAAAAATTGTGAATTTTGTTGTCAAGTTGATATTTTTCAAAATTTTACGTACATAATTAAATGCTATTTTTATGTTCAATATTTAATGCCTTTAACATTTCTTAGTCAAATACCGAAGACCAAATGTAAAAATCTTTCTTATGGCCAATTTCATAATCATCATCATAGGGCGTCAACAAAATGTCTCCATCCTTCACGGTCTGCTGCAAGGTACTTTAGCTGTGGCCACGTCTTTCTCTGGGATTCTGCTTCCACTAAGACAGTTGATTTCCATGTTGTTCTTGGTCTTCCAACCCACCGTGCACCCTGAGGATTCCTTTCAAAGGACTGCTTTGCAATTTCATCGTTTGGTTTCCTCAGTGTGTGACGAAGACAGCGATTCACAAAAGCCTGCAATTTCTTCGAAATGATAGACGTGACTTTCCAGGTTTCACAAGCATATAACAGCACGGATTTGACATTGGATTCGAAGAATCTCAACTTAGTGCGTAAGGAGATTTGACTTGATTTCCAGATTGGGTACAGAGTACCGAAGGCAGCACGAACTTTATTTATTCTACTTTTAACGCGCAGATCCGTACCACCGTTTGCAGAAACAATACTGCCAAGGTAGTTAAACTGTTCCACTACTTCAACTGACGTCTCCTGTAGAAAAATACGCTGCTGTGTGGAGCGGCCTGTGAGCATTATTTTTGTCTTTTTGCTGTTTATTCTTAGACAACTCGACTCTCCCTTCACTTGCAGTGTTTGGCACATCTCGCTCAGCCCACTGATGTTATTTGCCAGTAGTCTTATGTCATCGGCATAGTCTAAATGAATGAGCCTTTCGAACGGTCTCCATTGAATGCCCTGTGGCTCAGCTGTACCAACACTGGCCGTCAATATGTCGTCCATCGCCAGCAGGAAGAAAATTGGCGATAGAACATTCCCTTGTCTCACACCCTGTTGCACTACGAAGGAATCAGATAGCTGCCCATTGTGCAAAACAAAACACCTTGCGTTGTTGTAGGACTCTTTAATAATGGCAACAATTTTTGGTGGAATTCCTCTACCAAGCAACGATCTCCATATACATTCTCGGTTGACTCGATCAAAGGCCTTCTCAAAATCCACGAACATGAGGTAAGGCGGTGATTGAAATTCCATCGACTGCTCGAGGACCAGCCCTGGATCTATGGGGGGGCAAACCGGGGCCTGTGCCCAGGACGGCATCTTAAAGGGGCGCCAAATCCATGTGACTGAAAAGATTTAGAATTGCGACACTTGATGAAATTAAATGAATTGAGATGCGGCAATGGAATATCAAACGTGCCGTACAAACCGTAGTCTTGCCTAAAGAATTATTTACTGGATACACTGGCAACTTTATTACACAGTATCTTAGATATATTTTAGCTCACAAAAATTCTAAATACAAATAAAAGTTGATTTCAAAAAAGTGAGATAAACGATAAAAACCATTTCTACAGTTTTTCGACAACAATTTTTCATGATGTCGAAAAAAAAATTAAAGATATTTCAGCCCGCAGAATCAAATAAAAATTTTACTTTTAGTTCTATAGGAGCCGAGAAAATTCCATTTACCTTTTCCAACACCCTTTTTCTAAATGGCGGATAACACCACCAGCCAGAGACTACCCCACGCAAGTTGTGTGTGCCAATTTCATTGAAATCGTTTAAGATACAACGAAATTATACGATGTTGATATTTTTTGAAACATCCTGCATTGAAACTATTTCTTCTGTTACAATTCTGTATCAGCTATATCACCTACTGCATAGATTTCATTGCAATCATTGGAAATATTTGTTTTCCGCTATAACTATGTCTCAGCTATAACTTCTGTCAATTTCATTGATATCGCTCAAGGAACAACGAAGTCCCGGGAATTTCAAATCTTTTTTCGGATCTAATACTTCGACACTTTATGTTGCGTAACTTTGGCTTTTTGATATTTTGTCCTTTCGAAAAATTACATTTTCCATATTTGAATGGTTCGTGAATGGATCTTTAATAGTTCTCCCAAGATAAATCCGGGAACGAACCATATTTTAGAGATCCTTGCAGATTTGATTCGAGTGAACACGAATTTTATAAGGAACCAAAAACTAAGATTCGCGATCGAATCAGAAATAAAATTCCCCTTTGAATTTTTCTCGAGGAAACGAAATCTTGGCTGTGTATCGTCTTTGTTTAAGCTTTGTCAATTTTCTTATCTATACTGAAAATTTTCTGAATAGGTATGGACTGCACATCCATTAAAAAGTTTTATTCTGCCAGTGACAAAAAAATCCAACCAAGTGTTTTCATTTTTGTCAAAAACGGCAGGGGCGCCAAAATCATTTTGCCCCGGCTCGGAAAAATCGTAGATCCGGTGCTGTCGAGGACGATACGCAGGGTGTTGATATGGTCGACACACGATCGACCACTGCGGAAGCCAGCTTGATGCCTCTTGAGTGTAGACTCTATCTATAGATTCTATCCTTTACTCGCTCGAGAATGATAGTTGCCATTAGTTTTGGGAAAACGGACAAAACGGTGATACCACGCCCATTGTTGCAATTCTTTAAGTCACCTTTGTTTGGCAACTTAACAATCACACCATCCTTCTAGTCCCTGGGATAGCTTTCGTTTTCCCAAATGCCTTGTATCAGCGGATGTAAAATACTAGCCGCTGTTACGGGATCGGCTTTCAGGAATTCAGCTGGTATTCCGTCCAGTCCAGCTGCCTTGTTGTTTTTGAGGAGATTTATTGCTGTATGGATTTCCGATTCTGACGGGGATTCTTCAGCAGTCTGCTCAACTGAGTCATCATTTAGCAGGGCACAAAAATGGTCCTTCCATCTACGAAGCTGATCCTCAATGTATGTAATTCACAATATTCACTGTCACAATTATTTTATTTTTATTCAGATTATTTGACATTTTTCTTTTTATTTTTAGTATTGAAAAAAAATTAAACTAAAATGTTCGAGTTAACACACGAAACCGGTCGTCAAACAGTCGGATCTGGTACGACGCACGATTAGCCCCGCCCTGGAACATCGAAAATTATCAAACTCCTTTTGATTTTGGTGAGAGCAAATTTTTGTTTAGTGACACCAAATAATTTATACTCGAACCAGCCCACAGACAAATAAAATCAACTCGAACATAGTACTGGAACCATGTTCACCCGCACCAGGTTCGAGCGTCTGCAGAGCCCTTTAAATATAAAAGCGTTTAGTGAAACCAAAAAACATAATTTAAAGGCTAAAAGGCTTTTTAAATAATTAAAAGCTGGTTGAGCCTCTACAATTCTTGTTTGAATTTTCTATTAAATCAGGGAAATTTCCTTGTTTATGGAAAACCTCATTCCTAACTCCAATTTTTAAAAAGGGTGATAAGACTGATATTTCGAATTATAGGCCTATATCCAAACTGTCATGTATACCAAAGCTCTTTGAACAAGTTATATGTGAGACTTTAGCATTACATACCAAGAATTTAATATGCAATCAACAGCATGGGTTTGTGAGAAGAAAATCAACAGTAACAAACCTACTTACATTCTTGCATAAATGTTCTAATGCGTTGGAATATGGCAGTGAAGTGGATTGCATATACACTGATTTCTCTAAAGCGTTCGACCAACTAAGCCACAACATTATTATCTTAAACTAAAAGCTTTTGGTTTTCCAACTTTTTTTATCACATGGATAAATATCTTGAAAATAGATCGTATCTAGTAAAATTTAGAAACTGCCTTTCAAATTCATTCATTGCTCACTCCGGTGTGCCCCAGGGAAGTCATCTTGGTCCATTTCTATTTATCCTGGCTATAAATGATGTTGTTTCATGTATACGCTCTATAGCCTATTCAATAGACCGGAAAATGAGAGGTATAAAGGAACAATTACGTGCAAGGGTTTTCATTATAGAATATGTTTGTTTGGCCCATAAGCATGCTTAAAACCAAAAATGCTACTAAATTCACCCATGCGTTTCTGAGAGAATGGTCACACTGGCCACTATTCAGTACTTTTGGTATAACTCGAAAACTAAGCGGAATTTGACAATTTTACATATATGTAATACTTTTTGTTCAAAATTAAATTTTCTATTGGAATGGATAGTTCAAAAAATTTTACGAAAAAGTTTAAGCAGGAAGAGTTAACAAAAACCAATTTAAAAAAAATCAAAAAATCAAGGATATCTAAATTTTTTAATAAATTGTGCATAACTTTTTTTGAAGCAAAGCTAGGGTCAAGACATGCACAGACAAAACAAAGTAGAGACTAAAGTCCTTAATATGGCATGTTCAAATATTAATATTTGTTCAAAATTGACAGAGATATTCCCATTCAAACCTTATCATTTCTTATAATTTTTCCCAGTTTTGGCCCGAAAGTCCCTTTTTCGGTACAATATGGCAAATTTCACTTTCGTAAAAATGTTCGAAATCAAAATTTTGATATAATATGACATAAGAACTATAGAGAATTTATAAAAAGGATGTAAGTTCGCAATTTCGTTTCTCGGCTGTTTTTAAATGCGTTCAGACCTACAGGCCGAACGGCTGGTCCGATAAACATAAGATTTGGTATTAGGTGCTAGGAACGTTTAATTTTTCATAAAGTACCAAAAAATAGGCTTTGGGGCAAAAACTGCGGAAAATGATAAGAAATGGTAAAGTTTGAATGGCTATATCTCTGTCAATTTTTAAATAATATGGCTTTTGTAACATATCATATTAAAGACGTAAGACTCCAGTTTACTTTGTTTATGAAAGTCTTGAGCGTATCTTTGCTCCGAAAAAAGTTATGCGCAATTTAGAAAAAAAATTTAAATATCTTTGATTTTTTTTATGTTGGTTTTTGTTTACTCTTCCTGCTTAAATTTTTTTAAAAAAAATTTCCAAACTATCCATTTCGATAGAAAATTTAATTTTGAAGAAAAAGTATTATAGGTAAAATTGTCAAATTCGGCTTAGTTTTCGAGTTATACCAAAAATACTGAAAAGTGGCCAGTGTGACCATTTTCTCAGAAGCGCATGGGTGAATTTAGTAGCATTTTCGGTTTTAAGCATGTCTATGGGCCAAACAAACATATACAATAATAAAAACCCTTGCACGTAATTGTTCCTTTTTAAAAGGTCTATTCAATAGGCTACTAGTGGCATTCTTATATTTGCCGATGATATGAAGATATTTAAGTCAATAAAAGCTGACACTGACTGCAAGCCGATATTGACAGTTTCAATATTTGGTGTGGTAAAAATGGTCTTTCTCTTAACCCTGTTAAATACCAAACAATTACTTTAGTTTCAAGGACTTGGGTGTTAACTTTAGCTCAAATTTAGAATTCACTGAACACATTAATTACATTGTTAATAAAGCAAGCTCTATGCTTGGATTTATAAAACGTTGGGCTAAGGAATTTAGTGATCCTTATGTTACCCTTTCTTTATACAATTGTTATGTACGACCTCATCTAGAGTATGCCTCGCAAATATGGTCTCCCTTTTATGAAATTCATAAAAATCGTATTGAATCAATACAGCATAAATTCATACGCTTTGCTCTAAAGGGTCTTCCTTGGGATGATCCGTACAACCTTCCACCATATGAACATCGGATCCAGCTACTGCAGGTCCAAACCTTATATCAAAGGCGTGTTAATAATGATTTACTATTTCTTCACCAACTTATAAATGGCCAAATTGATGCTCCTGAATTGTTTGCCTGTATTGGCATAAATTACCGAGGAGGATCTCACCACCTGCGAAGATTTGAACTTTTACACGTTAATTTCCATAGAACTAACCACGGTATACATGAGCCTCTTAACCGTATGTGCATGATTTTTAATTTAAACGGCTCCTCTGTTGATTTTAACATAAGTAAGATGGCATTAAAGAAAGTATTTCGAACCAGTGCTCCACGGTCGTGATTGTTTTTACTTCTTGAAACTATGACTTAAATATTTTGTATATTGTTTAATTATGTATGTATATAGATTTTTTGTTTAATTTTGTTTATTTATTAGTATATTATTATGCATGTGTTAGATTGCCTTTTTTACTAACCACTAACACATGCACTTATTATGAGCCTCTGATTGTAGGTTGCAGCTTGCTCTAAGCTCACTACAACTAAGAATCTGAAGTGTAAAAAAAAAAAAAAAAAAAAAAAATGCACGACTGGATCGCACGTACTTGCTCTTATGTTCAAGTTCAAGGAATTAAAGAAAAAGTATAAAAAGCATTTAAATCGTTCTCTTAATTGTATAAACAGTCTGATAAATAACTTAGAGCTCAAAAAAAGTATGCCATTTGATTACTTTAAAAAATATGAATATATGCAAAAAAAAAAATTCAAATCGTTGGAGCCGTTTTCTTAAAAATGAATTTTTTATATATTAAATTTTTGTAACATTTTTCAAAAAAAAATTTGGTATGCCAATTTTGAGTATTTATTAATATACATTTAAAACTGAAATTTCAAAACAATTCATCAACCCATTTTTGAAATATTGCATTTTATATATATATGCAGTATTATTTATATTCCAACAAAGCTTTTGTGCAAAAAATTTTGTTGAAATCGGATGAGCGGTTGATGAGAAAATCAAAAATCAAAAAAACCGTTATATGGCAGGTACCGTTAATAAATGCTTTTGGTGATATTTTTTCTTACTTAAAGGTACATCTTATCTACAATAATACACTGATTTTTTTTTATCAAAATCGTTGGAGCCGTTCTTGAGATAAATAAGCTTTTCCTTAACGGTTGTATGGCAAATACCGTTATTTTTTGAGCTAAAAAAAAAATTCAATTTCCCCCCCTCTGGAGAGTTACAAAAAAACCTTAAGTTCAAAATTTGAAGAAAATCGCTACAGTGGTTTAGGCTGTAGGTTGAGGTACGGACAGACAGACAGACAGAATTTTGCCACCCTTTTTTTTCGTGTTCTCTATCATCGTAATGTCATGTTTGATTGTTATCTCGAATTTTTTTTTTGCACGAATCCAAAACTTGCCCTATAGTACCTATATCGCAAGTAAAAATAGCAAAACAAATAGTCAGTTTGAATGGGCATAAAAGTGCAAATACGATATGACCAAAAAAACTATACAATCGCAAAAATCCGCAGCCAATTTTTTTTATTGAAAACGAAGCTTTATGGTTTGTTTTATCAAGCTATATACACATAAGAACCCAATTCGACCCACTTATATAAAAAAAAAGTTACTTCCCAATAAAAATAACCAACTAAAAGAGAAAGTGTTTTATGCATTTTTAAAATAATAACTCGCAAAAAATATAAATATTAAAATATTTGTCGTAAAAAAGGCTCAATATAACAGTACACATCATGCAGTATGCATCATGACTTATACAAACCAAAAAATTCTATAAAATGTAACAAATTTTTTAATGTTGATAACAAATAAAATATGATACATTCTTAATCGATGACTTTGAATTATTATCATAGCCACATATCGTCCCTCATCTCACGAAGTGACGTAACTCGCAAATTGTCGTTTTTTAGATTTGGGCATGTACATATGTGCTTGGTTAATTTGATTGCATATTTCTACATCATTAGATTCCCTGAAAAATGTCTGGAGCATGGTTCAATGCGTTATGACATAGTTGGCATAACTGCAATTTTAGGTAAAAAGTTTCTCACAAACAGACGTAACTGCAATAATGTGGGTAGCAGTTTTCCGTTTTATTGCAAATTATTGTGTAGATAAAGTGGTTTCAGGTACTAGGTGCATTTATCGGTTAGTAGAAATAAAAACGCTTTAAGTTTATGCTAAGATGTTGCTACTAAATTAAATTTCAATTGCATTCGGTTCTTCCTGTTTACAATACTCTGTCAAACAAAAATTGTCAATACAAGGCTTATGGGCGAGCTTTTTTTAAAACAGTAATACCTGTGCATACTGTCACTACACTAAAATGCCTCACTAATAAGCTTCTTTCAAAACAGTGGTGTCTGTGTATACTGCCACTACACTAAGGGCCAGTTTCAAATGTTCCGGTTAAAGTTTCGTATAGATATCCAACACATAACCCTATCCAGCAGATAAAAGTTTCGGTTATTGATTTTCTGTTTCATCGTCAAAGTCTCGGATAAACTAACCGGTGGATAAATTTACTATACACTTACAGTTTGAGAACAACATAAAACATCAAAAACATACTGAAAATTTAATTTTTTGCTGTCAAAACAAATTAAAATTTTCGTTTTGATTTAAATTGTCATAAATTCACAATATTTCGACGGATACTCGTAGCAGTTACCAATATTCAACGTTGGAACCAGGATTTTGGCCTACAAGCAAGAAGAAAAATACACTAGTCAACAATATTAAAGGAACAAATTTTTTTTCAATTTTTGTTAGCGTTTTTTGAAGAGCTGTATCTTTGTGACGAGTGGTTGTATTGAGTTGAAATAAAAAGCATTTTACAGCTTTATGTTTTTTGTTTCGAGATCTGTTTGCAAACAAATTTTTTTGAAGTACCGTTATTGCGTTATTGCAAAAAATGAGACGAGACAACTAAATTATTTTTTTTTTTATTTTTTTTGAAGGTCCTCATTTCTATGGATAATTTTTTTTGAGTCAATTAAATGTCATGATCAGATACCTTGTTTATTCAGCTTCAATTCAGTTTTTTTGTTGTTGTCGTACGATTTTTTTGACATGGTTTATCTGACTTTGAATGAAAAAAGATACTTTTAGACTTGATTACCAATATCTCAGCAAATAATGACGTTATAAAAATTTCAAAGACAGTTTTGGAAATTTGAAAAAGCGTTTTACAAAATTTTTTTATGATTTTGTAGAAACTATTTTTTTTTACCGTTCACCGTTAGTTTAAAAAAAGTACTAAGAACCGACGTTTTGTGGTCTTTTCGTAAATCTTTTTTTTTCGTTGCAAATATTAATTGCATGGCTTGCAAGTTTTTTTGTTGGAAATTTTTTTTAAATTAATTTTTTTTATTTTTTGTTTAATGTACTTTTTATTTCATTTCAATTCAAAAAAGTATCTAACTAATGCAAAACTGTGAAAAAAATCCACTGGAATTGCGGTTTTCTTGTCATTTTGATGACAACTTCGCATTGTTTAGGAACACCACAATTTGTTCCTTTACCTGGTTTGTAAGACTTTGAAGTTTTGGTGAGGAAAAACGGTTCGATGAATCAATTTGAAAATTTACAAGAATATTGATGATTTAAAAGTCTATAAATTTGCATACCAACGCAAGCCATGCAATTAATATTTGCAACGAAAAAAAAAGATTTACGAAAAGACCACAAAACGTCGGTTTTTAGTACTTTTTTTAAACTAACGGTGAACGGTAAAAAAAAATAATTTCTACAAAATCATAAAAAAAAAACTTGTAAAACGCTTTTTTAAATTTCCAAAACTGTCTTTGAAATTTTTATAACATCATTACTTGCTGAGATATTGGTAATCAAGGCTAAAAGTATCTTTTTTCATTCAAAGTCAGATAAACCATGTCAAACAAAATCGTGCGACAACAACAAAAAAAACTGAATTGAAGCTGAATAAACAAGGTATCTGATCATGACATTTAATTGACTCAAAAAAAAATATCCATAGAAATGAGGACCTTCAAAAAAAATAAAAAAAAAAAAAATAATTTAGTTGTCTCGTCTCATTTTTTGCAATAACGCAATAACGTTACTTCAAAAAAATTTGTTTGCAAACAAATCTCGAAACAAAAAACATAAAGCTGTAAAATGCTTTTTATTTCAACTCAATACGACCACTCGTCACAAAGATAAATAAATAAAAATAAATTGGGTGGCGCAACAGCTCATGGAGAACCAGGGCCTAGTGACTTACAACTCACAACCATTCCTGTGTGCGTGTTTGTTGGCAGGAATGGAGGGGACCTACAGTTTTTTTGCCGAGTCCGAACGGCTAAATGAGAAGCACTTTTTCATGACAAGTATACTCTTGGAGGATTTGTCAGTTCCTCGCAAGAGGCAGTACCTCGAATAAAACATTTCTGTTTTTAGGTGGCACGGCTGGGAATCGAACCCACACCTTCGGCATGACAGTCCTACGCACTAACCATCAAGCCACGAGGTACTACTCGTCACAAAGATACAGCTCTTCAAAAAACGCTAACAAAAATTGAAAAAAAATTTGTTCCTTTAATATTGTTGACTAGTGTATATCCCTATTCGAAAATAAAGAAGAAAAGAAGAGACCACAAGAGGTGTCACTATGGACAAACATCCTTTCAAGTTTCAACAATGCATTGCGGTTTAAAATATTTGAATATGGTTAAGATGTATGTATGAAAATTAAAAGCTGTAATAAATTACAATATTCTTCAATAAATATATACATTACGTACATATATAAACATCTCATGTGTCCGTTTATTCATTGATTTAAAAAAAAAACTACGGGTTAGACGCAACTAGAAGTGGCCTTATTTGGTTGTGTGGCTCCCTTTTTAAGAATGATATTTACACAAATTCATCTTCAAAAATTTACATAAATTCAGGACACTTCTGTTGATCGCATTCTGTGCTCTTCATCGAAGAAATGGTCCGAAATTATATTTTTTCAAATGCTTCAAATTAATATATTTCTTATCTTCTGGATAAAAGCTTTAACAGCCACATGAACCGGCGGCTAGGCTATCCGAAACTTTATCTGTTGGATATCACTATCCGAGACATTTGAAACCAAAAGTTGAAGATTATCTTGCGGATAAGTTCCGGATAGGCTATCCGAGACTTTAACCGGAACATTTGAAACTAGCCCTAAAACTTGTCACTAAAATTTCTCACGAACTGACGTATCTGGTTGATCAATTATTTGTAACTGTTTTAAGTATTGCATTTACATTGAATCTCATATCATTTGAAACTTTAACATATTCTTGTAATATTACAACAAAAAAAAATACCAAAACCATTATAAAACACAGAAGTAAGGCTTATAGAAGGAGGACATAAAACTAAAAACTGCTCTCCTGTAAAATATTGAAAAAGCAGATACGTCAACGTCAGTTCGTGAGAAGAGGGGCGATATGTATGTTGATCATGAAAAGAAAATATAGTAAAAAGTTCCCTTTTCAATTTGCAAAATTAATTGTGTGCACGATTGGTTTACAGTTTCATGCAAAAAAAAAAAACATTGCTGTCATGGAATGTCATGCAAAACAATGGACGCAATTATTGTTTTGCATGCGAAAAAAATATTTTTCTTTGATGGTCGGTTTACACTTCCAAAAAATTATACATATACATACCTACATATTCACATCAAGGCTTTATTTGCTTGCAAATGGTTTTCGCATCCATAATTTATTATATCCCAATATTTCCCATTTTTAAGCCTATAGCTTATAAATTAAGGGTAAATTAATGACTCAATGGGTTGTTTAGACCAAGGCAAACGTTTTTCAACTTGAATATTATTCAACTTGGTGCACAGAAAAGGTGGAAAATCGTTTCGAAAATTTTGATTTTGTTTTCGCACCGGAACTGTTAACTATGCTTAAGTGAAGAAAATTATTTGAGATGTTGAACTTTTATTTTATCAGTTGTCTTTTTCTCAACAAAATACATATACAGGGTGTCCGCCGGGAAGGTATACTACTTTGTTTGTTTATAATTTTTGAATAAATGAAAGAGAATGGATCTTATATTGATAAATGTTTTATTTAATATCGGCAATTATATCCGTCTTCCTAATCATTGTAGCGTGTTCCAGGCGGAACTTATGGCGATCAAAGAAGCCTTATCTTGGCTGAAAGAAAACGTGTTATCAACTACAGATATCCGCATCTTCTCGGATAGTCAAGCAGCTATCAAATCTCTGGAATCGGTCTCTACCAACTCTTTAACAGCCCTAAATTGTCGTTCATCTCTGCTGGAGATGGCGCAGCAGTTTAACATTCACCTGTGTTGGGTGCCGGGGCATAGAGACATTCCAGGTAATTGTAAGGCCGACGAACTCGCTAAATATGGAACAACTCTACCTCTTCTACCTAGTAAGGCAGATATTGGTATTCCCATCGCTACATGTAAACTTATGCTGAAGCAAGATGCTTTAGAGAAAACAAACGTTAGGTGGAACAATATCACCACTTGCTGGGCAACAAAACAAATCTGGCCAGTAATGGATTTTAAGCGGTCTAAATGTTTGATATCTCTAAGCAGATTGCACATTAGCTCCATGATAGGTGTCATAACCGGACACTGTCTTATAGGCAAGCACGCAACGCGTCTTGGCGTATTCTCTAACGATTTTTGCAGAAGCTGTATGGACGAGGAAGAGGTAGAATCGATTCCTCATCTTCTATGCACTTGTCCTGCTCTATCTCATAGGCGAAGACTCCATCTTGGAGATTTCTACTTCAATGATCCTAGTGATTTAGTAAATGTTGACATAGGTAGTCTGTTACGCTTCATAAGAAGCTCCAAATGGTTCATCGAGTAGGGAAAAAGGCTTCCCAGATTCTTGTGGTATCACAATGGGCCAACTTATGGTCTAAGTGTGTCAGTTTTCATGACTGACAGCCACTTCAACCTAACCTAACCATCGGCAATTATGTATATGGAATACAATATCAGGTAAATGTCCGCCTCTGTTAATCTCACAAATGCGAGCCCTTTTGAGCACATTTTTCATTACATTCTCACACATTTCACGCGGTATTTCATTAATTTCATCACGAATATTTTGTTTGAGTAGCTCAAACGTTTCTGGTTTGTTTGCATAAACCTTGCTTTTCAGATATCCCCAGAAAAAGAAGTCCGGAGCAGTCAAATCAGGCGACCGTGGAGGCCAATCAACATCACCATTTCTTGAAATAACTCGTTGTGGAAAGAGGTCTCGCAGTAATTCCATTGTAATCCTGACTGTATGCGATGTGGTACCGTCTTGTTGATACCACATGTTAATCAAGCCCAAAGCATGCAGTTGTGGCGTTAAAAAATTTTCAATCGCTCCCCATCCACAGTTACCGTTATGCCGATTTCATTTTCAAAGAAGTAAGGTCCAATGACTGATGAATAAATAGAGGGTTTTCCATTACCCAGAACCGACTATTATGTTAATTCACATATCCATTCAAATGAAAATGTGCCCCGTTGTTTCTCCCAAAAATGTCACGTAACTCTCTCATCGTCACAGTAATCGATGATTGATTTTGATAAAATGTTTTAACAATTAAAACAAGTTGGTTAATCGAATATTTTTCCATAATAAATTTGCCACGTGTCAACTTCACGACTGCCAGATATGAACTGTCAAGACTAATGTTTGCCAAAATGGCTGCAAAACAAAGTAGTATACCTTGCCTGCGGACACCCTATACATTATGTGCCTACATTAGGGCTATCGTTAAAAAAAATTTCATCGCGGATGGGGCTAAATCGGCTTTAAATGAAAAAAAAAACCCTAATTTTTTCAGATTTTTATTTGCATTACCTATAGCTGCTGTAAAGGTGAATTAAACTAACCGTTTTTTTTTTGTATACAAGGAAATTCGCGTAAAGTCTGTCAAAAAATTCTGAGCATGTAGGTGGGAAGTGGACCAAGAAAAAAATCCTATGGAATTGAGTAATTATATCACCCCGCTTGGACGGGAGGGATAATTAATTAAAAAAATTGCATAAGATAGAAAAAAAATTAGTTAAAAAACAACGAAAACACTTGCCGTAATGTTTTGTAGATTTTTGGAAAGCCAGAAATCCATTCTTACGGTTTGTTTTGAAATTTAGTTTTCTGATGAACGGTTTTGGCAAAAAATTGTTTCAAACTCAGCATTTTGAAGAAAAAATATTTTTTTTTTTCAAAATGTTAGGTTTGAAAACAGTTTATGCTGAAATTGTTTATTCAAAGAATTTGGAAATAAACTATAAAAATGAATTTCTGGCTGTCCATAAGGCTACAAAACATTGCTGTAAGTTTTGCCCTTGTTTTAAATTGTGTTTTTCTATTATAGGCAATTATTTTATTAAATTGCCCCTTCCGTCCAAGCGGGGTGAGATATTAAACCCCCTTCCGTAGGATTTTTTTTTTCTACTTCTTAAATGGAAATATTAATTAACCTCTGCAGCGACTATAGGAGATGAAAATAAAAGTCTGAACAAATTAGGGATTTTTTTTTGCTTCATTTAGAGCCGATTTAGGTACATCCAGATATAAAAACTCAAAAACCTATTATAACGACCACCCTATAATGTAGATACGGTTTTTCTTCTTAGCACGGCAGTATTAGAATAGGAATCTAGTTTTTCAAATTTTGAGTGAGTCTGCCCCCCTCCCCCCCTGATCGAAATCCTGCGTATGCCCTTAGCGCTGGCCGTAGGAATGGGCACATCCCTAAAAGTTTAACCAATTCCAAATTATAAAACGAAAACAAACGCAACTAAATCACTAAAGCTATATGCTATAATGAAAGAACAAACAAAAACAAAAATAAAAGCACTCTCGAATGTCATCTTTTCCTTTGTATATGAAGAGTTTATATACAAAGTCTTTTCACAAGTTATCAATGGTCCAAACTTTAAACAATTTGTTCTGTGCTAAAATAAGTGAAGACTGCTCTAAATAAGCTACATCTACAATATATGAATTTCACTCGTCAAATAGATTCTGTTGAAATGTTTTGTTTATATGATTTTGCTGTGTAACATATTCAGTTTGGTATTTTTCTTATATCGCATCGGCATCAGAATACAAGGCTTAAGACTAATTTTCTTTACTCAAAATTCTTAGCGCCTATAACCTAGGAGGTCTATTGAACTATTATATCAGGAACCAATTGATGCATTCTATTTACATATTAAATAATTCGTTTTATTTAAAAAATTGAGTGTGTATAGAACACAAGGTATATTTTTTAAGGAAAACCCACTTAATGTTAAGGTAATATTATTCTATAGAAAATTTTTTAATTGCCATAAGGCGATGAAAGCTAAGAAGTAGCAAGATTTGGTAATTTGTTTTATTCGTTGGCATTACAATAACGATTAATTCTTTCAAACCAAATAATTTAATAAGTAACAAATAAAAAAAAAAAGTTTAATCTAATTAAAAATGCACATTTTTAATGAGGTGTCTTGAAACTTCGAAAAACATTAATATTTATAGAACTGCTATGCAATGTGTGTGGCATTTTAAATTAAATAAACTTCTGACGACAGTCTTGCGGCATTTCTTGTATCACCTTCTTATGGCAAAATATATATCAGACGCATGATGTGTAGCTGAAGGTAGCTATCAGGTATGAGCCTTTTCCCAAGTTATTCGTTAAGATCGTATAATTAAAAAATTGTTTCGCAAAAAGCAAAACTAAAGAGTCCACACATTTTTTAATATTCCAAATATAACAACTGAATAAAAGGTAATTTCTTAGCAAATTAGAAGTATTCTGTGGAGTTAACAAAAAAATACATTCATCAAGAGAGAGAATCTGTGTTGGTTATGTGGTCCATAATAATATATATATTTATCAGTTTCGATCTTACGCTTTGTGGTCAAAGTGAAGTAATGGGTCATTATCATATGGGAGGTCAGAAAATCACTGGCGCCATCTCACCTCCTGCTGATGTGTAAAATATATCTATACGCCTTGTTTCTCAGCTCATTTTTGTTTTAGCCCTTGGCATATCAATCATTTTTATATATTTTTTTTTCTTAAGAGAGTTAAGAAGCAAGTGGAAGGAATTTTTTATCGATGTTCGTGAATCAAATTATTTTTACAGATGTCTCACCATAATTTCCAAATAAATTCCCATGCTATATTATGTTATTTTATTTTTATTTTTTGTCAACAAATTTTTGTCATGATCGAAGTACCTACACTTGGGCATGTAATTATATCAAAATGTGCGCTATGTTTTGTATTTTGAGATCGAAAATATGCAATTTTCAAATCACACTATTTATTGTGTTGCTGCCCGTTAATTATTATCTCTGTGTGCAAAGGAAACCCAACTGGAACGTCAGCCTACAGTTTATTCGACACACTTGTTGTTTATTCTCATGTTGAACGAATATGTTCATAATTTGTATAGGTACCTGAAATACAAATACCTGTAATAACAGTACAGAAATTCGCTGCAATGAAATGGTGACTGGGCTTTTGCAGCAAAAGGTACCATTACTGATTACTTGTTTTCATCCGGTCGTAGCTTGTCAGATAAGGGAGGGTCTTTCTGCATCAATACTACAAGTTTTATAATATCCCTAAGACTAGATAGTCTTGTCTGAAAAAAAATAGGATATAGCCTAAAAGTTATTTTAGAACTTCTCATGATGAACTTTGCGCTATTGGTAGAGAAATTAAGATGTAACTGTTAATTATTTTCCAATCGAAATATAGAACACCCGACAGTGTTAAGGTTTAATATACGACTCAACGATCGTTCATGTTTCCGATCGATACTTAGTCTCTGACGCCCAAATAGCCCATTCTCCATTTCAAGCTTGTTTCCCTCTTGGTCCAATTGCAAAGGTGAAAAATGATTGATGAGTTAGATTATGCAGAACAATAATTTTTCGACACAGTACAATGGGCTTAATGGATTAATAAGTATATTTCCCATGAGGTTTACCGACCCCATGCACCATAATACCCTGAAGGATGGTGCTTTGGCATCTATGTCCCCGCATTAATAAAAAAAACCCGTTCTTGGCAACTTACCCTAAGATATGTGATTTGGTCTGGTTAACTCCTCCTGTAGTAACTTCTTACTCCGAGATCATTACATAAATTTAACTGTAAAAACTGAAATCATATACATCCAAAGGTATTTATTTTTAAAAACGAAAGAGCTGATCACAAAACTTCAATTTAAAGATGGGTCAATAAGACCCGATTTCTGATACGATTCTTAAGCTTTTATGTTCTACTTAAAAGCTTATGTTCTACTTTTCCTCTGCATAAACTGTCACAGCAAATGGGCCTAAGTCTCTGAAAATTAAAAGAAGGAACGCCCTTTCCGGAAAAAACTTTGTATTTTTCGACATAATCTCCTTTTAGTTCGATACACTTCATTAAACGATTTTCTTATTTTTGTATTCCCTACAAAAAATAGGTTTTTCGAAAGCCTCAAAATATAACTTACTGTTTCTTGAATAACTTCAGAGCATTCAAACCAAGTTTTTTTTTACACCAAGCCATTTCCTCATATTAGGAAAAAGAAAAAGTCTCAGGGAAAAATCAGTTTTTTTCTCTTAAAATCAAAGTCGAATCGCTCCAATAGGTCAGCATAATAAGCACACCCGTGGTAATTGTCTCATCTTTCTCAAGATAATTGATATATGGATGACACCTCGTACATCCCAAAAAAAAAAAAACAGTTGCAGTCTCCTTGTTTGCGGATAAAGCCACTTTGACTTTCTTTGACTTGAATTCACCTGAAGAAATCCACTGTTTAGATAAGACTGTTTTTTGGTTTCTGGTGTGTGGTGATGATTCCATGTTTCAACGGTTGAAGATGGCCAAATACTCTTTTGAAATGTTTAAACGGTTTCGTTTGTTATCGATCGAAGGCAAACGTGGCATCCATTTTGCGGAAAGCTTTTTCATACCCAAATATTTGTGTAAAATTGAAATTACCGAGCCACGTGCTAAGTCCGTAGTCTCTTCTAGTTCCCTCACCTTCACTTGCTGATCGTTCAATATAAGACCGTGGATTTTGTTGACTATTTCTGGTGTGGTGACTTCAATTGGGCAACCAGAGCGTTCTTCTAGGTGGGGTGTTAAATCCTGAATGACAAATACCTGAATAGATAAAATCGCCAATGGACACAATCCCGAATGGCTAAAAAACCGAATGACAGAATCCGGAATGCCAAAATCCCGAATAACTTAGTACTTTTGTTGGTATTAAAAATCGCACGCACGAAAAAAAAGTATTATGCCATTCCAGATTCTAGCCTAGGACTCAATCCCGAATGAATACGGGAATTTTTGTCATTCAGGATTTTGTCCATTCGAGATTTTGCTTTCAGGATTTTGTGCATTCGGGATTTTGCCCATGGATTTAGGCATTCGGGATTCTTATTTTTTTCCATACGGGATCTTGGAATTTGGGATTTTGTATCCCTCCCCGTTCTGCCTTTTGCGTCATTTTTGCTGTGGAGCATCCGCACTGAAATTGGAAACTTGATTTTGTTTTGGATTGTTTCAAAAGATGGAGAAGAGTCCCTATAATATTTTTGGAGCTTTTCTTTTGTTTCTGTAAGTTCTTTTTGTGCAAAAAACCTCTATAACAACAAACCTACTTCGAACATTCATTTGAAATTTCCTTTATGATAACCCGATTGTTGGATTTAAGATTTCAAGGTGCTTAGTGTAAAATTTCTGAGACTAATCGGAAATCAAAATTTCCGTATTTGGAAATTTTGATTTTTTTTTGCATGGAACAGTAAACAGCCCCGGGTCTATGGGGTCGAACCGGGACCTTTGCCCCGGGTGGCAGTTTACAGGAGCACCAAATCCATGTGCCTTAAAAAAAAATGAGAATTGCTGACACCTTAGCAGAAAAATTGTGTACGCAAGCTTACGCGCATGCTTATGCAAGTCTACGCATGCGCTTACGTAAATCTAAGTCTTCGCACGTATACGCATGCTTACGCAAGTCTACGCAAGATTGAACATGTTTACACAGTATACGCAAATTAACTTAAGTAGCACTAAGCAACTTTTCTCGGAAATATAGTACCTACATATTTGTTTTTAACCGTACAAAATGATGCAGAACTGAAGAATTTATGTACGCATTAATTTGTTAACCTTTGGCCCCAATGCTTACGTCAAATGACATACACACAATCCTAAGCAAAAATTCTAATTTTTACAAATTCCTTCCAACAAAAAAAAATAAAATGCACGACTGGGTCGCACGTACTTGCTCTTATGTTCAAAACACTGCGAGTTTAAGAAAATTGTATATACATATACAAACATGGAAGTTATGAGAGAAAAATGTAGAGAAGCATGAAATACGACATTTAAATTAGCTAAAAAAACTCTTTGGACAGTTTGAGGTGAAAAAAAAGTATGCCATCTTAATTCATGATGGAATATGATTGTATGGGAAAAAAATTTTAAAATCGTTGGAGCGGTTTTTTTTTTAATTAATTTTGTATATATAAAATTCTTAAAACATTTTTAAGAACAAATTTTGGTATGCAGATTTAAGCTTTATATTTATGTGCATACAAAAACAGAATTTGAAAAAAAATTGTGAACCCGTTTTTGAGATATCGAATTTTCAAAAAAAAAGTTCGAAACTTTTTTTAAAAATCCAAAAACTTTTTTTTGAAAATTTTGAAATGCAATATTATTTAATCTTATCTGAAATTTGTATTTACAAAAAATCATTTAAATCCGTTAAGCTGATAATGAGAAAACTCAAAATAAAAAAATACTTTCTATGACAGGTACTACTAATAGTTGCTATGTGTAAAATTTTATAATTTTTGATGGCAGATCGTACTAATTTTAGTATATGAAAAAAGTTTAATCAAAATCGTAGGAGTCGTTTTCAGGCAAAAAAATATTTTCCTTTACGGTTTTTTCACTTTTGTATGGAAGGTACCGTTATTTTTTCATAAATGTAAATTTTTTTCTAAAAATATTTTAGAGAGTATTAAAAAAGTCTTAAATATCGAGTTTCAAAAAAATCTATGATGCCGTTTTCGAAATATTTGATTTTCCAAAAAAATTTTTGAAATATTTTTTAAAAATCCAAAAAAATTTGTTTCAAAAATGTTGGTACACAAAACTATTAACATTTTTTGGAAGCTTCTGTATAAAAAAAAATAATTGAAATCGGTCATTCCATTTTGAAGAAAATCAAAAATTAAAAAAATGGTTCCTTGGGAGGTACCATTAATAACCATTTTTGAAAAATGGTTTTCCACCCAAACAAAGCCTTTACTAAAATAAATTTATTGAATTTTTTTTAAGAAAAGTTGTCGAGCCGTTTTTGAGAAAAATACGATTATGTAAATTTGCCAAAAAAAATGTATGACAGGTACCGTTATTTTTGGTTCTAAAAAAAAAATGAAAAAACGTGTCGGCAGGAATCACCAAAAACCACTATGTACCAAGTTTGAAGAAAATCGATCGTGTCGTTTAGGCTGTAGATGAACAGACAGACAGACAGACAGACAGACAGAATTGTGCCACCCACTTTTTTGGTGTTCTCTATCATCGTAATATCATGTTTGGACTGTTATCTCAAAATTTTTTTTTTGCACGAATCCAAAACTTGCCTTATAGTATATAATCGCAAGTAAAATTCACGACTGGGTCGCAGGTAAGAGTAAGATGTTCAAGAGGCTAGAGCTTAAAGAAAATTGTATATAAAGACATGGAAATTATGAGAGAAAAATGTTTTATAGCGCATAAAATACAATATTTAAATTAGCTAAAACAACTCCTTTGATAGATTGAGGTGAAAAAAAGAACGTCATTTTAATTCCTTGGTTGAATATGATTGTATGAAAAAAATAAAAATTAATCGTTGCGTTGGAGCAATTTAAAAAAAAATGTATTATTTATATTTATATCAAATTCTTGAAACATTTTAAGGGAACAATTTTGGTATGTAAATCTTAGGTTATTATTTTTTTGGATATGAAAACAAAATTTCAAAGAAAATTTTCAACCCGTTTTTGAGATATTGAGTTTTTCAAAAAAATAATTGAAACTTTTTTTAAAAATTCACAAATTTTAACATTTTAATATGCAATATTATTAGAACTATTTTGAACATAAATTTTTTTTATCTAAATCCGTATTGATGATATTGAAAAAAATTAAATTTTATAATACTTTCAAAAAGATCACGCTAATTTTTTTTTAATCAAAATCGTAGGAGCACTTTTTGAGAGAAAAAAAAATATTTTCCTTAAGGGTTTTTAACTTTTGTATGGAATGTACCGTTCGTTTTGCATGAAAGCATTGTATATCCAATCTATAGTATTCTCATGAAACACGATTTTGTAGGTAGACATTTGGTCGATAGGTTCACTGTGATCGCCTTACCGAGATCCCTTAACAAAAATTAGTATTACATTTGGACGCATAGATGGCCACGAGCTTTTTTTCTTCATGAGAATACTATAGAATTTATATACAATGATGAAAGTACATTTTTTTCTTTAAATATTTAAGAGTAATTGAGTATCGATTTTCAAAAAATCGATCATGTTGTTTTCGAAATATGTATTTGATTTTCAAAAAAAGAATTGAAACATTTCTTAAAAATCCAAAAAATATTTTTTGTTCATGTTGGTAACAAAAACTTTTTATTATATTTTTTAATAGCTTCGGCATAGAAAAAATTATTAAAATTAGTTATATACCGTTTTGAAAAAAATCGAAAATTAAAGAAAAAGGTTCTTTGGGAGGTACCATTAATAACAATTTTTTTGAAAAATGGTTACCCATTTAAAGATTGCCTTTACTAAAAGAAATTTATTGAATTTTTTTTAGAAAAGTTGCTCAGACGTTTTTGGGAAAAATGAAATTTTGTTAAACTTGCCAAAAAAAATTGTACGGCAGGTACTGTTATTTTTGGTTCTAAGAAAAATTAAAAAAGCGTGTGGACAGAATCACCAAATCATCACTATCTACCAAGTTTGTAGGAACCACTGTTTTCGTCTTCCCTATCATCGTAATGTCAAGTCTGATCAAAATCTTGAGTTCAATTTAAGGAATTTGGTGGCGCAACAGTTCGTAGTAGAGAACCAGGGCCTTGTGACTTACAACTCTCAACCATTCCTGTGTGCGTGTTGTTGGCAGGAATGGAGGGGACCTACAATTTTTTGCTGAGTCCCAACGGCTAGATGAGAAGCACTTATTCATGACAAATATACTGATTGAGGATTTGTCAGTTCCTGGCAAGGGGCAGTACCTCGAAAAAAAACATTTCTGTTTTTTAGGTGGCAGCAGTAGAGTATTATACTTTAGCTCAATTTCAACCTGAATGACTTCCTCAGCTATAGTGAAATATCCCTGATTTTTTAAGCATGGTGTGAATTATTTGGTTTAAACCAGAGGTTCCCAAACTTTTTTTTTTTCGTAGACCACTTTCAAAATTAACCTGGCTTCGGTAGTAAAGGTTATAAAATAGAATTATTCTTAGATCGTAAAAGGTTTTTAAACTGGTTGATAGCACCAAAAGGTACCATAACATAGTAACGAGATATCGATATTCGAATTCCTTGATTTGTTTTGATCTGAAATACATTGAACTGGCATTTTAAGATTTATGAGGTTTTGACAGAGAGCCCATGATATGCCAGTTTTTACAAGTAACAGTCGCTGATCTTCTTCAAAACATACTTTTCAAAAAAACTAAGAGAGGTTTTAAAAAAAGGGAATTAATGCTAAATAAACAGGCTATCTGATCCATATGCCAGCTTAACTGAACAAATTTTTTTCAAGCCCGCGGACCAAAGAAAAAGCAAATAATTAACCCTTTTTTTAAATTCGCAATACGATTACTATTAACTCAAATACAGCCTGTCAAAAATCACCGACAAATTTGGGATTTCTTTGTTCCTTTAATTTTTTTGATTAATGTATGTAATATCTGCCCTCATTGACAGATAAGGCCAAGCCTTGATTTTTGTTCTTTACTTTCGAAACCAAAATCATTTTCGTGGACCCCCACTTACAACTGGTGAGCCCCCATTTTTATTTCATGTCAACGTAGACCCCCGTCGAATATCCCGTGGACCCCTGGGGGTCAACCTGGACCACTTTGGGAATCACTGGTTTAAACGGTAGCCCATAATGGAAGCTTCAACGGGTTTTGTACTATATAGGAGATTCCATACAAATAGACCACGTCAAATCGTGTACACAATTCCAAACAAAAAATTATATTTTTCTTACAAATAACAAAACCACAAAAAAATCGAATTGAATACTTTTGCACCAAATTCGACATTACAAACTGAAACTTGCCCAATTAAAGACAGTGTTCACATTCGACTGAAAAACTGTATTTTTTTTTAAGTTTCAGTATACTCCTCACTTCACTGAAGGAGTGGGAGCAAGGTGTGCATATTAAGAATTTCCACAGCAGATTTGAGATTTAGAGCAGTTTTCAACTTTCCATTCAACATAGAACTTGAGATCAACTCTAACGTTGTCCGACTTTGGGTTTATCAGCAAGTTACAAGAAAAAATAATAAAACCACCCTAAAAGCAACATCCCTACCATTATTTCTACTTCAGCTTAGAAAAACGCTCATGTAAATATAAAATCTACTCACCGGCAACTTAAATTTCGCAGATACAAAATTCATCACTGTCCTTTTATGTGAAAGTATCGATATCCTTTACCCACTTGAAAAAAAAGAAAATATTTTCGCGTGACTTCTGTATTCGAACAAAGTACAGTGCGGCAAGATCACACAGCCTGCGAAATAACAAAAACATGCTTTACCTGATGCGTTCTCAAGAGAGAGATAGGCTTTCATCCAGGATTATGATTATGGTCTAGACCTATAGAGAGGATAAGTGTCCTTTCTATGTTTATATGAATTTCAGGGTACAATATGTATAATACTCGATAGCAAAATCCGCATAATGTGCAATAGGGCGTTAAATGGTTATACACCTTTTTCAAAAAACAGACAATTGCAAACTAACCTTAGAGATACTGTGAGTATGAACAATTACTTGAATACCAATTATTTTTACAGAAAATCAATGATGTGAAGTTGTCTTAAGAAGACTGTTTCATATGCGCTACTGGCGGGCGGCTAGTTCAGTGGCGATGGATGACGCGGCGTCAGAGCGGCAATGTATGAAACGATGAACATAAAATGCTGCCGCTAAGATTATCTTTTTATAATCTTCAACTCAAAGAGGAATTTTTTATTTCATCACTTCAATTGGATCATGAAGTAACGCCTTATTGGTATTTTTTTTTCTTTTAAGTTGAAGTTTAAAACTTTATATTTTAGGCTGATTTCCCTGTCCCGCTTCAATCAAGGTATCGCTCAAATTCAATAAAAGTTTAGAGTTGCCCTTACTTTTAAATGCATTTATTTTTCTGACTCACTAAAATTTGTTTGCATAAAACTTCAATATAAGAAAAAAAGGGGCGTGGCACTAAGCATGATTCGCTTTTTTAAACTTTCTGCTGATAATTAGAGTAAATTGTAGAAGTTCCATAAAAATTGGTTCGGTAGTTTTTGAAACTGAAAGCTACTGTTTAACTAAGATTTCACATCAGTACCTTCTGTTCGAAGAGGAAGAAAAACAAATTTTGTAATTATTAAGAAGGCGAACTCTTAAGCCTTTCGTTCATTTGGGACTATCACTACTTGACAATTTGTTGGCCTTTTCGATTACTGTCAGAATGACAAAGTTTTGTTCTTAAGAAGAGATACTGCTTCTGGATTTGATTTCAGAATTGAAACCAGAAGCACTCACACGTATCGAATTTGTCTTCCGTATTACCAATCAACAAGGCCATTATAATGTATTACAATCATTTGCAGCCTGGAAAATCAACACTGAATAATCCATCACTGCTGGCTTAGAAAGAATTCATATCTCATATTATGTACCTATGCCGACCCCTTGTGTATCTGCTTATGAATAATTTATGATTTTCCAAAAGAACTGTATGTTGACTATAGTTTAATGAATTCACGCCTCACGAACTATTAGATTCGTTTTACACACAGAAATACCTGCTGCTAATTTGATGTAACACAAAAAACCTACTCTATAAGTTGCAGGCAGGAGGTTTTTTTCTTAAATAATATTGTTCACCTGACAAAAATAATATGTTGAAAAATACTATGTTATTCACGACACTTCGGTAGGTGAGAAATTAAATTTGCATAATAACTTATGTATTTAAGACGAAATTTACATTTGAGAATGAGAAGTCACGATCAATTTAAGGTGCTAAGTTTAGCCTTTTCACTTTAATGTTTGTGTTATTATTCTTGTTAGATTTACTTAATAGTGTGAAGTAAATAAAAATGTGTATACCTTTTAGCGAAGGATAAAACGTATTTTTTCGGATAAGACTGGAATTTAAGGAATGTAAATAGCTACATTTATGTGTTTTCTCATTACTAATTTTACAATTCTAATCAAAAAATAACTTGTTATTTCAGCTATTACACGGCGCCTAATGAGCAGTGACGTGCGGCACTCGAACGAACTGGGTAGACAGTTATGAATTTAATTCATTATTTTACTTTTTATCCAGTCAAACATAAAAACTGTTAACGAGGTCCAAAATACAGCGTATTTCTATTTGAAATCAAACCTTGAGACTTAACACAGGACTTCACAAACGTGCATTAAAAACATGGCTACCAATAACGAACTCTTTTAAGCAAAAATAAATAGGTCCATATTTAATACAAGAATACAAATTACAAAAAATTGTACACAGATAGGGATATTTATCAAACGCTTGTATTTTTTTGAAACAAACGTTGAAGGGCCACCATAAGAAGTCCACATGAATTTTAAAAACGTCTTGTTGAAAACCTATTAAGTCTTCAAAACTGTCCTTGAATTTAATGTGTCATCCTCATCCGTATTATTTTTTGTTGAGATAATGGTGATCAAGGACAAAAGTATGCATATGTTTGATTAAAAGCTATATAGGTATAGGTATATAGTTTTGTTTCTTTGAAATTGGTGTATCTCAAAGAAAAAAAACTTGCAGACCTTGATTAAAGCTGAATAAAAACTGCATTGATTTATAAAAAAAAAAATCTAAGAAACCCATAAAACAAAGAAAATAATGGAACATTTGATTCTCGTACCATTGCTTAAGTACCTACCTTGCAGCAGACCGTGAAGGATGGAGACGTTTTGTTGACGCCCTATGTCCCAGCCGGGGTTACAGGACACGATGACCATTTCTTACAATTTCGCAATAAGGCAATAACGGTACCTTAAAATAAATATGTAGGTATTTTTAAAACAAGTTCAAAACAAGAAGAAACATACAAAATTCAAAATGCTCCTTGTTTCGACTCAATACGACAACTAATCACAGAGATACAGCTCTTCAAAACACACACGGACAAAATTATTATTCCCTTAATTTTGTTTTTCGTCAGTAGTGTACTTCTGCGAAAGAGTCCAGCCTTCCTACCTATTGCATTTTTTACGGTTGACCTACTGGCCACTGGATGGTTGGTGAACGAACGATAACAAAAAAAAATAATTCCAAAGATAAATGAAACAAATACAAAATAATCCTCCTCTTTAATCAACTCCAAAAATAAAAAAATGAAGAAGTTGTTCTCCTCACTTAACAGTCAACGAAAAAATTTCGAATTTACTTCAAAGTTCAAAGCAAAATAAGCAATTAGATAGATTCGAATCTGTCTTCTTGCTCCACATAGAAATTATACCTGAGCAACATAACCCGCTGATTTTATTTTCATATAATTTAGGTAGAACGAAAGACTCTGTCTTCGTTTTCAGTCGGGGTTTCCCGAAGCACGTAGCAGATGCAGAGTGCAGAGGCATAGCGAAGCTAAGGTGTGTGTATTGTGTTTGAGTATTGAGATTTTGTGCTTTGTGGTTAATGGAAGAAGGTCAAATTATTTAATGATATTAAAGTAGGTTTGGAAAATGTGAGTGTGTGAAGTGAATAGTAAGGGATGAATGTTATGATTTATGTTTGGCAAATTATAGCTGTTGCCAATTATTTGAGATAGTTTATGGATTTAGGGACATAATGAAATGAATGTAAACACAGTTTTCTTGGTTGTAACGAGTAGGTTTCTTTTTTTTCTCTTTACGGTAGGGTAGACACTGTCTAAAACGTCTTATTGACGCACCGTCACTGCTAATGAGTACGAAATGCGCAATGAGTACAAAAAAGAAGACAAATTAGTCAAGAATTAAGATGCCTTTTTAGAAATAAAATATCCACGACTGTATATTTTTTGAAGTTACTATTGTGTATAGTAGTAGAAGGATGGTGTGAAGCCTTCTAACCCCATAGCATTTCTTCGTTTCAATCGACACTACTTTTTCAATTCCCGTTTACGGTACTTTTATTAAGGATTCATGTTTCTAATGTATGGGGTTTTCACCACCTACAGTGACTCACATCTTATTTGACCCACCCCAAATTTACAACTTCAAACTAGTATGGCTCCTTTAAACTTTAAGCAATGTAGGTATACAGTTAGTTCATTTACAAAAAATAAGACTATTTGTGGGAGCCACTTTTGCGAAAAAAAAAATTGACGTTTAAGTTTTGTATCGAACTGTGAACTATCCCGCAAAAAAAAAATTATATTCACCACGAATATTTTTTTTCGTGACATTGTTTTGTGGGAAAAAAGAACAAAAGTACCGTTTGAACGTTTGATTTGTGTGCTGTGCTGTAGTGTTACTTTTTATTTGTGGCAAAAATAAAATTAAAAATTTCTCGTAGGTATTTTTGGGTAAGAACTGCCATATTCCCGCGTTTTTTTTTTTGCAAGGAATCTGTAGATCGAATAAAAAATGTTCGTTTTCACCACAGATGTTTTTTTCTCGAAAATTTGTTTTCTTCTCACCACCTTTTTTTGTTTTCGGTCAAAAGAACTGTATATTAAGCTTTAACGAAATAAGTTATCAGTATTGAGGTTAATTGAGATTTGAATTTAAACAAAACACTTAAATTAATTAATTTTAACTTAAAACTTCATATCATACTGAAGAAAAATAAAATAAAATCAATTTATTAATGGCACAGCTTATTTGACCCACAGTGTTTAATGAACAGCTACGACCACAAGAAATTGAGGATAACGGTCATAGTTGCGTGTATCTCTTAATTTATTGTAGTCTTCGCATTCGAAAATAGAATTCAAAGTTTCGGTTAGTTTTCATCAAGGAAACACGTGTAACGAAGATGGGAAAGCGCATCTACAGGAATGGAATTTCTGGTAGGAAAATAGCCGAAATTGTTAATCTACAGAGATGGAATGGTCAAGGCTAAATTCCATCGTTTTTTGATCGACAATTGTATTGAAAATAAAGGAATAAATAAAATCAAAAATATTTAGTGCCACGGATGAACAGTATATTGTACTTTGTCGTTTTCGGTACTTTGTCGTTTTTGGTACTTTGTGGTTTTCGGTATTATGTCGTTTTCAGTACTTTGTCGCTTTTGGTACTTTGTCGTTTTCGGTACTTTGTTCTTTTCAGTACTTTGTCGTTTTCGGTACTTTGTCTTTTTTGATACTTTGTCGTTTTCGATAATTTGTCATTTTCCGTACTTTGCCGTTTTCGGTTCTTTGTCGCTTTCGATACTTTGTCGTTTTCTGTACTTTGTCGTTTCCGGTACTTTGTCATTTTCGATACTTTGTCGTTTTCGGTATTTTGTCGTTTTCAGTACTTTGTCGTTTTCGGTACTTTATCGTTTTCGGTACTTTGTCTTTTTTGATACTTTGTCTTTTTCGATAATATGTCATTTTCGGTACTTTGTCGTTTTCGGTTCCTTGTCGTTAGTCGTTTTTGGAACTCTGTTGATTTCGGTACTTTGTCGTTTTTGGTACTTTGTCATTTTCATTACTTTGTCGTTTTTGGTATTTTGTCGTTTTCGATACTTTGTCGTTTCGGTACTTTGTCGTTTTCGGTACTTTGTCGTTTTCGGTACTTTGTCGTTTTCGGTACTTTGTCGTTTCTGTACTTTGTCTTTTTCGGTTCTTTGTCGTTTTCGGTACTTTGTCCTTTTTGATACTTTGTCATTTTCAGTACCTCAGGGACGCCAAAATCAAGTTTTTGCGCCGGTTCGGAAAAATTGTAGATCCGGGGCTGCTGTCACACATTTATTATGTTTGTTGTTTGGGTTTAGTTTTTTTTATTTTATCTGGAAATATTTTGAAGCATCCATTCTCGTTAATCATAATCGGTCAATGTCGTGACTATAGTTTTTTTCTTTGGTTTCGTAATTCGTAATACGGCGGCGCCGTAACTTTGGATAGAAAAAATTACCTAGCACATACGATTCCTCTCTTACTTCTCGAACTTTAATGCATCCATATTATAACAACGATAAATATTAAAAATATTTGTTTTTATTTATATGAAATAGATATTTATAAACATTATATATTTACTTATACATACAATTATGTATACCTACATTTTTATTTTATCTTTACAAACATATTTGTAATTATGTATATACACTCACTTTAATAACACAATAATTATTAATCTATCACAGATACATAACAAATATGTACATTCATATTAATAAATAAATTTATGAGTAGATTATTTCCAAACAACAAACTATTCAGTGTCTTTTTTGTAAGAATCAAAACGCTGGCGCTGGGCTCAGTTGCCACTGATGATAAAAAAAGGTCAATTGAACCTATTAGATTTATATTAATTTTTTTTTTCAAATTTTTAATTTTACCTCTTCCACGCGACTACGAAAGTTCAAATCCAGTATTACTACATACGGCATAACGTAGCTTGTCTCTAAGTGTTGATTTCTTTTGATAGTTTGGTAATTTTAATAAATTAAAACAAGTCGAAGAAGTAGGCAACCGGTTTAGAGGATCTTTTTTGCGAATCGTAAAAAATCCACGAATAACACTTCCAATAGTATCGCCAGTGTCCTCATCATCGCCTACTTCAACACACCGTATTGAAAACGGAGGTTCCAAATGTGCGAATCCTAGCAAAGGTGGTTTCGAGCAGCTTGTTACGAACTAATGAGTAAACACAAAGAAAAAGGCAATATTTTTGTTTTTATCTATTATCATGAACTTATTATATGTAGGTAGTGATGTATTACATGATTAACTATAAGAAATATTTTACATCAACGGTGATGATTCAAAATTCATAAAACCTTGTGCTTAAAATATACGAAAAATATTAACAAATTAACAGACAGAACACGATTTAGTTTAACTGGTTTTTGATTTTTAAGCTTTTGGATGGAAATTCCAGTGGAAAATAACAGATGAATGATACGCTTCAATTTTGAATCGATTAAATTTCCTATAGATTGGAGACTTTTAGAGTGTGTATATGTTGGTGCTGCGTAAACGATTGGAGCAGCAATGTGAAAAAATCTGTGACACTAACTTATAGTCTAAGAGCCAATGACATAAAAAGTCAAGTCATTTGCGTATTGTTGTAAGCCATATCAATTATAGCCTTTGAGGTGTTCAACCATTAGCCGTTTGTCTACCTACCTAAACACGTGTCAAACAGGTGTAAAATTTAACGTAAATTTTTTACATAAATTTATTTCTATGCCTATTGGTTGGAGGGAAAAAGTGTACATACAACAAATATTTAGCTTGCAATTTTGAACAATTGTTTTCATAGGTCCATCTCTCTGTAGTGAATACCTAAGAAGTAGGAGCCACAAAGTCTCCGAACATCAATTGTTTACCTGAGTGGTTTTTGAAAATTTTGCCACTATCTATCTTTTAAGGGACAAACAACAGAGAGTTTGAGAGTTTGAATGCACACTTTTTCCTTCCGACCAATAGACATTGAAATAAATCGATGTAAAAAAACTACGTCAAATTTTTCACCTGTTCGACACGTATTTACTACTTTACGCAAATGACTTGACTTTTTTTGTCGTTGGCTCTCAGTCTACAAAACTTCATTACATTGTTTTCCTTTCTGTGGCTATTGTAGTGGTCACCCTATGATTCCTAAATCATCGTGATCATCAATTATATTAAATTGTTTACAGACTTTATGTTAGTCTTAGTTTATGCACAAAGCACAATATAGTAATTAACTCTCTGCAGTCTGCACACGCACAGTTACCATTTATTCTTATCCCCACTATATAGTCATGGTCAGTCGTTGATGAATTGTCCTACTGCTGACACATTAAAAATTAAAATCTTAGTAATAAGAACTATACATTGTGATCTAGTTATTTAAGTTAATAAATTGGATTTATACATTAAGTGAAGTTATAAAAACATTTGTTTCACTTGCCGTACACATCACTATATTGAAGCAGCGCTTCGACCAACAACCAACAATATTAACCTTGATGCTCACATCGAAAGTGTTTTTTCAACAATAATACAAATAATACTACACCAGTCAAACAAGAAATAAAAGACTTTTTGGAGCATGAGAGCGATTATCATTGGCATTCTTGTATTATCTGCTCTCCAGTTGGAGCAAACAAATAAATTGTAGTTTACATTATGTTGGGATAGGCATTGTCACTTTGTTGTTTTGTTTGCTTTATTTGGTGTAGATCAGCCTTAAACATAAAAAACTGTTTTGTTCGTTAATCAGTTTTGATCTATCCGTTTTGGGTTCACCCTTAAACATGTCTTTAACAAGTTCTGAAATTTATATCTAGTTTAACCGAAAAATATCTGGCTGCGATTAAAGTATATTTCTAGAATAAACATTTTTTGCAAAAAAAAACATCAGTTTCCAATTTCCGTTAGGAGAGATATTTTCCGGCAAAAACCTGAAACACAAATTTATAGCAATCGGCTTGGATATTACAGGTACGGACTTTTTTTCAAAATCGTTATAGCCGTTTTCAAGAAAGTTTGGTAAACCAAAGCAATTTTATGGGAGCTACCTGTTTGGATGTGCTACATCAAAAACCATTCAAAGATAGAGATCGGCAAAGTTTCCATGATTCCAAAAACCACTCAGGTCAAAACATAAGGAAACTTATGATTAGAAAATTGTCCGCTCTTTTTCTTTGAAGTTATTAACTACAGAGGTTCAGACATATTATGACAACAAATGTTCGAAATTGGAAGGTGAATGTTTTATAAAAGTCGATGTGAAAAATATTGGCAGCAATATGGGGAAGCGCTTGAGTGAGTTAGGATGATTGCGTCAATTTCAATAATTTGGTGCCAAAATAGCTGCTACATGTCTTATTTAATAGTTTTTGTGCTTACCTTTAAAAATAATTTTCGTTCTTCTTCTGTAAAGTCCTTAGCTAAAATATCCCATAGCCATCCAACCACTCGATGAGAATCATGAAATCCTCCATAATACTGTGTATGTTTGCGCAAATCTCTCAAATCTAATGGAACAGTATCGCCAGATATAAGTCTTTGAAGTTCAGGTGCTGAAAACAACGATAGCCATTCTGGATTAACAATGCTGCGGAATCCACGATTGAAAGCAGCCGTTTGTTCACGTATTTGAGTATGCATATGAAAGTAAGCCATATAATGGATGTATATGATTCTGAAAAAAAACATAGTACAATTCTCAAGCGTACTTTGTAATTTCAATACATATAATATAACTATGTATTTTTATTTATTTTTATTTTTCTAATCTTATAAATTCTGTTAATAACTCACTTATTATGATCAGTAACACCTCGTCCTTTTCCACCAGGATGTAATTCATGCGTCACTATTTTTCCCATTACATCTTGATCAACCGAGAAAGTTAGATTCAAGTCCGATACATCTTGTTTGTAGTGTTTTATAAAGGTTAAGCTTCTATAAAGTTCATTATCCAAAGACGGCAATTCATCCATGCAAGAATAAAGTGCCTGCTGGGTTTGACCAAGCAACTGTGAAAGAAAAAAAGATGCAAATGGAACATCCACAACTATTCCTTCATAAACGGCTTTTCCCAGCATTCTTCCTACAAACTCAAAAAGCTGCAAATGATTGTCTTGTACAAATGATATCGGAGATGGATAAAGCCGTTCGTCCGATGTTGTTTTAAACAAATTTAAAGATGGATCAAAGACCCTTTTAATAGTTTCCTCTAGAAATTCTTTGAAAACACCATCCTGATCGATTCCAGCTTCATGAAGACCTTGCTGATTGATAAACCTTACTCGAATGACACCTTTTAAGGCATGTGCACGTAGTGCTGCCAGCTGTCGATATCCATCTTCAACAATTCGTTCTCGGTGTATTACAATTAAAGCTGATCTTGGCGATGCACATGCTGATTCTGTTAGACCCAGAACTGCCTTTTCGTTTTGTACATATCTGCGAAACAGTTTAACACGATCTTCGTGGGGTATAATGTGCGGCATTTTTTGTAATAAGATTTGTGCATGTTTTTTTCCTTTTTCCAAATCGGCCAAAAAATGTGAAGGTTTAATTTCTTGTATAAGCCAATGATTGGGCAAGGCAAAAGGTCTGCGACAATCTCTGCGATAGAGGCAGAGTAAAAGCGTGTGTAATGATACAAAAAGCGGTAATGATGTTAAGTTCTTGCGATCTAAAATATATTTTGGATTAAAAATGTATAAATATATTTATAGGAATTTGTATTGATTATTACCAAGAATGTTTTCCTGAATGATCTTATATAGGAAATTGTTTAAGAAATGGGACAATCCAACAAAGTCGTTTAACAAAAATGGTTTCTGCTCTGTATACATTTCATACTCGTCTAATATTCTATAACGGTATATAAAAGATAAATAAATTAAATAAGATTATATTAAACTAATTAAAGGGTTTTCCAATTGGGACTTGACAACTTTGAACTTTCACTGTGAACGCACCCTTAAACCAATGATGAAGCGCATTTTGAGGTAAACGGCTTCGTCAAATAACAAAATATAATGAGGGGAAGACCCTCATGTGCTTCAAAAAACAACACCTCATCCTCAAAAAATAGCTGTATTGTGTGGTTTTCATACCGAAGGTATCATTGAGCCTTTTTTCGATGAAGAAAATGATCGTTACGTTACAATCAATGAAGATCGCTTCAGAGACATGATGCAACGTTATTTCTTTGATCAATTGCTTAGACTAGACAGTAATGATATGTAGTTTCAACAAGAAGGTGCCACAGGCCACACAAAAACGGTCTCATTGATAGGCGAAACGTGTGATTTAACACCTCAAAACTTTGTTAAAGGGATACGTTAAATCATTGGTCTTTGCCAAAAAGCCGACGTTGTTAGAGGAGCTTAGAGCCAATATTGAACAGATTATAGCGGCAGTGAAACTTGTGACTGATCCGAAATTTCTTCTGCGACAAATAACAGAAGATGCCAATAATGTTTGTGATCCTTACTTACGTAACGTAATGTGTCATACAATCTGAAAACAACATAAGCATAAAAATTTGCGGTTGTGAGCCAGTGGGATCGGATTTTAAAAGTTCAGCATATTCCCGTATTCCACAATACTGGCCAGCCGATGTTATAAGTTGCCAAAGATCGTATAATATTGAATCATTGTAACATATTCCTGTTGGAAAAAAACATGATTATTAAGTGTTTTTTAAATAAAAATCACAACATTACCTGATAAAATATCCAGTTTCAATTGTGATAGCGTTGTTAGAGCAGCAAAGAACATTGAACAAACTTTTGCTACCATTAAAAACTCCGGCGAATCTAGTTTTCTCCATTGTCTTCCACTTTTATTTAAATTACCTTTGGTTGAACTTCGTTCGAGTGCTCTACGTAATAAATTACTACTTGAATTCTGAGGAGGAGGCTGAAATTCGAGCCTTTCAAAGTTTTTATTGATTTCTTTTAGAACGTCTCCCAGAAGCAACTTAATACACTTATGACCCCACAACATATGAAACTGTTTTTTTAGCAGGGGAACATTTTGATTTTGAGCCGTGTCTTGTGATGGTGTATACCAACCTAGCAGATCATGCCATTGAGAGAATACACCCTTTGTACCAACGCTTTCTGGTATCTTTTCCAATATATAAGTTGTTACTTCCTGCAGTTGAAATAAAATTTATACTTATAAGTATTTGAAGTCGATATTAGATCAATCTTACAGTCATTTGAGGATATGCTAACAGACGAGCTTCGTCTGTATTTTCGATGTGGAAGAGGTTCACAAGATTTCCTAAAAACGCCAATGATTTTGTTCCCTGTAATTAACCGATTTTTGTTTTTTTTTTTTAAATAATTTTTTGTGATAATGACAGGCATTTCAATTTCTCCTTACCGAAGATGATTTGACAAATTCTTTGTGCCAACTTCCAGTTTCAGACATTTTTAGAGCTCTTTTGAGAATATTCATTGATTGTAGCTGTGTAACGCACTGTGGTGCATTCGCTTCCAAATGTAGTATCAACGCAGGGATGGATAAAATCTCTGTGAGAAACTTGGAGACCAATGGTTCACTGAAATCTCCATCAATAAGGGGTCGTGTGCATAAAGTGATAATAGCTTTGATTGAAACTGGCTTCAAAGAGAGTTCTTCACGAACACATCCTTTAAGCATTATACACTAACGAAATATAATTTTAAAAAAACAAATATGCCTTTTTTTAATTTTAAACATTACTCTCATTGAATGGAAAAATGAATTCTGGATCAAATATCCTTGTATATTGCAACATATTTTCTGTAGTGCTGGTTGAATTTTGTCCATATTTTTGTTGTGCATTAAGGCCCATGATCTTGGCGATGTAAATACAATTAAGGTATGCAAATACAAAGTCAACGAAATGCTATCAGTGTGGTTTTCTATAAAAAGAGAACAAAATTAATGTTCGTATAAGGCTCGTAGATTGTTTATATTGTTTTTATTTTAATTGTATGCATTTGCGCATGTGTATTACGTAGGAAGCTTTAAATGGCGACCAGGAGTAATCTCGCTCGGTGGCAAATTAAAGCTGGTGTGCGCCACCGTTTGGAAACAATTACTCGATTCACTACGAAATTAGACTTGCAGTTATTTGTGGACATACCACCCAGAGAGGACCATCGTCCGCGATTGTATGAGTTCGACAAAAATATACTAAACTCGGAAAATTGCTTATTCAGACGAGCATACGATCTGATCCTTTAGGAGGATCGTTCAGTTACATATTGGACTTTGACGGTGACGTTTCATTGGGCCTCTGTTCACTGCGCAAAAAAAAAATTAGGTGGCACAACAGCCCGTGGAGAGCCAGGGCCTAGTGACTTACAACTCCCAACCAGTCCTGTGTGCGTGTTGTTGGCAGGAATGCGCATAACATGAGGTATTTAATGGAGGTATCTGATCACGGAACCAGATATTTTCCCTGGATTAAAATAAACGGTTATGGTATTTGTATGAGGTAAGTTTGCAAAAACATTACATCGCGGATCTTAAGGCACTCAATCATTTGGAACACAATTATCACCCGTAATATTCTACATTGTGCCTAACGGGGTATTTAGCAAAATGGAACAGATAAAAACAATCATGAGCTCTCTTAAAAAAATGGCCACTTGCTCGCGGTCAGAAATCACGATACAGAAGATATCAATGTTCATCTTAGAGCAATTTTGTCGCATTGGGAAAACTACAGTTTGGAAAGTTTTTTTTTTAAGGTCACCAAAAACTGCATTTTCAATTGAATGCTGTAACTATGGTAAGGGCAGGACATTACCAGATGAAATTACTGTTTCCTTCTCCTGCTGGTCCCCACAACTATGACCATGAGACTTGCGAGGAAAACCCAACTTCGCAATTAACGTTATTTTATTGCCCAATTTCCAGTACTAGTTTAATTTCTAGCCCAAATCTTCCTTGATATAGTATAGTTAGTTAACCTGTGTCAATTTAACTTGTGGTCATTATAATTAAGCAACTAAAATCAAGCTTAACATTTAGTTCAAAATCAAGAATCTCTTGATTTTGAAATCAAGTTCCTTAAATAAATAAACCTGTTTTACAAAATTTTCATTTAATATTAGGAATTGAAAATACATTTTATTTTGAAACCATTTCCTTCGATAAACCTTGTTTAAGAAAGTATTTGTTTACATGGCACTACGCCAAGAGGGCATATAACTAAGCCATCTACAATCAGGAACATTTAAATTGAATTTACTGTATTTTGGAATACGACTTAACTTTTGTGCAGTTAGTATTTGGTTTTAAAAACTTTCTATCTTATTACTTCGCCCGATCTATTATTTCCAATAATTTTATCGATCAGCGCTGCAGGAAAGTTATCTTTTCCACTCTTGTTGGGTTTTATTTCAAAGAGAACATTTATTTTTCTAGTTAAAACTGCCCCTTTTATTATGCTGCTCTCTCTATGAGAATTGAACCACCATGTCAATTGGGGTTCTAAATTGCAACGAAATTAGCGAAGGATCTGATTTGGTAGGTCTGATAAGTTTCCTATCTTTATTTAGGATTTATTTTACGCGGCTCTTTTTTGGGAAAATCCTTAAGTTTTTTTTTTTTTGTTAATACTGAACTGCGTTCATCACTTTACCCAACAAAAGACAAAGGTTTGTGTAACTTTCATAATAATTTTGTGTTTTTGGAAGTATTTCAAGACTATTTTACTCTCAGATGGAGTGAAGCTCCTTTTTTTACCCATTTCAGTTAAGATAGAAACTTTTAAGTAAAAATGGTATATAAGTTGACAGATGAATTGAATACATTTTAATAAAAAATCGTCAATAGATATAATTAAATTATATGTATTCAAAGAAATGGCTCAACTATGTGACCACTTGTACTATGAACTTATCGTTAATATCAGCGCGCAGTTTGAAAGCAAACGACCTTTCTTCTTCGATTAACACGTTGTTTTCATGCAGAGATAAGCAAGTAAGTAACCTTGAAAGAAAGTAGACATTAAGTGATAGAGGAAAATGTTATTGAAAATTACAGTGTTTATTCGTTTTGTGGCTTAATTACTTGACTTTAGCCCGATTTACACAATTGGAAAACTGCCAGTATAATGACAAAAGCAACAACAAAATAATGGACAATTTCATTCATTTTGTCATAATACTGTAAATCCGGCATATGAGTGTAATTTGGATTCGGTAAGACAAAATAATATAACATCGCTCCTTACAACTCCAACGGAAGTTTTGACTCTCTACCCAAGCTATGAAGGGCCCACCCTTGCTTGACCAGTTCGTCCATACATTAATTTTTTTTCAAAGCCACAGTGAATTGGAACCCAAATAAAAGCGACATAGAGGTTTTGCGAGTTAATCTCGGTATTGGCTGGACAAATTTAGAGAATGATGTAGCAAATTCAATGACTTTAACAAATGCCTGTGAGTTTATTGTATTTCCATTTTAGATTCACGAAGAATTTGTCATGCCCAAATTGTCAATAATTCTGCTTGAAATAATAACAAAATTGGGTATCCGAAAGGATCTAAAGGAACATATTTAGACTTAGAAAAGCAAAGGTCAAAGTATATCTTCATGTCGTCACTTCTCAATTCATTCTGAATGGAATAAAAATCTTAAAATCCTTTAAGTAAGGCTTCGGCCACGCAATGAGCGACTGGGCGACTGAGCGACGAGTCGCTGAGCGACGAATCTGAGCGATGGGTGGCCATTTACTGAACGACGTCGCTGAGCGATTAGTTGGGAAAATGCCATCGTCAAGTGCGGTTCGTCGTAGCTTATTAGTTGAAAGTCACGTTCATATCTATTGATCTATAATAAGATCGAGAGTACGTAGATTTTGGTGTACACCCCATAAATCGTGAAAATGCAAATTATGGTGAATTTCACCATTTATATCAAAATCTTCGCAGATCTCCAGATCGATTTTGGGAATATTGTAGTATGAATTTCAAGTCGAGACCCACCACCTATTCATCGACTTCAAAGCCGCATATGATAGCATAAGTCGCCAAGAGCTTCTATTGGCGATGTCGGAACTCGGGATCCCGAAAAAACTGATCCAGCTATGCCGCATGACGTTACAAAATACGCGGTGCAACGTGCAAATGGGTAACAGCTCATCCGAGTTATTCCAGACGTGTACAGGGTTCAGACAAGGAGATGCGCTATCATGTGATTTCTTCAACCTAGTCCTGGAGCAGATAGTGCGCAAGAGTGGTGTTAACATGGAAGGCACTATCTTTAACAGGTCTTCTCAACTGCTTGGTTATGCGGACGACATCGACATCATCGGCCGTTCCAAGAGAGCTGTACTTGAAGCATTCACAGCTATTGATGAACAGGCGAAACGCGTTGGTCTTGAAGTGAATGAGGACAAAACAAAGTACATGCTATCAACAAACAAAGCCTCATCTGTCCATCGCCTAGGACAAAACGTCACTGTTGGTAGCAGTAATTTCGAGGTAGTCAAGGAGTTCACCTACCTCGGAACAAACATCAATCCCACGAACGACACCTTAGTGGAAATCCGACGAAGAATTACCCTAGCGAACCGCTGCTACTTCGGTTTGGCCAAACAAATGGGTTCAAAACTCCTTTCTCGAAAGACAAAGTGCACGCTATACAAAACTCTAATTTTACCAGTTCTACTCTACGGTGCCGAGTGCTGGACGATAAGTAAAAAAGGGGAATTGATCCTGGGCACTTTCGAGCGAAAAATTCTACGGCGGATATTTGGTCCTATATGCGAAGAGGGCGATTGGAGGAGAAGATTCAATCGTGAACTGTACGAGCTGTACCAAGATGTGGATGTAGTCCAAAGAGCCAAAACACGTCGACTACATTGGCTCGGCCACATCGAGCGAATGGACAACAACGCTCCAGCCAAGAAAATCTTCGAATCCCAGCCCCCAGGTTCGAGACGACCAGGAAGACCGAACCTCCGCTATAGGGACCAGGCGGTCACAGACGCAAGAGCGCTTGGTCTCGACGACTGGAGGGAGCGTGCGAGGGACCGCAACCGATGGAAGACCGCAATATCTCAGGCAGAGACCCTTCATGGATCGGGAGCCGGATAAGTAGTAAGTAAGTAGTATGTTGGTACCATCTTTTGATTTGCTGCTGGGAAAAGTTCGACCAAAATTAACAAAACAAAAGAAAGCAGTTAGTCCAGAACAACGGCTGGTTTTATGTTTAAGGTTATTATTTTTTTTTTTTTATAATCTTTAATTTTATTCTTAATATTTGCACTGGACGGCTTTGGACAGCTGAAATTAAACTTCCTGTGTTTATTTTGTCCATCTTATTACTTCGTCGCTTAGCGATCGACTGAAAAATTAAAACAGATTTGATTGCTGAGCGACGTCGCTCTGTCGCTTAAAAAATCGCTCAGTCGCTCAGAGTTTATGTGGCCACCTCCATACGATTTCATGTGTTTTAATTTTTTTGCGTCGCTCAGCGACTCGACGCTCATTGCGTGGCCGGAGCCTAAGGGTTACCAGATATTGTAACCAACCCTTCGTGATCCGTTCTTCATTGTTAAGTTTCCAGTTTAATTTAGAGTCAAGGATAACGAAGTGCGGCAGGGTGTGAGACAGGGAGATGTGTTATCGCCAATTCTCTTTCTACTGGCGATTGACGATGTTTTGACGGCCAGCGTTGAAACAGCAGAGAGGCAGGGCATTCAATGGAGACGTGGCCACAGTTGAAAGGCTTAGAGCCGTTTGCTCATACGATACTTAAGCTTTTTAATTTATGAATTAAAAAGCTTATGTTCTAATTAAAAAGCTTATGTTCTACTTTTTCCTCTGCGTAAACTGTCACATAAGCCCTTATGTTCTGCTTAAATATTTAAGTTTCGTATCAGCAAATAGGCCTTAGACCCGTTTGTTGATACGATTCTTAAGCATTTATGTTCTACTTAAAAGCTTATGTTCTACTTTTTCCTCTGCGTAAACTGTCACATAAGCCCTTATGTTTTACTTAAATATTTAAGTTTCGTATCAGCAAATAGGCCTTAGGCACTTAGACTATGCCGATGATATATGTCTCCAGGCAAATAACATCAGCTGGCTGAACGGGCTAAGTTTCGTATCAGCAAACGGGTCTTTAGTCACTTAGACTATGTCGATGATATATGTCTCCTGGTAAATAACATCAGCGGGCTGAACGGGATGTGTCAAGCTCTGAAGTTAAAATGAGAGTCGAGTGGTCTTAAAAAAAATAGCAAAAAGACAAAAATTATGCTCACAGGCCACTCCACACATGAGCGTATTTTTATACAGGAGACGCTAGTTGAAGAGGTTGAACAATTTAACTACCTTGGAAGTATTGTTTCAGCTAATGGTGGTACTGATCTCGACGTTCAAAGTAGAATAAATAAAGCTCGCGCAGCCTTCGGATCTCTGTTTTAAATTTGGAAATCAGTCAAATCTCCTTACGCACAAAGTTGAGATTTTTCGAATCCAATGTCAAATCCGTGCTGTTATATGCTTGCGAAACCTGTAAATTCACGACTACCATCTCGAAGAAATTGCAGGCTTTTGTGAACCGCTGTCTACGCCATATTCTAAAAATTCGCTGGCCACAAATTATATCAAACGAGGAATTGTGGCGCAGGACAAGTCAAGAGCGGCTGGAGGTTGACATAAGAAAGCGTAAATGGCAATTGATTGGCCACACACTGAGGAAACCAAACGATGAAATTGCAAAGCAGTTCTTTGAATGGAATCCTCAGGGTGCACGGCGGGTTGGAAGACCAAGAACAACGTGGAAATCAACAGTTCTAGCAGAAGCAGACTCCCAGAGATAGACGTAGCCACAGTTAAAATATTTAGCTGCAGACCGTGAAGGATGGAAACGATTTGTTGGCGCCCTATGCCCCAATAGGTGTTACAGGACTTGATGATGATGATGAAATCCAGCCTAAATTTTGGGTAAAAAAGGTTTCTGAAAAAAGATTCTTTGAGCTGATGCTACCGTTAGGATATACAATAATAAACTATGACAATAAAGAAAGAAAAATTATTAAGGTAAGTTTCCAAGTAGTTCCAAAGTAGACACTTCCATAAACTTTTTGGGATTACAAAAAAAAATACTTAAATAAATTACCTGGTTTGAGTGTCTCCATAACCAGGCAACAATAATTCAATAACTTTTTTATGTGTGCAATCCACTGCAAACTGTAATAGACAATCATTAAACATGATCTTAATAATAATTACATTTTGTTTATTTAACCTCAGGTTTTTCTGCAAACACAAACTGGCGTAATTGGTTTTCAAAGAGTCAGATTCAACAGATTTATTTACATATCTACAAAGCCGTTCGAATCTTTCTCGTTGACTTAAATCATTTGTCTGGAACAATGTTAGAAAACATCTTGCCACAACATAAACCTCCGTACATGGACTCAATTCTTGTTCGCAATCGTCCGATTGAAAATTCGTGACAATCCTGTCGAAGTCATCTCTTAAAATAAAAGAAATATATTCATATACATTTGTAATAAATATGTATTAGGTCGTTAAAGATAATTCTTACAATATCTTCTGTTTGTATTTTTTTCGAGCCACGAATCCTTTAACACAGGACTGAATACAAATTGCCGCATTATCCCTTTTCTTTTCCAAAGCCCTTTCCTCACGAGCAACTTTTGTTTGCTCAAGGAATGAATCTTTTTGGGATTCCGTCAAGCCAAACATTGTAGGTCACACGATTTCGTTAATTTTATCTTACTTAAATGTGAAATGTTTTATTTTTTGAATTTGTAGATGACCAATTACAATTAATCAAAACATTTTTCTTTATTTTTTCCTGCTTGCTTACAAAATGCTTGTGAAAAAACAAAAAAACAAAAATGTACACATTGGGTGTGACATTTTGGATTATGATGCTATATACCAGCAGATGGCGCTTTTTCTTGTACTAAACTGTGCTAAAAGTCAATAGCTGTGTTCAGTGAGTCTGTTCTGAATTTTGTGCCCACGTTCTGTAATGGTGTTTTCCTTTGGACGTTTGGACTTTGGAGTCATACCTTTGTATATAAAATCTATAGTACTATCATCAGCCAATTTTTTTTATTTTCATAAGCCTTCACCAGGCGGCGCTAATATGGAAATGTATTTGATATTTGAGAGTTGAAATAGAAGAAAAATGTAAAAGGAACATGAAAAAGACGTAAGAGAGGGTTATATTACATTGATTCTCGCAACAATAAAGGGAGCAAGGGAGACAAATGAATCAGTTGCTTGTGCCATACTAACGACAAGAATAAATGAAAGGAAATAAAAATAAAACAAATTGCTTTCTATTACTCGATTGTGTTTGTATGTGAGCTTGAGGTATAAGTTATATGTTTGTTTATAGATTTATACGTACATACATAATGTAGGTAGGCATGTAGATTATATTTTCGTTTATTATTTAAATTTTGTTTTTCAAATCTTGGGTATTTGACTTGAAATTTTGAATCTGTGTAGCAATGTTGCAACTTTTCACCACATCTATGAAGGAATTATTTAAGGACATGTTGCGATATTTTAATTTTTTGTATTTACCTTATGTAGGTAGTAGGAGTTTTATCAGTTTTTCCAAATTTTATTATAACATTATGATAACAGTCTTACGATAACGATCCATGGAATTTAAACCATGATCGCGTAAAATAAAGAGTATATTAAGTTTTGTTAGGAAAAAATGCATTAGGTAGTTTTATTTTGAATAGTTTTGTTTTGAATAAAACTTTTTTTTTAACTATTGGGATGCAATTTTTATTTATGTATTTGTTTGTTTAAATTTCATGTAACTCCAGAAATAATTTGTGTTTAATCACTTATGACACTCACTATTGGTTAAAAGAAGACAAGAAAAAAAAATCCTACGGAAGGGGGTTTTATTTCCCCCGCTTGGACAGAAGGGGCAGTCTTATAAAAAAAAGTAGTTAGGTACCTAGGTACTTAGAATGGAAAAAGTATACCTATTAACAAACAACCACTTACAGTATTGTTTTGTAGCGTTTTGGAAAACCAGAAGTCTCATGGTTTATTTTTAGATAAAGTTCTCTTCGTAAACAGCTTCGACAAAAATTGTTTTCAAACTTAAAATTGTGAAAAAAGTTGTTTTTTAATATATGTACATTATGTATGTTTTTCCATTTTAAGTATTTTTTTATAAAATTGTCGCCTGTCTAAGCCGGTTAAATATACTTTTTTTCTTGTTTACTTTTAACCTAAGTACATGCCCTTGGTAGATTTTACGCGAATCACCTAGTATGCTGTATGCACAAAAAATATGCCATTAAATTAACCCCTACAGCGACTAATGGGATGATAGTAAAAATCTGAAAAAATTAGGGAATATTTTTTTTTTCTTTTAGAATCGGTTTAGGCCCATACAACCTGATCTTTTTCTTACGACCACCCTAATGCACCTACATAGTCCCCTTTCACACGAAGAAACAAGTTGCTGGAGATTTTTTTGACGTTTTCTTTTAATCTCCTTAAAAATCTCTTGTACCTTTCATACGAGGAAACAAATCTCCCGGCAATTTTTGAAATTTCCTTTGAAAGTCTACTGGTTGAACACACCTAAACTTAGATATGAAAGGAAATGTCAAAAAATCTCCTCAAATCCTCGACCGGGGAGATTCTGTTCGCCCCTCTTTCCTCCTGCCCTTCTCACCCAGGAACTTAAAGTTGCTGGCAACTCAGTTTCCTCGTGTGAAAGGGCACATACCTACATATCTTCCTAGCTAGCAACATTTCAAGAGGCTTAGTGCCCTTTCACACGAGGAAACTGAGTTGCCAGCAACTTTTAGTTCGTGGGTGAGAAGGGCAGGAGGAAAGAGGGGCGAACAGAATCTCCCCGGTCGAGGATTTGAGGAGATTTTTTGACATTTCCTTTCACATCTAGGTTTAGGTGTGTTCAACCAATAGACTTTAAAAGGAAATTTCAAAAATTGTCTGGAGATTTGTTTCCTCGTATGAAAGGTACAAGAGATTTTTAAGGAGACTAAAAGAAAACATCAAAAAAATCTCCAGCAACTTGTTTCTTCGTGTGAAAGGGGACTTAGAATTTTTGAAATTGTGTGCATAAAAACTAGATGAAATACATAAAAGAACAATGTTCGAAAGCATGAAATTGATTTAAGAAAAACGAATGTCATCTATATGTATGTACATAAATACGAAAATATTAATTGTATACCAACAAAAAACTTGAAATCATTGGAGCTATTTGTTAGAAAAATTTAAATACAAATTTGGTTTTCTGGTTTTGAAATTCAACACTTTTGTGAGACAAATATTGTAGAAAGATATAAGTACTATTACCATTTTATTATTTTTTTTGACCCTTCACCGTTAGTTTAAAAAAAGTACTAAACAACTACTTTTTATGGTCTTTTCGTAAATCTTTTGTTTCCTTGCAAATATTGATTGCATGGCTTGCGTTGGTATGCATAATTTTAGACTTTTAAATCATCAATATTCCTGTAAATATTCAAATAGATTCATGGAACCGTTTTTCCACACCAAATTTTCAAAGTCTTACAAACCAGTTAAAGGAACAAATTGTGTTGTTCCTAAACAATGCGTAGACGTTATCAAAATGACAAGAAATTCATCAACCCGTTTTTGAAATATTGAATTTTCAAAAAATAAATTTAATATTTTTTTTTAAATCCAAAAAAAGAAATTTTTTGTATTCAAAAAGCTTTTCCTCAAAGGTTGTATGGCAATTACCTTTATTTTTAGAGCCAACAAAAAATTTGATTTCTCCTCTGGAGAGTTACAAGAAAACCTTAAGTTCAAAATTTGAAGCAAATCGCATCATTTGTTTAGGCTGTAGATCCAGATACAAACAGACAGACAGACAGACAGACAGACAGACAGAAATACAGACAGACAGATAGAGAGACAGACAGACAGACAGACAGACAGACAGACAGACAGACAGACAGAAAGACAGACTGACTGACTGACTGGCTGACTTACAGACAGACAGACAGACAGGCAGACAGAATTGTGCCACCCTTTTTTTCGTGTTCTCTATCATCGTAATGTCATGTTTGATTTTTGTCTCAAAATTTTCGTTTGCACGAATCCAAAACTTGCCCTATAGTATCTATATCGCAAGTTAAAAAGAGGCTGGGTTTGACCCACACTGGTAGTTTCCTATTGGTGCCCTCAAAAGCTAGAGGCCCAATGTAATTTTATGTATTAATTTTTATTTTCTGGTGCTCAATATGCAATCAAGTGAATACCAAAGATTGATTTGCTTTTGAGATATAAGAGACAAGAACATTGTTGAACAATATGTTTTAAGCTTTTTCTTAAAAAAAAAAAAAAACTATTTGTAGACCAGAAAAAAGAACTCAAATCGTATGGGGAGCCTTGAAATAATTAATTCATGAAATATTAAAATTGGTATCGACGCAGAATTCCAGAATTGCACCTTATGGCATATCCAAAGTCCCTCAAAATCCGAAATATTACCGAAAACCCTTTTAAAATAATGGGATGTCAGTGGAACTTTGAATAAATGTTTCATTAGTCAATAGAACCAAGAGTCCAGAGTCCCTAAAAATATCTATAACCATCTAGTCTTCAGTATTCGATTAAAAACTAATTAAAGCAAGAAAATAGTAAAAAAAAACTAGTATTTAGTCTCAAAATTTGGAATAAAGACAGTATAAGCTTGTTTTTTGTCATTTTTTGTTCTGAAATTTTTCATGGAAATCACTTGATTTAAAATCAAGATGATAGAACAGACTTTTAGCTTTAAAAAAATGTGTAATTCTTAATTGTAAGTATTATCATTATTTCTAAATATTTTTTTTCATCTTAAGTGTTTTTTTAGAAAATTGCACCTCCCGTCCAAATGGGATGAGATAGACCCCCCTCTTTCATAGTAAAAAATGCTTGTAAAAAACTGTTCTATACAAATCTGTCAATAAACTTTGTCGCCCGAGTTATCGTAATCTCCCCTTATAGGTATTGTTTAATTATCGATAGATGTTTCAAATTTCACTGATTGTTCAGGGCTGTTATTTTGCACTCCTTTTTCATTCCAACTGTGTCAAACAGGAAAAGTGCTGCAAAAGCAATGCTAAGAACATCCAAACGAAAACAGACCTAAAGCAACCAACCAGGGTTGCCAGCTCAAGAAGCACTTGTGTAGCCCAATTTCACAATTCTTGTAGCCCAAATCACTACCCAAAATCTAGCCAAAAACGAGCCCAATCTCATCTTAAAAATATAGGATTACTGATACATTCCACGTTTTTTTTTTTTTTGTTTTTTGGAATAATTTCCAGGGACAAATCCTTAAAATCTAGACGAACTAAACTTTATCGTTGAACTTATGTAACAAATTTTCTTAAAAGTTATAGAAATAATATGAAATTGGGCTACTTTTTTCAAATTCTTGTCGCAAATTAAGGAAAAAGATAGCCCAATTTATGATAAATAGCCCAATCTGACAACCCTGCAACCAACCACCCCAAACAAAAATTCGTTTTTTTACCCACCCCAGCACAAAAATATTCCGATCGTATGCTGAGCGGCAGCAGCAGCAGCCGAGCATGAGCAACAGCAGCCGTCAATGACAACCACCTATGTGCTTACCATATTCCAACAACAATAAAAAAAAAATAAAAAACCAAAGTAAACAAAACAACCCAAAAATATACACACTAAATGACAACGAAAATTACACCTAACAGCAGCAACCTTCCTCCACCAAAGCATTTTTACGATTGAAATGTGATAAAAACAAAACACGAAAGAAAACACAAAAGTAAAATAAACAAATAAAAAGATTTTAAGTAACCATGGTTACAAATACAATCTTACAATATAACTTGCAAGCATATATTTTGTTGTTTGTTTCCAAATACAAATTTTTTCTTTCCCAACGATAGAAAGAAAAACAATCATACTTTCATTTCAGCTCACAGCAGAGCCAAATACGCATACGCACCCAACTCTCAGCCTATTATTCATTGACAAAACCAATACCTTTGAAAAAAAACAAAATTGCTTGATTTCTTGCCTCCCTCCAACTCTTATAAAAAAGTGTACAGCTCTCTCATTATTTTATTATAAACTTTATTATTCATTTGCCATATTCTTAAGTTTACAATTCAGCTGTCCACACTTAGTTAGGCTCAGCACCAGTAATTTCATAAGCCTTCACTTGGCTCGTGCCAGTCGTTCGTCACCCATGATAGTACTATAGATTTTATATACAAAGGTCATACTACAGACATTGTATATCCAATTTATAGTATTCTCATGAAACACGATTTTGTAGGTAGACATTTGGTCGATAGGTTCGCTGTGATCGCCTTACCGAGATCCCTTAAGAAAAATTAGTATGACATTTGGACGCATAGATGGCCACGAGCTTTTTTTCTTCATGAGAATACTATAGAATTTATATACAATGCTACAGATACTATAGTTCCATAGATATCGCACGCAGAGGAAAAAAAATGACAATTTTTCAACCGACTGGGACGTACCTCTACGTCAGACGCAAAGAATCATCGTGTAATAGGGGACTACGACTGAGATGGCTGGGTCATCTAGAGCGAATGGACACCAATGCTCCGGCCCGGAAAGTCTTTGAATCCAACCCCGTGGGACAACGCAGTAGAGGTGGACAGCGTAAAAGGTGGCGCACGCAAGTGGAAGAGGACCTCAACCAACTTGGCGTGCGAAACTGGAGACAGCTAGCTAGAAACCGAGCCGGCTGGAAGAAGCTTGTTGGTTGAGGCCCTGGTCCACCCCGGACTGTAGCGCCACCTTAAGTAAGTAAGTAAGTAAGGGGACTTACACTTGTTGTTACCCTAATTGTGTTTGAGTATCAAGTTGCTTACTGTGTTTTCTTGTTTTATTGTGTGTGTTTGTTCCTGTTTTTAGTTTATTTTGGTTGAGTATTTAAATTTAGGTACCTGAGTTTTGTATGTGTATGTATGTATATTTTATATAGCATTAGGAAATGTGAACACTGTATCGCTGTATGTATGAAATACTTCCTTATCTAGGTTGGCTACATTTTGTCTGGATAAGAGAAAGGCATTTGAGAAGAAAAATTAACAGAATATATTTTAGTGTAGGTAAATATTGTTGTTGGTAGAAAAACACTTACGTAGACGAGAGGGGATCAAAAAATAATTTTGAATAACCTTTTCTTATTCTCAAAAAATTACGAAAATTTTTATTATTTGGAAATAATATGAAGGTTCAGCAAGGTTAATACCGAAACCCCTTCTTAATAATGTTAGGATTAATTTAATAGGAGAGGTGGTAGAAACAATTAATAGAATTTTAATACAAGGGCATGCAATTAAGTTGAAATATATTTTTTGTGAAAGTAACAAATTAAAAAAATATATTTTTGACATGCTTAAATTTTTCTTTGACCGTTTTCTTAAAAAAGAACTAAGAAAAATCGAGCGCTTTCACTTCCAAACTCTGATTGTATGGCTTAAATGGATATGATAAATAAATGTAGTGTATAGGTTTTGTTTAATTTTTACTGTTAAAGGAAGGACGTAGGAAAAGACTACTTGTCAACCCCTAATCTTTATTTATCCTACATTTGTTTTGATGAATAATAACAGAATCTTAAAAAAATCAATATTTTAGAAGTTGAACTTTTTCTTTTTTTGAATTATAAAAGAAAAAGATTTTATTCTTAGCAAAGGATTACAGTTTAAAGAATTAAAGCTAGATAAACTAAGTGAGGCTTTGCCAATCGTTGGTGATTTAAAGTGCAGACAGCTGATAGGGTGTTCCTGTTATCGACCCTACATACATTATACATATGTATGTACATTTTGTACATACTGTAGGTACTTATGTATACTTACTGCTTACTCATACATATGTATGTACCTTTAGATACAATTTTTAAAAAAATCAAGAAAATATTTGGGAATGCAAGTTAGGTTTTTATCAATAATTCTATGAGTTGCTTAAGCAATTAAATGAACGAGTTTAAATATTCGTTACATTTTTCTATAATAACTTGCACACCTATTTTCACTATATAAATTCTCTAAATTACCAAGCAACTTCCCAACTAACAATTTAACTTGTATTAGGTCCGATTTTTAAAATCTGATAAGCTATAGCTCACATAGAACTAATAAAAGGCTTTCTTATACAATTCAACCATTTTCCAATATTTATTTTTGTTTATAGCCTGTTTAATGCCTTTTAAAGTGAAATTAGCAAGTTATACATAAGTATAAAACCCTTGTTTAAGGCCTGCCCAAGTTGTTTTACTGAAAGTAAACAAAATAAATTCGTATACGGCTTTCTTAAATAAGCTTGCTACACCTACTCAGCAGCAAGATTTGACATTTCTCTGGAGTTGAAAATATTCTGCAGCGGGTGTAACAAATATTCTAAAGTGTTCGTCATTAAATTGAAAAGATTAAAAACAAATATTTTATTAAAAAACCTAATTCGCAAAAAATAGTGAATAATTAATAAGAAGTTATCAAAACATCAATGAACTTCGATTTCAAGTGTCCAAAGCCGATTAACACTATGAAGAGCGCGCTCGCCGATGTGTTCCTCGATTGATGTGTTTCTTGATAGAATTTGTGTTTTTTTTTTTTTCTTAACTTTAATGAATGCATAACTATTTTTGCAACTTTTCTCGTAAATATATTTGTTTTTAATCACAAAACAATGCGAAAAAATAAATGCACTTTTGAATGTTTGATATGAATTTGTATGCGCATAAGTGTGTTTGCTTTTTGCCTCAAATCTACTGACAAAAATGGCACACACAATCCCACATAAAAAAAATTTTATTTTTACAAATTCCATCGAACCAAAAATCGTTCTGAAATGATTTTAAGGAATTCGGCATTAAATCATTTAAAAATAAAATTAAAATTTTAAAGCAAACTTATTGAAATTATTGCCTTTTTTGGTGAGCTATATAGTTTTGTTTGTATAACAGCTGTATCACTCCGTGAGAAACTAATAGTTTTTATAAAATGTTAGTAGCAAACTTAATCAAATGATTGTCTTCTTTGGTGAGCTATTTCGTTTGGCTTGTGACAGCTGTGTTGCTGTGTACCTCCTTGAGGAAATGTATAGTTTTTATAAAACGTTTGCGACAAACTTAATGAAATTATTGTCTCATTTCGTGAGCTATTTCGTATGGGTTGTGACAGCTGTGCACATCTATGACGAAATATATAGTTTTTATAAAATGTTAGTAGCAAACTTATTGAAATGATTACCTTCTTCAGTAAGCTACCCTAATAGCGGACAAAAAACATACATTAACGAGTCACACGTACTTGCTGTTATAATTAAGTTTTTTCCTTAACGAGAAAATTTATTTTTAAAATTGTGATTTGATAGAAATAGAAGTGTTATGTAGCTTCACATAATAATAGAGAAATAATTGTTTAAGATTTATACCTACATACATAACTATACAAACTCTTATGTTCTTGTATATTTCTTCTTTCAAACCCTTCAAGAATTAATTGATTCACACTTTTTAAACTTAAAAAAAAGTAACAAATATCAAGAAAATCGTATCATATCAGTAAGATTTTGGCTAGATGACTCATCTACAAATATATACATGTTGTAGATGTTTTCTGTCATCGTATAATTAGGATTAAAATCTGGAGTGAATTTTTTTTAAATCCAAAACGTAACCTTAACTACCTGTATATTGCTGGTAAGATTGTACAAGCACAAGTATCAACTCATTAGAATTTTAACATGCATCTTCTGAATTACGAATTGGCGTAGTGGGTAGCGTGCTGGACATACAATAAAATTATAAAACCAATAAAAACACAAAAAAAAAAAATTACAAAAACCCGAAAATGCTTGCTGTGGCTGTTCTAATTTGTAAGTAGTTTGTAAGTAGCTTTAAGTAGTTTTATAGTAGTTTTAATTAGTTTTAATTAGTTTTAATTAGTTTGAATTAGTTTTAATTAGTTTTAATTAGTTTTATATTAGTTTTATTTAGTTTGTAAGTTTTATATAAAACACAAAAATAAAGTCATAGATACCGAGTTTTTTAAAATTCTTCTCGGTGAAAAATAAAACCGATATGAATTCTAGTTTTAAGATAGTTCGTAGGCCGAAAGGCATTAGCATTAAGTTATTAGTTTAACTTAGAGCGCCCGAATGGGGCCAGTAAGTTAGTTGTAAGATATTGATAAGTAGGCTAGTTTTTATGAATTTTTGTCTAGCTTTAAGATAGTTTTAAGATGAATAAAAAATAAAAATGAATTTATAAAAAAAAAAAAAAAAGCGTGCTGGATATGTGATTGGAGGGATGCGAGTTCAATCCTCGGAAAAGTAAGTAACATTTTTATAAATTAAATAATATTCTTCCCAACTAACAATTAAAGTTGTTTAAGTGTCAATACAAGCTATTTTCTGACTTGTCTAGAAACTAATATTAGCCTTATGCAAATCATTTTGGCGTACATTGAAGAAGCTATTTGATTCCCTTAAAACCTTTCGTCACAAGTCCTATGCAATTAAACAGCTTTCCAACAACATTGTAAAAAGGTCTTAAAAAGACAAAATATTGCTTAATTAAACACGTTATAATAAGGCTTGTATAATAAGGCCTTGAAAAGGCTATAAAAATTTTTTACATTTAGGTCTTATAAAAGCCACTCCATGCAGTTGTGTAATAAAAGAAATTTGCTTGCTTGGAATTATTTTATTTAATTTTTATTATTTTTATTTTGTCACTTTATTTTCCTTTCGGGAGCTTGGATTACGTTTTTCTATATTCTGAAATGATAAGAATATTATTTAATTTATAAAAATGTTACTTACTTAGATGACTCTTCCGAGGATTGAACTCGCATCCCTCCAATCACATATCCAGCACGCTTTTTTTTTTTTTTTTTTTTTTTTTTTAAATTCATTTTTATTTTCAATTCATCTTAAAACTATCTTAAAGCTAGACAAAAATTCATAAAAACTAGCCTACTTATCAATATCTTACAACTAACTTACTGGCCCCATTCGGGCGCTCTAAGTTAAACTAATAACTTAATGCTAATGCCTTTCGGCCTAAGAACTATCTTAAAACTAGAATTCATGTTGGTTTTATTTTTCACCAAGAAGAATTGTAAAAAACTTGGTATCTTTATCTATTTTTTGTTTTTTATAAAACTTACAACTAAATAAAACTAAATTAAAACTAATTAAAACTAATTAAAACTAATTAAAACTAATTAAAACTACTATAAAACTACTTAAAGCTACTTACAAACTACTTACAAACTAGAACAGCCACAGCAAGCATTTTTGGGTTTTTATAATTTTTTTGTGTTTTTTTTGGTTTTATAATTTTTTTTGTGTTTTTATTGGTTTTATAATTTTTTTTTTTTTTTTTTTTTTTTTTTTTTTTTTTTGGTGCCACCCTGACTGTCCCTGCTTAAAACTAAATACCTAAACCTATGTAAGTCGGCCATGGCATAAAAAATGCATAGTTAACTTTTATATATCCGAATTAACTTCTTGTTCAGGTTTCAACCACCAGAACTGGTTCTCCTGCCTTACCCTATCTCTTCGGTCCCGATCGGACACAGTCCTACTGAACCGAAGGTGCTCCGCTCCGTGTTGTGCGAGGACGTCTCGATCATAAAGGAGCCGCCGATCTACAGTTCTACGGCCGACGTGGTAGATTAGCGGAACCGCCGCTCTATCCTGGATCAGCCCTCGACTGTCTAAATAGAGGAATGCATCGGGCGGAATAAAGCCGCTTAGACGCACACTCTCGTAATAGTCGTTTTTAGGGTAATAAGCCCCAAAAATTAAGCTGTTGGTCGAGGACATTGCTCTTGCAATGTGACCTCGAATAAGCTTCAGCAAGAAATTATCTATCCTGTTTATGTTGGCGCCGTTGTATAGAACCAAGTTAGAATAATAATGTTTGTACTCCGACTCTGGTGTTCTGTGTAATCCAAGGCAGCGTCTAAGACACTGCCTCTCAAACACCCGAATCTTTTCCATTTGAGATGGGGCAACGTTGAACCAAACCGGGCACCCATAGGCAATCATCGGCCGTATGAGGGCCATGTAGCAAATCACCTTCACCCTGCTGTCAAGCCGGCTGCTATAAAACAACCGTTTCGTCAGGGCAAAAGCTCCCCTAGCCCTGGACAGAGCAGAATTTATATGTCTGTCGAAATACAAATACTGATCCATCCAGATGCCAAGGTACTTTACTACACTTTTACTCGCCAGTGGCTGTCCATTTGGCCCTACGATCACCAGCTTACGCCAGTTCTTTCTCGTATCCCTTGTGGCTCCATGCAACGGAGTCCTAAACAAGATAGTTTCTGATTTCTGGAAGTTGATTTTCAACTTCCAGTCATCGCAATATCGCTGAATCTTCTCGAAGTCACGCTGCAAAAGAATTCTGATGACCTCGACTTTTGGAGCTGTTCTGTACGCAATTAGGTCGTCGGCATACGCAATTGCCTGAGTTAGACTACTTATCAGATCGCTGGTGTAAATGCTGAATAGAATCGGCGAGTTGACCGCTCCCTGCTGAAGACCGTTTTTAATATTAAAGGTTGTGGCAGAAGTCACATTGCCACTCTTGACAACAAACTTTCTACCATTGAGCATATCATAAAGCATATATAATAGTGGTTTACTAATGCCAAGTCTGGTCAGCTTTAGATAAAGACCCTCTAGCCATACGGTGTCGAAGGCCTTCTCCAAATCAACCAGACAGGCACCCGTACACTGCTTTTTAGATTTGTTCCATTGGACATCAGAAACGAGTTTAGACGCGGCATGAATGGTGTCATGTCCCGCCTTAAAGCCGAACTGATTATCCGGTATGATATTATTGTCCTCTGCCCACTTAGACAGAGCTCTATTAATAACTTTTTCGAATACCTTGCTGATACTCGGAAGAAGACTTATCGACCGGAGATTCGCCGGATTGGAGTTGTCCTTTCCCTTTTTCGGGAGAGGATGCACCACAGCTGTCTTCCACCGCACTGGATAATATGCATTATTCAGAGCGTTGTTAAACAGTGTGGTATAAATGTCTACTGCTTCTTGGGGTAAATGTCGAAGTACAACGTTGGATATGCCATCGACTCCTGCTGACTTCTTCTTCTTTAATGAATCGAAGATGAGCTGAAGCTCCACCTTCGTAATTAACAGGGAACTTGGCCCATTTCGCATATCCAGCACGCTACCCACTACGCCAATTCGCAATTCAGAAGGTGCATGTTAAAATTCTAATGAGTTGATACTTGTGCCTGTACAATTTTACCAGCAATATACATGTAGTTAAGGTACCGTTTTGGATTGAAAAAAATTTCACTCCAGATTTTAATCCTAATAATACGATGACAGAGAACATCTACAACTATATATTTGTAGATGAATCATCTAGCCAAAATCATACTGATATGATGCTATTTTCTTGATATTTGTTACTTTTTTTAAGTTTAAAAAGTGCGAATCAATTAATTCTTAAAGGGTTTGAAAGAAGAAATATACAAGAACATACGAGTTTATATAATTATGTATGTAGATATAAATCTTGAACAATTGTTTCTCTATACATTCTTATGAAAGAAACTTCCTTTTAAGCAATTTTAAGTTATTATGTGAAGCTACATAACCATTTGAGTGTAAAACGAGTGAATTATTTTTAAAAGATCACACTTAATACTTATATTTCTATAAAATCACAATTTGAAAAATAAATTTTCTCGTTAAGGAAAAAACTTAATTATAACAGCAAGTAGATACGTGCGACTCGTTGGTGTATTTATGTGTACGCTGGTAGGATAGCTTACTGAAGAAGGTAATCATTTCAATAAGTTTGCTACTAACATTTTATAAAAACTATATATTTCGTCATAGATGTGCACAGCTAGCCCAACCCATACGAAATAGCTCACGAAATGAGACAATACTTTCATTAAGTTAGTCACAAACGTTTTATAAAAACTATACATTTCCTTAAGGAGGTACACAGCAACACAGCTATAAAATAATGTTATTATTTTCTGCCTTTTTTAAAACAAATTACAAGTCATTCATCATGATGAAACGAAAAAAAGTTTATCCGCGGACAAAAACCTATTTTTATAAAAGAGCTTCAAACACTTAGTGGGGCTTCCTCCTGAAAGAGCAGCCTTCTGTGAGTTTTGCTCGTCCACCAGTTGGCTGACAGAGGATCGTTGAACAACCAGCGCATACAACGACTCCTTGGGCATGACTAAAGACAGTTGTGATCTTGTAGCATCCTGGGCATTTTACGTCCATGAAGTAGGAATTTGGGTGTTGTACCAGACGCTTAAGCTTGTGCTTGCGCTTCTCTTCAGCTGGTAATGGGTGAAGTAAATCTTTTGCTAGCGGCATGTTTCTTCTTTCACAGCTAACACGGAAAAGGCTGTCACAAGCCAAACAAAATAGCTCACCAAAGAAGACAATCATTTGATAAAATTTGTTACTAACATTTTATAAAAACTATATATTTCCTCACGGAGGGATACAGCTGTCACAAACAAAACTAAATAGCTCACCAAAAAAGGCAATAATTTCAGTAAGTTTGCTTCAAAAATTTTATTTTATCTTTCCAAACAAAAACATAATAACGTATAACAAATTTCTTGTTGATTGATAATCAGAAAAACTAAGCATAGAAGTTTAAGTGATTTAATACTGGAATCCTTACAACCATTTAACAACGATTTTTTGGTTGGATGGAATTTGTAAAAATTAAATGTTTTTTTTTTTGGGATTGTGTGTGCCATTTGTCACTAGATTTGAGGCAAACAAACCAATGCGCATATAAATTCAGAACAAGCATTCAAAAGTGCATTCATTTTTTTGTTAGATTAAAAACAAATATATTTACGAGAAAAATTGCAAAAATAAACAAAAATATTTATGCATTAGTTAAAGTTAAGAAAAAAAAAAAAAACAAAGAAACACATCAATCGAGGAACACATCGGCGAGCGCGCGCTTCATAGTGTTGAACGACTTTGGGCACTTGAAATTCATTGATATTTTGATAACTTCTTATTAATTATTCACTATTTTTTGACAATTAGATTTTTTAATAATATATTTGTTTTTAATCTTTTCAAATGAATGACGAACACTTAGAATATTAGACCAGACACGCTGCAAAATATTTTCAACTCCAGAGAAATGTCAAATCTTGCTGCTGTGTGTTGTATAGCAAGCTTATTTAAGAAAGCCGTATACGAATTGTTTTGATAACTTAGGGCAAAACAACTTGGGCAGGCCTTAAACAAGGCTTTTATACTTAAGCATACAAGCCCTATGTATAACTTGCCAATTTCATTTTAAAAGGCATTAAACAGGCTATTAACAAAAATAAATATTGGAAAATGGGTGAATTGTATAACAAAGCCTTATATTATTTCTATGTGAGCTATAGCTTATCAGATTTTAAAAATCGGACCTAATACAAGTTAAATTGTTAGTTGGGTTATCATTTCAGAATATAGGAAAACGTTATCCAAACTCCCGTAAAGAAAATAAACTCACAAAATAAAAATAATAAAAATTAAATAAAATAATTCCAAGCAAGCAAATTTCTTTTATTAGCTGTGTTTTTTTGCATATCCAAATAAAATTGTGTGAAAAAACGACAACAAAGCAAAACAATTTACATGTTAAATACAACAACAACTATGTCCATATAGAGTTAGTTAAGTCCAGATAATTAACTGGAGTTAACTTTTGTCCCGATAAAACGGTATTGCCAGACTACCATTGTCGTTGTGTTATCGATAATTTGTATAGAAATGTCAAATGTTTGTTGGTAAGATAGTTCAAAACAAAATGGCAGACCAAGGCAAATGTTGAAATGTCCCGATGTCGTTTTTTTCGCCAAACTCCATATAGACATACAAAAAAACGCAGCTATTATTACACCTGCATTGAGTGGCTTTTATAAGGCCTAAATGTAAAATGTTTGTATGGCCTTTTCAATGCCTTATTATACAAGCCTTATTATAAATTGTTTAGTTGAGCAATATTTTGTCTTTTTAAGACCTTTTTACAATATTGTTGGAAAGCTATATAATTGCATAGGACTTGTGACGAAAGGTTTTAAGGGAATCATATAGCTTCTTCAATGTGCGCCAAAATGATTTGCATAAGGCTAATTTAAGTTTCTAGACAAGTCAAAAAATAGCTTGTATTGACACTTAAACAACTTAAATTGTTAGTTGGGTTGAACTATGTGTATGTGCCAAAAGTATTTTCGATTCCTATTTCTCAAAGAGAAAAAAAGTCAAAACAATTGTTCATTTCTGAATTCTTAACATTACTCGTCGAAGGTCAATGTAAATTAATGTAAGTTTTCGATCTAAAAAAATATACATGTGTGTGCCAAAGCCAACGTTCATTCTACCACGCATACCCCTTTACCGATCATGCAAGTCTTCTCTCCTGAACATTTCTTTCTAAGCTTTTGTTCTACCGCCAAGGCCAACAGTAATAAAAAAATTAATTTCTTAAAAAAGGAGCAAAAACTTAAAAAAAAAACAACACAGAACCCACCGCGCCAAACAAAAGATAGACAGCTACATACATATACAAACAAATACACAACGACGACATCACACCCCTAAGATCGCAGGTACTTACATTTTACATACAGTAGAAGACGAAGGGGGCTGTAGTAGGATTATGAAACAAAAATGTGTGCCTTTTCCTTTACCTTGGATAAACAGTCAATTATGTGTCTGTGTGTGGAACTGACAAGAATGATCGAACACGAATTATACTCAAAAGGGTTGTTTTGGTGTCCGAAGTTTAATCGAAATTATATGTGGCTTGGAATCCAACTCGATGCTCGACGTCTTTTGGGGATGATCGTGTTCTGTGGCTTACATTTTGCTCTGTTTGATAAGGTTGCATGGTTTGACCCCGACAAATTGCTTAAGATAGTCGATTGAAAAAGTTTTTTCATTTTTATTTGCACTGAATGCAATATCTATGTAACTCTATCTGTGGTCATACCTTTTTCACTCATTTTAATCCAAATTTTCCATATTTGATAGGAATGGAACGATTCCAATCGTTCAATCGAAAGTCCCCTAACACTATGATTTTTGCGTCAGACTCTTTTAGAATTTTTATGAGTGCAAATGAGAAGAAAGATCAGATTTTACCTTCGCACCCATTGAATTTTGAAAAGAGTCAGAGGGTCAGACGCAACGTAACATTGGTAAAATTAGTCGTTAATCGATGAAAATTGAAACAAAGTACATGAGTTTTGTTCCATTTTCCAACGTTTCTCGACCAGTTTTATGGACGTGAGAAACGGAAGTTACATAACAAACTACTGTCATGCCCAATTTCTGTAATGCTATATGTTCCTATCAAAATGAAATCCGAGATTTCGTTTGAAAACTTTTGATATTTCAAGTTGATGGAACAAACATTTCAAGGACTCTCTCTAGATTTCAACGAAATTTGAATGAAATCCTGCTCCACCGAGGTTTTGTTGAAATCTAAATGAAATCTTTATCGATGCAAACCTACTTTTATAAACGGACCATATTTTTAGCTTTCACTATACAAAGGTGAAAGTAGTATCTCATGGTCGTGGCATAATGGTAAGTGCGATGGACTATGTCAAACCGAAGTTCTGAGTTCGATTCTCAGCCAAAGCCACCTTAAAACAGAAATGTTTTTCCCGAGGTACTGCTTTTTACGAGGAATTGACAAATCCTCCAAAAGTATACTTGTCAGGAAAAAGTGCTTCTCATATAACCGATCAGACTCGTCAAAAAATTGTAGGTCCCCTGTATTCCTACCAACAACATGCTCACAGGAATGGTTGAGAGTTGTAAGTCACTAGGCCCTGGTTTTCCACGAGCTGTTGCGTCACTAGATTTATATGTTTGTTGTATTTATACAAAGGTGAAAAGCTTTTTTGATACAAATTACTATCTTTAACTCCAACGCCTAGCAAGTAAAAAGAGAGAGTATGATAATTAAATTGACGTTTGAGCGGAGAGAAATACAAACACATAAGCACACAAAGGCAGTTGTTTGTGTTTATATGAGACGATATCTTAATTTTGGCGGTTTGAACACCAATTTAGAATCTTCGAAGCTTTCAGCTGAAATATCAGATTTTGCTTTGGTGGAAATAAAGTATAATCTCTCGCATTGATAAAATTCAAGAAACGATGAAAATTGAAACACAATTCATATAAGTTCTGCTCCATTTGTAAACTTTTCTCTACTGATTTTATCATGTAAGATTTATGTCGTTTTCGTTCAGATGCTCCCACAAAAGCTAAATCAGATGAATGATTTCTAGATCTCAAATTAATGTTCACACTGCCATTAAAACCAACAAATAACAGATGCTTAATAAAATAAGTTAAATAGAAAGAAAAAAATCGTGCTTTAATTTTTAAGAGGGATACAAATACACTTCATATTTTATTCTCCTGCTTTAATAGCTCTAATTATTAAGACCATTTATTCTTGGCCAAAACAAATTTTGTGTCTTTGACTCTTTTGGAAAATATCTCTTCTTTTCTGTCGATTTTGTTCTTTGTCTCTTCTTAATTCTTCTTATACTTTGAAGAAGGGGGACTGTTCCCCCTAAAGGATGACGTCAGGTAACCCTAGGTCCATTTTTTCCCATTTAGGTGAGAGGGTTAATTTAAAAAAAGACTTATAACAGAAAATAAATTATTAAAAATAACGGCAACACCTACAATGCCATGCAATAGCTATTCTTAAAGCCAGAAAATGGTCCTTTAATTATATTTTAAAATTGAAAATAATTTTAAAACTTAAAATTTTGAAAAAAAAGAAATAATTTTTGTAAACCAACTTTTTTCAAAATTTTACCTTATTAAGTATATTTTTGTTTAATATTTAGTAATGGAATTAAATTAATTTAAGCATACAGAAAAAATTTCATCATAATCGTAGTAGCCGTTGTTTGAGAAATAAAAATATTTAGTTAAAAAGATAAGAAAATTGTATGGCAAGTATACCCATAAGTAATTGTTCCTTCAAAATTATTGTCTACTGTTGGCAATTTTTTAATACAAATTTGTTGGCTATCTGAAAGCGCGCATTTAAAGATCTCAATCGTAAAGATCCGTTAAGATTTTTTGAAGTTGAAGATTTATTAGTGAAACAATTTTATTAAATTTTTAGTTAAAAATGATTTTGTGAAAGTCATTTAAACCTATATAGTATCATTCTGGTTGAACTAATCCTTGAACATTGTCAAACATTATTTAAGAAGATGGTTGGAGGTACAAATGTGTAGTAGATTCATAATTTTGAATTTTTTCATTAACTTTTGAGTTTTGAAAAGTGAAAATCGAATAAATTGGAGCTTGCAACTGTCGTAAATTTTCAAATATCTCCACTTAGCGATGTTCTAGAAAATCGAAATTTTGATATAAGAATATACAATAGTTATATCATTTAGTAAAATTTGAAGTTTTTCATCTCACCCCTCAAAAAATTAAAAATTAAAAACCTCTAAAATCTCAGCCAAAAAAAGCATTGTTTTTAAAAAAATCACCATGCACGAAAATTTACATTTCGTCACGTGAATTCATATTTGTCCTACAGACCATTTTGGCTGAAAATGAGTTATACATATATGCCATCGTATATTTTCGGCCACGCTCTTTCGATTGGTGCAATCCAAATTGTTCTATCTCTTTTATTTATCGAGATAGAAATCGCACTTTTGGCCTACAGACCACTATTTTTTCGATGATTTTTATGCTTATTTGTCCTATAAACACTTTTAGTATGCAGTAGGACATTTTCTATACTGGCTTTCGAATTTATTAAAGATTTGTGCTGAAATGTCCTATATCCAATGAAATTGGATATAGGACAAAATATATAGGGACATTTTAAGATCAGCAAGTTTTTGCGTGTTTGTTCTATATCAAGGGGCAGAAGTTTATTTTGCATACAAAACAACAACAATCACTGTAGCGACGTGCTTTAGAGGCTAGCCAATAAATTTGATGAGTAGGTACAGTGAAAATATCATTATAAATTGGGTGGCGCAACAGCTGGTGGAGAATTAGGGCCTAGTGACTTACAACCCTCAACCATTCCTGATTGCGTGTATTGTTGGCAGGAATGGAAGGGATCTTCAGTTTTTTTCCAAGTCCGAACGGCTAGATGAGAAGCACTTAATCACGACAAGTATACTCTTGGAGGATTTGTTAGTCCCTCGAATCCACACCAACGCTGTGAAGAGAGATTTGAGACAACTATTTTTACCGATGGTTTAAAGATAGTGTGTGATATTGGTTCAGGAATTAATCTTTTCTGAGTCTAGGTCTTTTAAGCTACCCAGCTTTTCTAGTGTTTTTAAGGTAAATTACTGACAGTTGAAGAAGCATGCAAAGCAAAACCACCACCATCAGAATCCAAATACAGCTATCTTATCAGACATCCTCGGAATTCATCCAGCAATGCCGAGATAAGCTCGCAAGTCTGAATGTGTATCACAATAAACTCACTCTTATCTGGGTATCAGATCAAAGTGCCATTGAGGGAAATGAAAGGTAGGACGAACTGGTCAGGCAAGAATCAGCCATTCATAACTTATTTTCATTCAGAAAGAGTCACCATTCCGTTTACGGAACATTTTCACCAACTTGAGTATATCCAGGAAAATTTGGGCCCACTATAATATGCCGAGAAATTGATATGATATGGAGACCCAGGTAAGACATAGCCATCAGGGCCATTGCAACTTGTACTGAACATTGGCCAGTAGGAGAACATGAGGTAAAGTTGGGTATTCCTCACAAACACTAAATGTCGTAGGTATGGGGACTAGCAAAAAAAGAGATCAGTCATAATTCTCCGTTGTAAAAGTCCTACTATGTCCATAATTAAAATTAAAGCACTATTACTTGAAAATGCTTTTTTTGCGAACTTTTACCAATGTTACGAACTGAAGATCAAAGAATTTATCTCTCTTAACGAGCATTAGTTGTTTAAGAATCGTTCATCGCACCATTTTAACCTATAACTAAGCTACGTAATAAAAATATTTTGGTTTAAAATTTAATGGCATTTAAGTTATAAAATTATGTCGTTCTCTCCACCACCTATTTACAAGCTGAACTTGAAGGGTGAATTAACAGTGCGTTTAACTTCCTTCTGTTTTTTTTTAATTTTTTGTTTTATTGTGTTCTATATCCAATACGAATTCTAATAGAATTGGGAGATAGGACAAGAATCTTGAATTCACTTTTTCAAGTTTTGCAAACGTATAGACATGTGTCCTATATCCTTTTTGCTACTTTTTTTCAAATTCAATTTAATCAATGTTCAAACAACTTAAAATGAAAACTGTGATTTGGGTGGATGGACAAATATCCAAACTTTCAAAAAGTAAAATAAAAACATGTGATTGCATTCAAAAAAATAAGCAAAGTACTACTTTGAAGTTAAAAAACGCTCTCCTGAAAAGTTAAGAGCTGGGTCTGCAGGACAAATAAGAATTCACGTGACGATTTATCAAAAATTCCTTAAAATATTTTTTTTTTCTGTCTGCTTTCCGTGAATATAAATTTTATTTATAACCTACCTTCCACTAGTCAACAGCAAGAAATTTGCCAGACAGCTTTTTTAACATTTACATTTTTCTAAAATTAATATCTTCTAAACGTGATTTTTAAAAATTAAATGTTGGTCTAACTAATCTTAGAATTTTATTTTCTATCAAAGGTGAAAAAATCAACTTTTTATCTCTTACCGTTTAGAAAATAGATTTTCGACCTTCACTTAGTTTTACCCCCTTTTTAGCCCTTTAAATTTTTTAATTTACAAAACTAACTCCTTATTGGACACCTACATAAATTCATGTACTTGAAAGTATTGTAATGACCTTCCATATTTGAACTATAACGACTCCGAAAAGCAAACAAACGGAAACATTAAAGCTTTCGGTCGCAGTGCAAACATACCCTTATTAGCTATACAAATTTAAAGTTTTTGCGACCTTTAGTTCAAATGCGTTTCGCCCAGGTACAACAATTGGGCTCATCAGTTAGATGTTGTTGTACCCTTAAGGGCCAGTTTGTTCACACCTTGTCAACTTAAATCAATGATTATTCCAGTTGGTTATCATTGAATGCGTTTGTTCAGCAAAATTTTAAACAGAGAATCCATGATTTGAGCACTTAATTGGAGAAATCACTAATTCGCCGATTCTGTCTGATTAGCATGATTTAATCAAAGATTTTCTGGAATTTCGTTTGTTCATCATTGGTTATTTCCTGAGCGTAGGTATAAAAAAGAGAAACAAAATCTATTAAATTCCTTCGAACAAAGAACATAAATGAAGAGAAACCAAGCATCGTCCATCTTGCAAGAAAAAAATAAACAATTTGTACAGATTTTACTACAAATTGTAGTTATTTTATTTACTATAATAAAGTGCTTTTTTGCAAGGCCTAATATAAAATATGCATAGAAAAACTACAACTGGGAAAAAATCCCATCACTAGGTTTCACAAAATGCCAGCACTACCTACACACTTCAACTATATATTTGGAAAAAAAAATCAATTAGCCGCATTAAAATAAATACAAATTTCACGTGTGTAGCTATTCTGTATAGTAATTTAACAGGAAATAATCTTAAATTGAACACAACATTATATTTCAAGCACTGATTTTCCGTGTTTTTTTGCACAAAAAATGTTTTTTTCGAAAGCTCACTCACACTGAAATAAGTTAATGACGGAATATGTCTGACAATTGATTGACAGATAGACTGGAAAATGGGAAGATTATTGGAAAAACTATGATTTATTAATCAAACTGAAAATTGAGTGAACAAACACTCTCTGATTATCACAGATTCATAACTATGGGTTTAACAGAATCAGTGATAATCTAATTGCTGATTTAACCCACTGTGAACAAACTGGCCCTAAGACGCATAATTTTTAGTCGATGGTTACCTACACGTATAAAATAAACAGCAAAGCACTGTAATAATGTTCTAGTGGAATTTGGTTAAAAACAGACGCCTAGAAAAATATTATGGTAAATCCCGTGGTCTGGCTGGTATAATTAAATATAATTAAAATAGTTTATTAAATAATTATTTGGAAATCAGTACATTTAAGAAGCTTTGACATGTGTCATACCTTGTTTTGTCCGTGTTTCTTACTACCTACTACGAAAAAAAGAAGAGCAGATACTGGTTTGTGAGTATCTATTAAGAAACACTATATTTTTGCAATAATTCCAATAATTCTTTTTTTTTATTTAAGAAAACCTACAAATATTAAGAAGAAATTAATATGGGTATTCATATACAACAGCGTAAAGTCGTCGTAATTGTTGTAAAGTTTAAAACTTCGTAATTCTGTCACAATTTGTATGGAAAATTTGACAGATTTACGAAGTTTAAATCTTTACCACGTTTACGACGAGTTTACGCTGTTGTATGAATACCCTTACAGCAGTATTAATAAAAAACTGGTATCCGCTCCCTAACACACGTGTTAACTGGCACACGGATAGACAACTTGTCCGCTTGATAACTTTTCTTATTTAAAAAGATATGATATCTTTCCAGTATTTATCACTTCACCAAATTCACCATATCATCAAATTATGGTGATTTTCTCATACATGTGTCACATGCATGCACTGCCCTACGAAGTGTATACTGGAAGTAGTAAACGGTGCTATCATACGCGTGCGTGTATGTGTTAAGAAGTTATCCGTTCATTATACGAGGAATCTGGCTAGTTAAAGTTATCCGTACGTTAGCACACGTCACAGACTATTACGCATTTGTTAATAAGAATTACTAGGTAACAGATGTATAAACACTAGCACGTTGTTATTCTCCGTTTATTAATATGGGGGTTAATATATAATTATTTACAACAAAGAAAATCAATAAAGAAATGCATTGTTTAAATTTTGTATTCATGTTTCTGGTTTTGTTTACCTTTTCAATTTATCATTAGGCTTTATCAGGTAAAATTTCTAGATGATTAATATCTTTTCATATGATAAAAGTTTGTGAGACGATTTCACGATTTCACTGAACCAGTATCGGAAATTGAGATTTATCACTGAAAAAATTTTTCATCGCGTTTATTATAGAACCGGAATAGCCCCCCTGTGCCGAGATTCAGCTAATTCAAATCCGCAGGGAGTGAGTGAGATGAGTCACTTTTCATCGAAAATCGATTCAGTTAGTAAAAGGGAGTGAGTGAGCGAGTGAAATGAAATGTCAGATTACTCACCAGATATTTCCGCAGTGACTTGGTGTATGTGTTGGTAAATTTCTAGTTTTGGATAGGTATATATGTGCTTTTCTCAAGAATTCCTATTCATGGATAGGAAACGAAATAAAAAACAACAACGTAGATAAAAACAACTACCCTTTTATTGATTCTTTAATTTCATTTTATTATCATATGCACAGACATATATTAAATAAATTTATATTCTATTCACTTTCAACACTTTTAAACTTTTTATTTCTCAAGGGTGAAACTCACATTAAACTTTAATTATGACAAAAAAAAATAATTGAAACAAAAGATACTCCAAACTCCATTATTAAAGATTCCAATGTTGACATTGTTGTATTTGTTGTTTCATTTCGTTTTGCGTAACGAGTGTGACAAGGAGGTAGAATTGTGCTCTTTTATACTTATTCCATTGTATATCCAATCTATAGTATTCTCATGAAACACGATTTTGTAGGTAGACATTTGGTCGATAGGTTCGCTGTGATCGCCTTACCGAGATCCCTTAACAAAAATTAGTATGACATTTGGACGCATAGATGGCCACGAGCTTTTTTTCTTCATGAGAATACTATAGAATTTATATACAATGCTTATTCTTTGTCTCATGTTCGAGACTAAATTCGAACTTATTCATTTCACTTTTGTGAGTGAAGTGAGATGAGTCGGCGAGTAAGGCGAGTCATCTCATCTCACTCGCTGAAATAGCTGAATCTCGGCACTGGACGCTGCTCAAGATGAATCGATGCGAGATATACAGAACGTGGGCACTGGGTACAGAACAGACTTTTAATTCAGAATGTTCCGATTCCGGGAGTCACAAACGCAATTTTGACGGTGTCCACATTGGGTATAAGAAAGTGGATTTTTAATGACTTTTCAGTATTCACATCTCACTTCAATGAAGGAGTGGGAGCGAGATATGAATACTGAAAAGTCATTAAAAATTCACTTTTTCATACCCAATGTGGACACCGTCTTACACCACATTGAACACGCCTAATTGAGACATCTTCCAACTATAACCTACTTCACTCGATTCCTCCATCATGTTGACAGTAGAAAAATATTTTGACAGACATTTTTAATTTATATCCGTGAATTTAATTTTCAAGAAAAGTTTAGTGCTGCATACAAATTAATTCATCTAAAAAAAAAAAAACTAAATAAGTTTTTCAATTAGTTATAATTTTTCTGCAATTCACAGCCAACAATGAAACCAGAAAAACTAATAGAAGTAAAAAGTCCAATTTTCTTAAAAAAAGAGTTGATTGAAATTGTAATCAATTTTTATTGAACGAAGATCCACCAAACGGACCCCAAGAACGGTAAAATCTAGGAAGAAAAACAGTTTTAATTAGAAAAGGCGCCTAAAAGGTTCACTTCCTGCTAAATATAATGATATAATGGTGGACCTACAAGCGTGCTAGAATATAAATAAAAAAAAAACTTGTTAAAATTTATTGCAAGTGCTAATCGCTTCTTCTAGTGCGAAATTAATATCAAGTTTTTTTTTGGTATTGAATGTTATAGCAGTAGACACACTGAATTGGACGCCTGATTATAAATTGTAAGTAATAGGTATATACAATAATATTAAATGCTTATAAATTACATTCCTATTTTAAAACAATAATGCAAACATTAAAAGAAATATTTATAAGTTCCTTATTTTCCCTAAATAAGCTAGTTTATTCTCTAGTCAAGAAATGCACAAAATGCCTAAAGAGCTTGGAATATAACGGCACTTCAGAAAGTACTGATATTAACAAATAAATTATCATTACTAGGATTTTATATGTAAATACGTTTAAATGGATAAAAACTGTTTAGAATATTTGTATTTCTACCTGCATCCATTTAATATCTTAAAACAACAAAATTAAAGTACAAGTTAGGTGAGGTAAATTTTGAGTTCTTCGCGTTCTTAACAATCTAGGTAGAAACAACCCATGGTGGTCATACAAAAGCAAATTGTCTTCAGTTCTGGATCAAATCCAAAAGCATTTTATCTTCCTTAACGACGAACAATTTTAATTCTGAGGAGTTCAATAGGCTTTGAATGATCAATCAAAACCTCATCAATTAATACTGAAGCAAAGTGTGTGTACTTGATCATTATGTGCCTCTTTGGATTATCGCGTCTTACGAATAAAAATTTATTAACTTGGTGGAACATCGAAGTTTGCCGCTTGGAAAATAAAGCTTTTGATGAAAATTGCATAGTGCATACCTAATTTAAAAACTTAATAGATTTATATTTATAAATGTCCAGATTGAGCTAAGTTAGTCACTTTGTAGTTAATACTGTCGCTCCTGTTCGATTGCAGCAACTAAAATTGATAGAAACATGCAATCATGCACTCTAAGCCGTAACTACATGGTTGATTGGCTCAACCTTCATATCCAAGATTTTACACGCATAGAAAATAAAATGCATGGCTGGGTCGCACGTACTTGCTCTTATGTTAAAGGAGCTTAGGCTTTAAACAAATTGTATATCTAAAGACATTGAAATTTTGAGAGAAAAATGTTTAAAGGCATGAAATACGATTAGTCCTAAAACTAAGCTAAAAATACTGTGAACATGCACCAGAAGCTTTTTTGATTGATTTTTGATCAGTGACCATTGCTTAACAACAGATCTATCCAAAATGGGACAAAATGCGACCATGGGCACCCCGAAAACCGATTTCAACATGGCGGATTTACTGGGGTGTTGTTTTAGATTGTTATTCCCATCACGAAGTGGTTTTTACTGTTTATGTGTGTAGTAATCAGTTGGGAGTTCCAGGAGGAGGTCATGAAGCACCCCAGTCATGACCTCCTCTGTCTTGACCCCTTCTTAGTTATGACCCCTACTCGCAATACTTAATTTTCGCATACAAAAATTTGGCCACGACCAATCCTTACTTTTAGTCCAAAAAAACCTAATAGTCTGGGAGCCGACCGTAAGATTACCTATCTCATCACAGCCACGCAAAAATTGGATGCCAACCGATAGCTTTAGTCTAAACTTTTTCAAAACTGCTGGTTGGACAAGCTTTATCTGGTCGTAATGGTTAGAAAATGCACTTTTCAGATTGCATTTTCCGCTAAATGTATCAAATGAAAGCTAAGAGTGTCCTCCACGATGCCATTGGTCGGACAGACTTTTTTTTGGCTGTTGCGACGAGTCCAACCATTTTTTTTTAAAATGGTCATTTTTTAACAATGCATTTTACATCAGGGAAAACTGAGTAAAATCATATCAAATGGTTAGGAGAGTAGCCTTAACCATTTTTTTTTTCATTTCCATCCAAAATCCCTAATTTTAGAAAAGTGGTCGGACTCGTGGCAACAGCCAAAAAAGTCTGTCCGACCAATGGTATCGTGTAGAGGACAGTCCTAGCTTTCATTTGAAATCCCATTTATATAATGTCGAATTCCTTACACCATTTCAGACCGATTTTAAATCGATTATTTTTTTGGGTAGAAGGAATTTGTAAAAAAGTCCAATTTTTTTGGTTGTGATTGTATGTACAAATATTAACCTAAAACAGCACCCAACCAATACGCCATTTTGAAATCCGCTTTTGAGGGTGTTCCTATGGTTGGATTTTGTCCGATTCTTGACATGTTGTTCAGTAATGGATACTTTACAAAAATCTATCGAAAAAGCTTCTGTTGCAATAGAGAAGAAAATATCTAAAAAGACAAATTTATTCAAAAGAATTCGGAAAAATATTTCAACTTTTAGTGCAATTAACATTTTCAATGCGATATAAAACCACACTTCGAATACTGTCCTTCAATTCTGTTTTTGTGTAATCAAGAAATGATTAATAGACTTCAACTTCTCCAAAATAAAGCAATGAGAACAATTTTAAAGTGGAACATTTTCACCCCTATTTATTATATGTTAGAAATGTTGAGGTGCTTAACGTTAAACAAAGGGTTTTGATGAATGTTTATTGTTTGTCTTTAAAATAAAAAATAATCCGATGCCGGCTTATTTATCTCGTTTACTGAACTATGTCGGTAATGTTCAACCCTTTTTCTCTAAGAAAACAACCATATTTCCGCCTTCCATTGGCGCGAACAAGTGCAGCCCAAAACAGTCTATTTTACAAATGACTTCGAATTTTCAACACTTTGCCAAATGAAATTAAAACGGAAACCAACTACAACTGCTTCAAACGACAGATTATGAATTTTGTTAAGCTTCAAAATTAATTTGACAAAATTATTAGTTATTTATTTTTATATATCTGTGGTGTTTGGTAGAAACCTGATAACTCCATTTTAAAATTAGCGTCTTTACGCCCACTTTAAATCAAGCTAGAGTGTAAACGAGGCCACAGATTTTCTTCAAATTTGGAATACTTATGAACATAACCTTTGAAAAATTATGTTTCAAATTTGAAGAAAATCGGTTCACCCGTTTAGGTTGTAGGTCGATGTAAAGTGGACGCAAAGACGCAAATTTTAAAATGGAGTTATCGTGTTTCTACCAAACACCACAGATATAATACCTACATAAATTATTTATTTATTATTAAATTAATTCTTTATCGTTAAATTATTAATTTGTTATTAAATTTATATCTTGTTCCTTCTAACACGTATCTAACAAAAAAGAATGTATACATCTTAAACTTAGTAAGTAAATAGTTGAAAGACTAAATAAACAAACATACATACATACACACATACAACTTTGCCCATGTTAAGGCATATTGCCTAGACTAGATAGCTGAAAAAACTCCTTTATTAGTTTCAGGAGAAAAAAGAGAATGCCGACATGATTATATATCGCCACCTGATTGCAAGAACTAGGTAATTCAATTTTATAAATTTTGGATATAGCAACCTTTATAGAAGAATAGCTACTGGAGAACGATGGAAAGTTTAATTTAGATGTTCCTGAAACTTTACAAATATCCTATATTTGTCAATGGTATAACAAGATTTAACAAAAAATCTTTAAAACTGTAAAAAATAATAAAGTTATGCCGATATATTATTAAAATAGAAAATTGAGTTACCTAGTTCTTGCAATCAGGGGACGATATGACAAAAAAAAAATCGTTGAGTCGTGTTTAAAAAATGAAAAAACGAACCGTTGTACGAAATTTCAAGGTTTCACGGTTAGTACGGTAAAGTTAGACTTTCACTGGGAACTAAATCCGAGGTCAGGTTTGACTTCACTATTCGATAAGGTATCTGTACCTAGCGTCATTTGGCCGCCATTTTGTTTTTTTTTATGTTCATTTTGATTTTTGCTTATAATTCCCGCATTTTTGATCTTAGGAAAAAAAATTGTAGTACAAACTTGTAGAAAATTGAATTTTCTACAAAATATGTCAAATAATTTTTTTCGCTAAACACTTGCTTAAAAGTTACAATCCATTAACAAACATTTTTTTTTTCCAATTGCCATAATTTTTTTTTTTTTAGTAACCCAAATCAAAAAAACATAACAAAAGTTATAGATCTTTAAATTATCTATATTATTTGCCTTTACAGTTTCTCAGTTGCAATAACGGTTCTCGCTTCGGAGCGAATATACGCTCGAGCAATCCACACGGATTAATTCAATGCTCGTGATACCGAGTTTAATTTATACTTCGAGTTTTGAAATGACGCTTAAGTTTTTTTTTACCACAATCACAAAAACAAGTGTTGTGACACATTCGTTTTTTAGCCTTAATGCGTTATTTTTTTGGGTGGTTTCTCCAGGAGATAATTCATTCAAAATATTCTAGATATTGTAATACTTCGATATTCTTCTTTTCTTTTTGGAATGTCCTATGGTGGCCACCATCATCATCTTGTTCATCGTTAAAAAAGATCCTCTGTTGTACTTACTTTCTCCTTTCATCCTTATCTTTTACAGTATCTTTCACAGTAGTATCTATCACAGTACACTTAATAGTCTACTATCTATAGTCCAGTCATATATTATTTTTACCATGCAAATTGTGGGGTAGTTTTGATTGTTCACTCCTTTTTGTTTTCGGGGGTGCTGAATCCGAATCTGAGGTTTGCCAATAAAATTTCGTGACGCAACATTGAAAAAAATGCAAAAAATGATGCAAAAATGCATTTTTTGGAAGTTTTTCACTAATGACTCGTAGACTACCAACTATTCGAAAATTACATCAAAGTACCATTGAAAGCATACACAATTTCCAATAAATTCTTATTTCTGCGATAACCGAGTTGGACTCAAGCGCTAGTCGAATATTGACGTATTTTTACTGTTTTCGAAAATCCACTCGAAAACGAAAGTCTGTATGATGAATAAAGATATACTTTTCTGATGGTTTTTGATGCGCTGAGTTCGAATCTGGCCTTGGAATTGCTCTAGCACGTTATGTTTTTGAGATATTCGAATCTAAAGATTTTAAAAAATGAATTTTTTATGCAAATTTGAAGTTATATTTTTTTCTCGAGGTAATGTTTTTTTCGAAAAAATTTTTTATGGTCATTCTGAAGTATGAACATTTTACTTTACTTGAATCTTTCAAATACTTCTATTGTTTGTGTTTGACTAACTCAGCAAATACTGTGAATTTGAAGTTTCTGACTTTATTGGTACAGAAGTTAGAGGGGGTCGAAAAATCGCCTGTTTGTTCCTTTAGAAAAGGTGTAGCGTCGCGAACTTTGCTGAGCACTACCGTGCTCTTAGATTGCGATGCATTTTAAAAAAAATTAAACCTGCATCAGCATCTGGTAACGATGCCAGAAATCAGCATACTGTTCAGTAAAAATCACATTGCATTGCCACCAGCACCATCATTTCACCTGCTTCACTTTTGGCATGGAAAAAAGTAGAAAACGATTAGTTCAATGTCTAAGTATTTTATTTTTTGCAATTTGGTGCCATTGCAAATGTTATTGTTTTGAATGATTGAAATATTTGATCACCACAGTCTGTTGCTTGTTTAATATGTTTCACAATTTAGTTTCGCATGGAGTTGTTTGATGAAATATAAGTCCGATATCTTGGTTTGTGCACAAAAACTGGCATATTGCCATATTTTAGAAAGCATGGATCTCGAACATACCCCTTTGGGTATGTGTATAGAAAACAAACAAAAGTTAACATATTTTAAAATATCTTCTTTTTAATATTCTAAACTGTGTTTTTTTTTTAATTTTTTTTTTAATATTTAGGTAATAAGAAACAAAATGAAATACTCCAACGAAAGTTCAACAGCACTTTATTGTGAACAAGTAAGGCACAGTCACTTCTTTGTTTGACAAATGGAGCGATTGTGAGCGAACGGTTGTCATATATGCATTACTAAAACGAATGCGCTACGCGAGTTTAAGATTTCTACAGCATTCATTAGAAAACACCTTAACTCTAAATGCAGGGTCATATAATGGCGTACCAACATTCGATATAAACGCCAACAGCCCATTATATCTAGAAACATTAATTAATGCATATAAAGCACTTCCATCAAATGAAAGTACGGATAATACAGACAAGGACGCCATTTATTTTGGCTCTGATTTTATGTTCAAACACGATGGAAAATTATACAACAAAAAGGAAGATGTACTCAATGAGATTTTGGAAATAATACCATTACTAAAACCAGGAAATGACGACGCTAAAGCGATTTATTTATCACTTATTCCATTGGCTGTAGAAGACACTGGTCGAGATATCGTTTCAACAGAGTTGGTGCAGCAAATTTTTTCATATCTTCTTATCCATCCTGCTATTTCAAATGATGACAGACGGTAAGCAAGATTGAAGTTTTTTTGTATGATTTTGAGTCTTCCATCTATGATTAAATATTAGTGAAAGCTTCCTTTAATGACTTTAAACGTTGATTAAGAGTAAATTTAAACAATAGCTAAATGTAAAATATTCTATTGATATAGAACAGTAATTACTATAATAAAATAATTGTTTCTGAGATCTCTGAGATCTCTGAAATCTCCGAAATAACAGTTTTGCTCAATTTTACACGCAGAAAATTTGTGAGATCTCAGAAAATTGAACTGGCTTTTTGAGTAACTAGTTTTTTATTGGTTTTTCAATCGAAACTTAGAAAAAAAATTGTTTCAAACATTCTATTATTTGTGTTGTTGCTGTATTTTAGGTCCCTTAATCATTGGTTACGGAATTTAGAAGAGAATATTCAATCCTCATGTGCATCGGTTGGTCGACAAAGCACCTACGGTCTTTCTAATAACACCGATGGATGTTCGACAAATTCAACTACGTCCGTGTCGTCGTCAGTGGGTAGTGTAACTTCTAAAAATGCTTGGCAAGCAATTGCCCCTCCACAACAATCAAATAAAGCTCAGCTGCAATCACAACACCCAGTGTCTGACACGACCGACTGGAATGTCAATTGCCGACAATTTCCAATAATCTCTGTGATAACTTTAGCGGTATTAAAATAAACGAATTAGGTTCTAGTCAAAATAGTTTAGGACTGAGCATAGGTGGAACAGTGGGTGGCGTCGATATCAACAATACAGTCAACACTAACACCGAAGACCACCATACGTCATTTTCCAGAAATGGAACAGAAATAATTGATTTTGATTCAAATACTTGCGATAAGCTGTAGCTGTGCTCAGGTTGGATATCCCTCATCGCTTAACACCTGTGATAATTTTAACGAAAATCGTTGGAGCTTGGATGGAAAAATTGCCTGCATGAAAACAAGACGCTCAAATAGCTTAACAACTGCAATTTCTTCATTGCATCTGCAAATCCCTTGGTAAATGCTGTAAGTGATAACTGCTCCAATTCGTCTGAAAATTTAGCCCACTATGCTCTGAAGCCACGCAGTTTCTCACTGTCTATCGAAAATCCACGATCCTCATTGATATCTAGTGATTCTGATTCAAGACTGGATGATATAAAACCAAACTACCTTAAATTCTCTACACCTAATAGTGGAATGTCGAATATTGGACAATGGCTAAAAAGCCTAAGACTACACAAATATATTGAACTTTTTAAAAATATTACATATGAATCTATGCTTGAGATCACCGAGGAATATTTGCAAGAATTGGGAGTTACAAAGGGCGCCAGTCATAAATTAGCACTTTGTATAGAAAAGTTGAAGGATCGGGAAAACAACTTGACACGAATCGAACAAGATTTAATGAATGGTCAATTAAAACTCAATTTTGCAATTGAAGAGCTAGCTGGAATTGTTCTTACACCAATGAAACCTGTTGATGCAGTTTTAGAAAATGTAGCTTTTAAATTTTTAAAAGTTATTGATTTAAGTATGTTATTTAAAATAGGTAAATGTCTTTCAAAGTGATAACATTTAATTTTTGTTTCAGTTTCAAGTGCAATTCTTCAAAAAGAAACATGTGGCCAGCCAGACGAGGAAAATGTATCGGTATTACTTTGGATATTGGAACGAACTATTCATGGAGAAGCGTTTGCAGCGCATGTTAACCAATTAAAGGAGTTGAAATTCAAAATTGCCAAATTAAAAATATCATTTGCTCCTAAAGCCCATCACCTGAAAACTTCAAGCAGTAGCAACCTAAGCAAGCCTAGGTATGTTTATTTGCATTAGTTTTAATATCATATTCATATTTTAAAAATAAATAATACTTAGGTGGAATTGCAAAGGGCGAAAAACAGATCAAAAGAACGGCAGCAGTGATAAAATAAACCGTAAGAACTCAACTGACATCAGTTTTTCACAGCAACTGCACGCAGGCACACAGGTAATTTCAACAAAAATAATGTTTCTAATACTAGGCTTGCTTTAATACTTTTCTTCATACAATTAGCGCACACCTATTAATACGAGCGCAAATAACTCAGCTGGTAGTAATAACCAGTATAAAAGTTCTTCTTATCCAAATTTCATCAGTGGGGGATCGATTCCTGTGCAACCATTTCATCATTCGAAGCCCCAAGTTGGCCAACAATCGATGTTCGTCAATCAAACAAACTTTGCCCCTACATCTACACATCAGCAGCAACATAGACGCTCTCTCAACAACATAGTCGTTGTATCTTCAGGCCAAGGAAGTTTGTCACCATCAAATACGGTGACTTGCGGAGTCAGCTCGCCCATGTCACCAATTGCATTGAGTTCAAATGAGGTAAAAAATAGAAAATCTTTGGCAAACAGGAATCAACAACAACAACCTACTGAAATGCAACCAAAGCCGACATCATCAAATAATGTTTGCTGCAAAGAAACCAATGGAAAAAACAATGGCCGCAGTCGTTTTGGTTAGTAATCAAAATAATAATAATATTAATAATAATAATGTACTAGAGGACTTTAGCAATTTTGAAAACAATAACAATAGCGTTAATATCAACAGATCGAGTAAAGTATGTAGCGTTGGTTTGTGTACGTCATCAAATAATGCGTGTGCGTCTGCTTTATCTAATAACGTTTGTACAGCAATAACAAATAATTTTTTTATATCGCCTACTTCTAGTTTATTGCTGGGCAAAGAAAAACACCTTAAAAATAATAACATAAGTGATATTAAAAGCTTAGAACAATTAGAGTTCTTATGTTTGCAAATGACAGAGCAAGCTATAAACTAAGAAAACAAAAAAAAAACATTATCAACGGTACATCAAAACAATATTTTAATCAAAGCCTATTTTATACTATGTACATATCTATTAATTCCTTTGAGTCGCTTCGTTTTTGCGATGGGCAACTGTGTTAAATGAAATAGATTGAATGGAACTATAGAATAAAATCATAACCTAGCCAGATTTAAAGCAACGCAAAAGTAATAAAACTGATTAAAGATTCGCGTTTAGTCCACTACTAGAAAACTTCTTTGACATCATGGAAAAAAATTGACGCGAAGATAAATTTGATAAATTTTCAATCTGATATTATTTTTATTTTATATTTTGTTTTGTAAGTTTAAACTAGATTTTCAAAGCAGCAAACGTTGTATAATATTAAATTACCCAGTGCAATAATCGTTTTCAAATTTAAGAATAATCAACATTTTAAATGCATGTTAAAATCAAAAAAATTAAGTGAGGTACCAATACAATACATTGCAGCATTATGTACGTCACGCAAAGTCGTCACTTGCATAGTTGAGGGGAAATAATAGCTAAACGTTTAAAGAAAAGACTGGGTTTTGGTGTATTTTGATGTTTTATCTTTAAAGGGTAGGTGTTAAAATCTGATTTCAATGGATTAATTCGGAGAACAAATTAATATTACAGAGTTAATATCTGATAATAAATTCTGGTAGCATGTATGAATTTTTTTGGATATGCCCTATTTCGCAAATACATGCTAAACAAGCTTCCCATACTTGCAATCTAATACAAAAAAAAAAAATAAACAAAATTGTCTGTTTGATCGTTTTTCCACAAACCCTCAATGAGAGTGACAGTATTTCATAAAAATTATTTAAAATTCGTTTGATTATATACATTTTATTCAGCAACTTAGGTATTTAATTATATTATTATATTATGTATATATTTTCAATTTCTAAACATTTAATTATTACTTTTTTCACAAAAAAATATGCACCTCTTTAAAATTTTATAAAGTTTGTTTCAGTTTCCACACTAATTAGAAGTTCGTTGAAAATTTGTATCCCTTTGTACCCTTTGGGTTCTTGAATTTTGCACATCTAAGTTATCATAAACTCTTAAATTGTAAAGTTGTACACTGGCTATAGTTGTTAGCCTTCTACTTAAATAACTCGCCAAAATCTTATTTTTTAATTTCTTAAAGAGACTAATCAAGACTGCTCTGAAAAAATCCGTTTCCAAAACGAACATTTCTAATTGTTTGGTTTCATGCTTTTGTTGACTGCTTCAGCCCATAGATGGTTTCGTTCAATTTGCATACCTAATGTTTTTTTATTTTCTTCCACACGCGTATCCCATTGGTTGCCGCATACGCATCGTTTCCTCTAGTTCAATGTTGAGATATGCTGTCTAAGCATCCAGATGCATAACACGCATTTTTCTATAACCAGTTACTGTGAATAAATTTCGCAATTTAATTTAACGTACAACGCAAATGTTTCGTCATAGTCGAGTCTGTGGGGCTGGAGAAATCCTTGCGCTACCAAGCGAGCCTTGTAAATAATTTCTCCTCTTGAATTTCCCTGGATTTAAAGATGGTGTTATGGTCTCGTACTATAATATATAAATAATATGACAACCATTCAAACAGATACTGCTCGAACATTTTTCGATGTTTAAGTTGACTCCAAGCTATAGGGAAAATAGACACTGCATCTTTTAAAGTAAACGATTTAAAAAAATCCAAAAAAAATTTTTTTCAAATAGCTAATCTTAAGAGACTTTTTCTGTAAGATAAGTTTGCAATACGGATCGCACTTTGATCTATTGGCTGAATCAATGGTGTCATGTTTGGGGGCATGTATATGGTGAATATAGAATCATCATTTGTTTTCAATAAAGTTTCAGATGGATGATATGGTGCAATAACCAGAAATAAAATAGCTTTAACAGAAAATTTTTTTCTTGTTCCCACGACGACCATTGTTTTGTTCTGCTTTGTCGGGACTTGCTTATCGCTTTTTGATTAAAACTGACTGCATTGACAGATATAGACGGAGATGACGCTTGTTCGATTAATGCTGCATCTTTTTAAAGGCTAAACCATTTTTGGACGCCTGACAACAACTTGCTCAAATCTGAACTCGCGTCCTCATCCAATTTAGACAAAATTTTTGTTCGAATATCTGCGTCTGATGATGATTGCAGTCCAGTAACAAAAACTAGACACTTGAACTGATCTGATGTGAGGGCGCTCAGCTTGAAATCTTCACAGCTCTTGTTGACGTGAGCTGCGTAGGTGGTAAAATCTTCTGTTGGACTCTACTGTTTGGAGACATCTGTACCGAGAATTGAAAACTCTCTGAAGCCCCAAACATTGCTTTGAGGTTTTCCACAGTTTCTTTAAAATTTACGTCTCGCGTGTTCTTTGGTATGATGTACGAAGCGTACCTTTCGTGTGCTATCGCAATAAGTTTTCGCATTAACGAACGCACTTTCGATGCATCGTCAAGATCTTTCCCGCCAGCGTTGAATACATCTTCGTGACGAGAAAACCACGTTTCGAATGTAATTAAATGCTCTGGATCGTAGCAAAATTCAGAAATATTACTTCCTAATGAATCCTTTAAAAGCTCTGTCCTTGCAGAATGTGAACTCATGCCTGATTACCCATGATTGCTTGTAGTAATTTGGATTGAACTTCCAAGAGTTCCAGAATTTTCTGCTCATTCGCCATGTTGTTTTTTTTTCGCTCGCCAAAAAAAAAAAAATAAAATCACTTTACGAAAACTAAAGAAAGTAAGATTTGGAGGTTAGAAAATTGTCTCTGAATTAGTTAGGGACTTTGAATAATTATAAAAAAAAAAAATGATTCAAAAATAAATAAAAAAACTGATCAATACATGTACAAAAATTTATATATTATAAAAAGAAATGAAAAAGTGATACGTTAATTATTAGAAATATACGATTTAATAACTTTTAAAAATAAATGATCTATCGATCGTTAATTAGTAGAAAAAACAATCACGACTTGACGCTTTGAAATCTCGTTTTCAACTAAATTAATACTGCTGTTATTTCATTCTGTTGCGTTCTCTTTCTTCATTTTCACATATATAGATGTTTTTTTAAATATTTAAAACAATTTTCCTGTATCGTGCACAGGCAAATTGTTTTAATAATGTTGAAGATCCGGTACTGATGGATAGGTGGGTACAGATTTATGGATTTCTGGTATAGGTTCTAAATTTGATCCCCTGTAGCTTTATATTCTTATAAACTTTGCACTTGAAAGTTTTGTAGAAAATTTAGGCACAGGTATACTAGTGGCGGAGTTTTTTTGTCTCCGCTTTTACTATTTCGTTGTGTTTGCAGTTTGAAAAAAGTTGAATATTTGAATTATTAATATATCCATTTAAGATTTACTGGAGTTTAACAATTGCTCATAGAAAAAACTGTGGGTGACACTTTTAACGTTAGATACACTTCGTTTTTTTTTTTTTATTTGGTTCGGCTATGGCGTTGGAGATTGCACTATAGGTTTTATATTTTCTTATGGGTTATTTTGTTGTGGAATTGATTTAAGAGTCATCCCAATCCATTTTAAGCTTATATAGCTCCTGAATTAGTATAAACTTGTCCTCTATCAACCATTTATGTCCTAAAATGGTTGTGCTTCCCCCCTCCGATAATAACAAAGTTTTTTTTAGACTCCGAATCCATAGCTGTTACAACCGCCTGGCTGTTTGACTCCCATTTACGAAGTTCAAAACCAGCTCCTTTTATAATAATGCTTTTTCTGAGTGAGCTCCTGTCACACAATCGTCCATATAGGAGTCCTCTTCTATTGCTTTAACTGCTGTTGGATATTCTCCTTTTGCTCCTCTAGCAGTTTCGATTACAGATCTCACAGCCAAAAATAGCGATGATGTCAAACCGAAAGTTACTACTGTTAACCAATACTACTGTAATCTCTGGCTTGCATCCTCCCTCCAAAATATTCTTTGCAAATTCCATTGTTCTTTAGCCACTCTGACTTGATTGAACATTTTGCGAATATCTCCATAGACCGCTGTTTTATGTCTCCGAAAACGAATGATAGTTTCATGCAAATATTTTTGCAACTTTGGGCCTAGCATTTGAATATCATTGAGGGATAATCCCTTGTCCGTTTTGCAACTTTCATCGAATACAATCCTATTATCTTTTGGAATGTTATGATGGTATATAGTACACTATTTCTCCAATCTTTGTTTTCTCCTTGGCCAAAGCAAGATGGCCTATTTCTATTTCCTCTTTAATTTTTTCAGTATAAATTATTTTCATCTTCTGATTTTTAGCTAGCCGCCTTTCTTAATATAGAAAGCGCTTAAGTGCTATCTCCCTAGAAATTTCTAGTTCTTTAAAATTTGAAATGTTCTTTTATTTTTTATTTTTTTTTTTTTTTTTTTTATGATTTATTTGCAAGAGACTGTGCTATAAGGAGAAACCACGCACCAAAATTTGAGCCGGGAGGATTTACTCCTCGCAAATACGTTCACCGACTATCTTCACATTTTAAATCTTTGCTAAAAATGCCAACGCCGGCACCGATTTCATCATCCGTTCACTCAACAACAAAATATCTTACCAATACCTTGACACTTGGAAACAGTTGGTTACTAAATGATAACCAATGGGCATCAAGGGTTGCGCGTCGGTTTTCATGTCCAACTGCGATACGCATTGGCGTAATACAAAAGGGGGAAAATGACAGAATGGCCAAACAAAAAAATGCTGTTACTTCTTTACATAAGAAGAATTACACTTGTGTGTTGTAACAAGAGGCAGCAACTACAACTACAGCAACGAATGCAACATTCGGTGGCGAAGCAAAACAAAAATATTTCATCGATCACAGGGTGTCCCGATTTTATTGACTTTATTTCCTAAAATTATTATTACAAATTCTCCTTTAACGGACTTTTGACTACGAATCTTCCTGATTCATCCCGTTTATACGTCTCCATGAAGTGTTTTTCCATTTTTATTTCCTCCTTCGTATGCCTAGAGGATGAACTGACCTGATCTTGTCGCCAAAGTCGCTCTAATAGCTTATCTAATTGTTCCTCCTCTTTATATTGGATTCATGAAATTGACTGACCTGTCAACTCGTCCACCTTTTCATGAAGTGTTCCAAAAGTAATTACCCCTAAAAATGTTTCCATTAACGCTATCCCATTTAGGTTACTCTCAATAACTGATTTAATTCTGTTAAAACTGTTCTGCCACTTATTAAAAGAAACAATATTTTTAAGATTTGAAATTGTATTGTATTAATGAACTTGTATTTTATTATTTCACGAGCTAAGCTACTTTGTTGTTGAAGAGATGGATTTAAACTGACTTAAAACTAAACCAAATTATTCATTAATGCCTACAGTCATCTCATCCTCCAGAGATGCACATATTTATCTTTTAAAATGTACATAGGTATGTAAATATATACTGATGGGAATAGGATTTGGGAATGGTGCTGTAAACAAGATGTGTCGATCGATTTGGGTCGATGTCGCGTAGTATCTTTTTGTGCTCATGATCGCACATGATGCTTGTTTATTTGTTTAGATTATAATTCTTTCCGTTGAATTTAGGATAATCATATTTTAAGTGCCCTAAGATTATTGAGAACGGAATTGAAATTATTTATGAGTTTCAATATCTTTAGATATTGAACTAATGTTTATTCATATAAACAAAAGATTTAGTTTTGTAAATTATTTTAAGGGACACAGCATAAATTGACTTTGTTGTTATATTTACATAGAGTTTCTCGTTGAAGTGGATATATGATTGTTGTAGATGTATGTAAGAGATGTGAAGGGATGGTAGGTATATTGTGGAGTTGTGAGGGATGATAGAGGTTGGGGCATAACAAAACAACAAATGTGTTGGACTAGGCTTCCAATATTTTGGGTCCGCCCAAGGCTCTCCGGGTTTGTTAAGAACCATTGTGGGGTCTAAGCCCGACGATGGGAATATTGGCTCCAATTACTATTTTTTGGTAAACCCAAAATATCTCCTCTATGCCCTCCTGAGCTTGACCTCCATACCTTAACTTTTACTTTCTGTTGATTTTAAAAGGCTCCCCATCTATACCTACTGCTTTCTTAGTAGTGATAAACGTTGAAAATTTATACTCCTGTACTAATTTCTGGCTCATCATATTTGGCTGAGCTCCTGTATCGATAAATCCTTTTAAAGGGCCAAACCTATTCCCATCATTTTCAATGCTTACCATTACTGTTGATAAAAAGCTAAAACCTGGAGAAGATAAATTAAACACGTTGTCATATGTTAAACCTTGGTTATTTTTTTTATACTCCTTAAATTTTGTATTGGTAAACGGATTTTTCTCCGAATTTATTTCTAGCCCTACGGCAACCTCTTCCTGAATACTTTTTTTAAGACGTTTGGCTGGTGTCCCCTCCAGTCATGATTTTCTTTTACCTTGCAAGTTCTCCTTCCTTGCTGTGTCCGCACGCAATGTCAACACGCTTTTAAACCCTTGTTTTACCGGGCAAAGCATGCTGTTGTGGGCTGGGCCCCCCTGGCATTTTGGATCTCTGCATTTTATACCCAGTTTGGGCAGATCTTCCTTCTTGCAACTCTTGAAAAATCCTTTCTCGCATACAAACTTAAGGCCATGAACTCCGGGCAGTGAAAAAGTGCATGAGAGTCTTGCGCACATGCTTCACATGGAGCTCCATGATATTGCCCCCTCGAGGTTCTCCTTGATGTCGAAGGAACATTTCCACGAGCTTCTATTCTCTCCTTTCTTCCTGCTCCTGCAGCTGTTTGTTATGGGTTCAACGCCGCTTTTATATAATCCAAGGCTCATGACTGCTTGTCGAGAAAATACAAAATCTCACCTATTTCGGAAGTCTCAAACGATCTTTGCAATTCCCATTGCTTTTTAGTCTCCGAATCTAAGCGGTCGTATAAACCTAGCACGAACACCATGTCCCAATGCTCCACGGGTACTCCTAACGATCTTAGTTCGCGGACGGTCTCATGCGTGACATTCGCCATCCTTTGGATCTCTCCAGGCGATGGCTTCTCCTGAAGCACCGGTAACCGATAAAACTGGTTTAAATGTTAGATATTTAGATATTTATTCAGTTAAATCAAATCTCTTACAAATAGACTGTACAATCTTTTAATTGCTCGAGTGTAATATGTAATATAAAATTAATTTAAAGAAATATACATGAGTACCTATTAAAGAAATTTTAATTTTAAATTTATATTTATGAAATCAGTTTTCATTTGTAGCCATATACTTAAACAAAACGGTCTCAAAGTTACGTGTGTCAATAGTCTCCTGATGCTTTGTGGTAGCGAGTTAAACAATCTAATGGCATGGATGAAAAATTGCATTTCTGTTATACGACATGTAAATCGAGGTTGTATTAATGTAATAGAACGCGGTGTTCTTGCAAAAGACAAGAGGTTATATAAATATAAGGGCTCTTCCTTGGTTATAAGCTTGTACAGAAAAATAAGTGTTCGGTAATTAATGTATGTGTGGATCGTGCATCCCAGTACTGTTTTAGAGAATCTACTTACGTGATCACGCCTCTTAAGATTATACACGTATCTTACAATGTTGTTATAAGCAATTACTAATTTACGCTTAGTTTCAGCACTTTGATAACAAAAAATCTCGCAACCATAAGTTATTAAAGGAACTATTAGTGATTTAACCAGCAATAATTTGGTACCAAGAGGTGTAAAATGTTGCGAAAATGAAAGATTCCTAAGAACTCCATATATTTTGCCGATAATTTGTTGAATGTGGTCATCCCATCTTAGAATTCTGTTGAAATACACACCTAAATTTTTAACTTTTTCAACATAGTTAATCTGACTATCACCAAGAAGAACTGGAGGGAAATAGCTTAGGTCAAGTTCGTTTTTATAGACAACAAGGCAGCTTGATTTAGACGGATTTATTTTGAGCTCATTTTCTGCAGACCACTTGTTAACACTTTCAAGATCTTCGTTTATTTTACATATACCATCTTCGATCAGTCCCAGTTTGCAACTAAAGTATGTTATGGTATGGCCTTGGATAAGGTTTAATTTTCCAAAAATACAGAGCCGGTCGAGCACTTTAAATCTACGGCTGCTTCAGTCCGGGGTGGATTCTTGCTCTGTCATGCCAACCTGTACAAAAAAAAATATGTGCTCTAAAATAAAAACGAATATCTTGGATCTTTCTTTCTTTTGAATGAGTCTGAGACCAGGGTGTTATTAGGCCTCACAGTTCCCTCCCTTCCTTGCACATTCGGATATTTGAATGGCCCAATTAAGTAGATCTGAAACTTTTTCTTCTTCTTAGGTATATACCCTTCTTACATGATGCTTTATTCGAAATTCATATTTTAATTATAATGTTAAAGTTAGTTGATTTTTTCTTTTTTTTTCTGAATTTAGAATTCAATGAAAATTTTATCATTAACACAAAACAAGATAAACGAGAAGAATGCCAGACTACCGAAATTGAGCAGATTATCCATTAATATAACAAAAATTGATATTACGACTAAGCTAGAGTTATATATTCTCCAGAGTATTGGAATAGACCTACTCGAAAACGCGATTTTAATCCTTTTTTTTTTTTTCTTGCGCAAATCCACCAAATCCCCTGTAGCTAATAGGCCTATTATCCACAAAGAAAATGGGTCGCCTAACAAACTCAACAAAAAAATACTATCTGCCAAAAAAAACAACGCCCGGAAGAATATCCCTATCCGTTCGTATGATCAAAATTCGTAATTGAAACTACGAAGAATAAAAAAAAACTTTACTTCAACCGGCTTTTCTTGTCGCTTTCACACGGGTATTTTTGAATGTTAATGAAAAAAGGTAATTCTAGGATGACATTAAATCAAAAAAAATATTTATCTGATAATTAATGGTTTGGAAATTTGGTTATTTTTAAAGGTTTTAAATTAAAATTAGATATATGGGTGAAGGATTCGAAAGATAAGTGAAATTTTTGTTTTAAATGAAAAAAAAAATAATGTAGTTTGAATATCGGGTTAATGTGAATTGGCTGTTACTTCCGGTTGTCCTCGTTCGAATTTCTTGACTGTAGTTCGAAAAAGATGGATAGCTCGATGTAGTCAGTAATATCCTGAGGATGAGTCTGGCTAGATTCTTATAATGAGATCTATATGCTCAGATCCCCGGAGCGGAGTTTTACGTCTCCTGAAGAAAAATTACATTTTCGTTTAAAACAAAACACTCACTCACAACAATTACATACATACCGCTTTTATGTTTAGCAATAAAGATATAAGGCCTTTTTTTTTTGTTACTTTATGTTACTATACCGTTTTTCTTTTTTTTTTGGGTTGGGGCTGCTAGCTATGTTTTTATAGATCGCACTGTTAGTTTTATTTCTTTGCCGGATTTTGTTTTTTTTTCTTATGGGTTATTTTAGGTAATGGATTGGAGGGTTTTTTTCTTCTTTTCTTCTTTTCTTTATTTTTTTTGGTTCTTTCACGCTTTAATTGAAATTGTTGATGCTTAAAGGATTGCACTTCAACAGGACAAATTAACAAAACGACAAGCGCGCGTGCAGCTACGGCGAAAGTTGAAGGCGAAATAAAAGAATCAATTACAGCGGGAGGATTGCTCTACGATTCTTCTCCAACTGTCGTCTGGCATGGGGCTTTGTTCTTCGGTATAACGGCTTGCTTGATGGTTCGATCTCTCGCACTCATCACACGATTTAACCGTTTTTTTTCTTCGTTTCTTCTTCTGGTGCACTCTACCCGGAATGCTTATGTATGCACATACATAAGAAAAGAATGGGCACGAGATTAGTTCCTCCGCCAGAACACTGAATTTTTTTGCGTAGTGTGTGCGGAACGAAACGGAATCAAACCACCATGTGTGGGATGAAGGAGCAAAAATAAAATACGAATACATACAAGTCTCACACTTTGAGGTCTGTACAAAAAAAATACTTCCACACTAAGATAGGTGCAAATTAATATATAATTATTTCGTTTTAATACAAAAATATTTTATTTAAAAAAATATATATATAGTTCACAAAATAACAATTATAATTCTTAAACTACGACAAGTGTCTAGTCGAATCGATGAACTGTGAATGTGGCTGCGACGCTGCATTCTTTCCCTTATATGATTCTAATTCCTGATCATCTTGAGCTATGGTTGTGTCCAGCGTGATGCGGTGTGGTGTGGTGTGCACAAATCGATGATGGTTCTATTTTTAGATCCAGAGTTGATATTCCTGCGTACGTGATGTCGCGGTGCTTGGACAGAACTATCGATCCTTTGTTCTAGATATTATATTTCGGTTTTATGGGTTTGGATTTATGGTTGTAAGTTGAGATCGTGTTGCGTATTGGAAGTGATGCGTTAACTTGCATGTATACATATTTTTTCCTACGATACACGAGATGCGCTTGCAGTGTATCTTCCAAATAAAAGCAAGAGAATACGATTATTAGGCATGCATAGTGATGGGCTTTAAATTTAAATATGACTAGTGAATTATTTGATATAGGGATATCAAATGTAGCACATTACGAGTATAGCTGGTAATCATCAGCATATAAATGCTTGGAACAATAATTTGTGCAAAGAGGCAGATCGTTTATGAAAAGTGTAAGCAAAAGAGGGCCCAAAATTGATCCCTGTGGAACACCTCTTTGTATAGGCAGGTAATTGGAAGTCTTATTATTTACAAAAGCAGCTTGAGATCTTCCCCACAGATACGAGAAAATAAGCCTGCATGCAGATGAGGTAAAACTAAATATATTTTTCAGTTTATATAATAAAAGATTATGGTTGATTGTGTCGAATGCTTTTGAAAAGTCTAGTAAAGTTAGAAAAGTTACTTGATCCTTATCAATTGCATTTCTTATATCTTCTGTTACCTTAATCAATGAAGTAACACAACTATGTTTTTCCCGGAAACCGGATTGAATACTATTAATTAAGTTATTTCTGTGAAGATACGTGGAAATTTGTTGGTGCAACAGTTTTTCCATCACTTTAGAAAAAAATGCTAAGATCGAGATGGGCCTATATTCAGCCGATGAACTACGGGCAGCTTTTTTCTTAAAGATTGGAAGCACTTTAGCTTCTTTCCATAACACAGGAAAAGAAGACGTAGTTATGACAGTGTTGAAAAGATGAGTTCCTTAGTTATGTGATACGGCTTTTCATATAGTTGAAAATACATCTACCAAGCATCTTTGTAGCACTCCTGTTGATTCTTGTTAGCGTTTGCTATTAATCTTAGCTTCCATTTCCAACTCCAACTTCTCCAATTGTTCTCCTTCAGCGTTCTCCACGAGTTGGCAGAACAGCTCGGTGCTCTTGTCCCATAATGGTAATAGCCTATCTGTTCTCAGTAAAAGCCCCTCGTGCGAGCATTCAGCCACCTCCTGGGACTTTGCATAGTTTGCAGCACGAGTGACTGCCCTCCTTAGGGATAGGAACGTTTTGCCGCTCAAAACCCTTTCTTCTTTTTGCTTAGCCTCCTGGCTGCCCTGGGTTTTCCCAGCTTTTTTATTCTTGTTTTTACTATCCATATTTTGCCGTTGTATATTTGACTATCCGTATTTTATTTATATTCTTGTTCTTTCGCACTTAAATTTTTGTTTTTAACCTGTTGACTAATCGCACTTGATAGAAATGAAATCCCCTTACTTGGATTGAGATACATATTTTTTCTCTCTCCACAAGCAGACACATTTTCCATCTTGTAATTGTGTGCGTAATATTTTGGATTGTTGCTGAATTGGATGGCACACCCTATTTTATAAGAGCATAGGGTTTTAGCGCCAGATTTTGAACTTATGTTATGTTTGGCTTTGGATAAGGTTTTGTTTTCCAAAATACAGAGCCGGTCAAGTACTCTGAATCTACGGCAGCTTCAGTCCGGGGTGGGTTCTTGCTCTGTCTCGCCAAACCGTACAAAAAAATATGTGCTCTAAAAAAACCAATATCTTGGATCTTTCTTTTGAATGAGTCTGAGACCGGGGTGTTGTTAGGCCTCATCGTTCCCCCCCTTCCAAGCACATTCGAATGTTTGAATGGGCCAATTAAATTGTTCTGAAACTCTTGTTTTTTTTCTTTAGGTATATACCCTACTAACACGATTCTTTATTCAAAATTCATATTTTAATTATAATTTTAAAGTTAAATTGATTTTTTTTATTTAGAATTTAATGAAAATTTTATGATTAAAACAAAACTAAATAAACGAGAAGAATGCCAGACTAAAGAAATTGACCAGACTATCCATTAAGATAACAAACTTTGATAGCACGACTAAGCTAGAGTTATATATTCTCCAGAGTATTGAAACAGAAATATTCGAAATCGCGCTTTTGATTATTTTTTGGCGCAAATCCACCAAATCCCTATAGCTAATAGGCCTATTATCTATTAATAAATGGGTCACCTTTTAATCTCCTCATTATCTCAGCCGATGAGTTTTGCTAGATTTTGATGATGAAATCTATATGCTCAGATCCCCGGAGCGGAGTTTCGCATCTCCGCTTTTATGTTTAATTGAATTAACAATGAAGTTAGGCTTTGTTTTTCTATTATTTCCTTTATTGGCTTGAATATAAGGATGCGTTGAGATTTTACTCTTGGTCAGAAAAAATTACCTAACATTAAAATGATATTCATATAACAGTCTGCTCCGTGAAGGAATGTGCAAACCATGAATTATAGTGTGGGAATAGAAAATTTCCCATATAAAGAATTAAAGGTATCCGCTAACCGGATATCTAGTAATGATGGGGAGGAATGTGTCTTATACGTAACTGGCTTGCAGTGTATTTTTCAACTTAAAGCAAGAAAATTCATTATTTGCCAAAGCATAGTGATGGGCTTTAGTTTTATTTAATACTGATGTGTTATTTGATACGGGGGTATCAAATGTAGCACATTACACTTATTCCAGCCCAAAAGTTACAAAGACCTTTAGTTACTTGCATGACACCAGCCAATGATTATTTGCCAAAGCATAGTGATGAGCTTTAGTTTTATTTAATACTGATGTATTATTTGATACGGGGGTATCAAATGTAGCACATTACACTTATTCCAGCCCAAAAGTTACAAAGACCTTTAGTTACTTGCATGACACCAGCCAATGAAGTGAAACCACAGGTATTTGCTTCTCGAAGGTTATTACCAACCTGTTCCCAATAGTTACGGAATGAAGTGGAACTGATTGTTTCTCCCTTTGAGCTTTGTGTTTTCACTGGTGTCAATGATCAAATTATCCCTAGACTCAATTAATTACTTTGCATGGCTTAAGTTCCCTAAATAGTCAATGGGGTTCATGTGGAGACTGGTATGAAATTGATGCTTCCTCCGATGAGGTTGTCTTTCGAATATGCTGCAGCTGGTTTTCCTTAACAGCCACAGAAATTGTTGCTCGTGTCTCATTGTCTTTTGTAATCCAATCTGGCTTGACCCCAGACGCAACTCCATTTTTATATTCTTTTTTAAATGCTTTGTCATACCATAAACTACTTTTGCATTATCCTCTACGAACTTTCTGTAGTAAGCATTCATTCTCAAGAATTACATATGTATATGGTGTGTGTGATGTGAGTTTCATCGTTCTGCATATTATGGTGTATAGCAACTTTGCGACGCTTTTAAACTTGGAACTAAATTCTTTATTTTTTTGTTTGCTTTTATTTGTTACTCTTCCAGCCTCTCTTGTCTTTAATTCCATGTTAGACTCTTCTCATGTGTCTCAAGTGACACCTTAAGGAGGTTTGTGGATCTCGAATGCGTTCAGAAGTGAGGCATGAAATTGAAATGATTTTAATAATTTTCCTAGAGGTCTTTATATGTATGTATGTAGTTTAATGTCTTATCAAGTACCTACATTAAAATAAAACTCATCAACTCTGCATGTTGATTCATACAGCACTTTGTCTTTGAATTCCTTTTCTTGATAATTACATGAATGAAGTAAAGATAACGAATTTACCTCCGCTTAATGGACTCGTACTCCTCTACGCTGGGAAACTTAATCCATGACTTTGTTTTGTAGAACTGAAGCTACCTCACCAATGCAGCGTGAGACTATAGATCTGCTCATGGCCACCGAAAAGTCATGCTTGATATCTCTCTGATACGACCCAGACGCAAAATAGTGAGGAGCAGAGCAAACTCTTAAAAGGATGGGGATGAAAGTTCTTCTGTGTCCTGCCTTCAAGTGTGGTCGCATTTCATCCCACAACTGTGTCAAACTGGAAAAGTGCTGCAAAAGCAATGCTAAGAACATCCAAACGAAAACAGACCTAAAGCAACCAACCACCCCAAACAAAAATTCGTTTTTTTACCCACCCCAGCACAACAATATTCCGATCGTATGCTGAGCGGCAGCAGCAGCAGCAGCCGAGCATGAGCAACAGCAGCCGTCAATGACAACCACCTACGTGCTAACTATATTCCAACAACAACCAACAAAAATAACAAAAAACGAAAGTAAACAAAACAACCCAAAAATATACACACTAAATGACAACGAAAATTATACCTAACAGCAGCAACCTTCCTCCACCAAAGCGCATACGCACCCAACTCATGGCAGGATCGCCATGTAATGGTTACACTTTTATCACTTGTAATGAAAACACCTTTATTCAATTCTAAAATACGAATGACTTTATTCAAATATAAAATACGAAAATGACTTATAATAACTTAATTATACATTCCAGTCATTTGATTTCATAAAAGAAATCAAATAACTGGCGGCATCAGCTGATAAGGGTTGCTACACCTAGCGCTTTGGTGACCCAACCTGTGGGAATTTATTAAACTGTGAGACCTGTGGCCTCATATGGGTAAATGATCTAACGACCATTATCGAATGCAGTTCTAGTCTTAGAACTTTGAACTGGTACCTTCTCACCGTCAGCTTCTCTTTTAAAAAATGCGGGACTATCTTCAGTGTCCTTAACGTCAAAATCTTGTAAGATGTCATTTCCTATAACGGCCGAATAGAGTATGTCGACCTCTCGGACTGCATGAAATGTTACAATCAACTCAACCCTGTCTATCGCAATATTTACTTTAAAATTGCCTAGGGTAAGCACCTCCTTTTGCCCCAAACCAGATAAACTTATCTTCTTCGTGTTTAATTCAACGTATTTTAATCTAACTACGATGTCATATCTTATCAGGTTGACATAACTACCTGTATCGAACAATGCTGATACTCTATGTCCGTTAACTTCAATATCCTTAAAGACTCGGCGACTACTTACTGCTAATGAGACTTGAATCTCAGGAACATCGTCCATACCATCTGTTGTTGCAGTATGGACCCGGTTTTGTTCCTCCTTTGGTCGCCTCTGCCCAGCCTGACTTGGATTTTGTCTATACTCGAAGGATCTGTGGCTTGTCTGCCCGCAACTTAAACATCTAAAGCCTACCCTTAAATCTTTAGCGAGATGCGAGTTGTCACCACACTTAAAGCATTTTTGTATCCTTCCCTCGTGCTTGACAGCTTGGCTACTTTAGTCCCAGCCTGAGCTGTTCCTCTTGAGCATGATGACTGTTGAGGTCCGCGTATCCTCTCGTAAATCTGTATTGGGGTCTTCAATTGTTTGATTGTCATCGCCTGATAAAGAGCCAACTTGTTTTGCCTACTATCCGGTTTACCCTCGATGTAATATTTTAGTAGACTGCTCTCGTCTAAGGAAATAGCATTCCCCATCTCCATTAAATTCACGAAGAGATTCAGTGGGCTTCTTTTTGTGGTTCCTGAGTTGACGATGGACCTCAGCTGGTGACAAAGCAACGCCAAATTCATCTATAAGGACTCTCTTTAGACTCTTCCAGTCCTTTACATTTGATTGGCTTCGAATGTAAAGTCTAGCCGCCCCTTTTAGTAACTGTTTCCCATAGATGTATTTTCGCAAGTCGTCCCTTACGTCACTTACCCTTGCTTATTGCTGCTCGTCTTACTGTTGTTTTAATGTTGTTTTATTACTCTTCCAACTGCTGATTTTACTGATGATTTTTTTTCGTTGGAGCATTTTTGTTCTGAAATTTTTAGTTTCAAATTAGTTTTCATGGAAATCACTTGATTTAAAATCAAAATGATAGAACAGACTTTTAGCTTTAAAAAAATGTGTAATTCTTAATTGTAAGTATTACCATTATTCCTAAATATTTTTTTTCATCTTAAGTGTTTTTTTAGAAAATTGCACCTCCCGTCCAAATGGGGGGGATAGACCCCCTTTCATAGTAAAAAAATGCTTGTAAATAACTGTTCTATACAAATCTATCAATAAACTTTTCGCCCGAGTTATCGTAATCTCCCCTCATAGGTATTGTTTAATTATCGATAGATATTTCAAATTTCACTGATTGTTCAGGGCTCTTATTTTGCACTCCTTTTTCATTCCAACTGTGTCAAACTGGAAAAGTGCTGCAAAAGCAATGCTAAGAGCATCCAAACGAAAACAGACCTAAAGCAACCAACCACCCCAAACAAAAATTCGTTTTTTTACCCACCCCAGCACAACAATATTTCGATCGTATGCTGAGCGGCAGCAGCAGCAGCCGAGCATGAGCAACAGCAGCCGTCAATGACAACCACCTACGTGCTTCCCATATTCCAACAACAACCAACAAAAATAACAAAAAACGAAAGTAAACAAAACAACCTAAAAATATACACACTTAATGACAACGAAAATTATACCTAACAGCAGCAACCTTCCTCCACCAAAGCGCATACGCACCCAACTCATGGCAGGATCGCCATGTAATGGTTACACTTTTATCACTTGTAATGAAAACACCTTTATTCAATTCTAAAATACGAATGACTTTATTCAAATATAAAATACGAAAATGACTTATAAACTTAATTCTACATTCCAGTCATTTGATTTCATAAAAGAAATCAAATGACTGGCGGCATCAGCGGATAAGGGTTGCTACACCTAGCACTATGGTAACCCAACCCGTGGGAATTTATTGAACTGTGAGACCTGTGGCCTCATATGGGTAAATGACCTAACGACCATCATCCGTAACAACTTAAGTGTGTAACGAACTATTAAATGAGTATATACATGTAGGATCCCGTCTTGGGATTCCTCTTCTTTCTATGACACGTAAATAAAACACAACTTTATATTTTAAAGTAATGAACTCAGCGATTTATTGACCGCTTTTTTACGGCTCTTTTCTTGTTTTACAAACGATAAAAGAGTTCTTTTGAATAAATGGGAAGTGACGTTGTGGATTGTGGCGGAAAACGACTCGACTCTCTCACGACTTAAAATGGACTGTACATTTGAAAAAAGAAAATGGAATTGAAAGCAAAAACGGAATAAGCAAAATAATGAAGAGGGGCGCGTGCTCTTTCTGTTTTGTATCTTCGTAGTAGTGTTAGTGTGTCTGTCTAAAAAGTATGTATCATGTACGTGTAGTTAAATAGTTCGTCGTATGTCGGTAATGGTGTCGGAGAACACTCAAGGAGTTGCCAAATCCCACATACATATCTTTATTTGCATGTCACGCCCATACACCACCCAACTACAAAACTCAAAACTACCATTAGTCCCAAGCCCCACGTTGGGCGCCATCTGTAACGTACGATTAAATGAGTATATATCTACATTTGCATGTCACGCCCATACACCACCTAACTACAAAACTCAAAACTACCATTAGTCCCATGCCCCACGTTAGGCGCCATACGTAACGTACAAATATATATTATACTATATTAAGTATGAGTGTATGACAATCGCGCTTCAATCATAAATCAGTCTTCACCTCGAAGCACTACTTATGATCGACAACCAACTGCAATACAATCAAACTTATAGATTCCCTCACAGAAGTGAGACAGCAAACATATATCCTATTACGTCTTAGGATCACGAATTGCCATCACACCTTTAATTTGAACATGCTTCGATGCCACGCACATTCGGTTTGAAAAACACCTTAACGGTCGACTCAACAGTCGAGTTAACTAAAAACCTGCCTATTTTCTCCATATTCTTCAAACGGTTACAATAACTCAAATGACTTTTGCATGATTACTATAGGTCCAACTGATTATCGTAACTCAAAACTACCGACATCGAACACATCCAGAAGTGTGAAAGAGTAAACAAAAAGTATCTATATATAAATAATCAAGAAATAGACTTTGATCTACTTCAGTTTCACAAAAGAAACTTACATGCACTTTTGTTTTACTCTCCCAACTTAAGGAATCTATCCCAAGCTCTTTTCATCGCTCTTATTCTTCACTACTATAGATAGGAAATCCAAGCAACTACACGGATCAAGGGTGCCTCTACTCAACAGCCGCTGGGGCCTGCTGGGTGCACGATTGCTTAGCTCGCCGGATGGGGGAGTGGTTCTTGCAACTGGAGCCAGAGACGGTGTTACATTAATTTACAGACCCGACAGATCCGGATGTAATGGACCTGGATGAATTTAGTTTTCCTTGCTGGGGGACCCGATTTTGGTTGTAGATTATGCGATTAGATAACTGTTCCTATTATCCATAATTCTTTATTTCTGCTTACGAACGAGAACTCACGCGATGTGGAGGAGACACAGATGTTCTAGCCCCTCGAGCTTACTTAACCCCGCCCTATCTTATTGATTGCACTGACCAACAAGAACCTAGGTTTTCAGCGCTCTGATGTTAGAAAATCCCTTGTGTAGGAAACAAAGTTGATAAAGTTCCCTTGGCCGACTATACCCTCCCTAGGATGTAACGAACTACATACCTCCGTCACCTTCCTATCGAATTCTCTCATGGCCTATAATTATTTCCGAGAATTCCCTTTCTTTTGAGAAGCACAGGTGTTATAGCTCTCTTTAACCTTCTATACCCAACCCGATCCTATAACGACCTTAAATTGGTTACTTAATTTTGTTGCCGAAAGTCCCCTTATTGAAAAGGAGAAGTTAAACTAACTACCCCAAAATTCACCCTACTTACTTAATAATGTTGTCTTTCCATGTTCTCTCAACCCCTTCCAACGATCGTACTCAAAACTCATACTTTCAAATTTTCTGAAGTCACAAAATTTTATTCACAATATTTCTTAATCATAACCTTACTTAACTAAACTTTATTTAATCTCAATATCCTAAAAATATATCTTAGTTACTTCTCTAAGAATATTCTACATTCTCAAATAATTTCAAATTATATAGATAACGTTATACCTCCACTCACTCGATGGGATAAAATCTTTATAGTTATCTAAAAATTTCTTAACTCAAATTAAGGATCGGTGATCAAAAATGAAACGCGTCTTCATTAGAGATCCCGAGTGTATTTTCAATATTATTTTTAAATTTCATACATAAATTGATTTGATGTTCTAGTAATGAACTTCTCAAAATCGTGGACAAAACTGTATTATTCAATCACTAACATATATATCTATAGTCGTTTTCTTTAAATTTTAATTTGTTTTCAATATCGCAATTTTTCTCAAATGATGTTTATCAAAAAGATGTTAATCTTATCACAGTAAGATAATTTCAATTTGTAAATCAATGTTTCAATAACTATACAAATATAATACAATATAGTTTAACAAAAAAAATGACTCACCAGAACTTTTCCTCCGTATTAGTGCACTAGTACTTTTATTACTATTTTTACTTATTAAAATTTGTTATCATATGATTTCCAAATTGATTCTTGATGTTCAGACTTTGATTTCAATACACGCTTAGGTTTTTACTTATTGCTTTTCGACTTTTCTTCTTTCGTATTCTCGGAGGAGTGGAAGGATTCAAAAGATTTATCAATAGATACTATTTCCTACTCTTCAGAATATTAATGTAAGATACCTATAGTGTGTGTTATCAAAAATTATTAGTTTACTAAACTGACTATGATTGCGTATACTTTACGACTTTATGGTTTTCTCAAACTAGCAGAGAGTTTCTATCATTTGCTTTCCGTATTCTTTAAAATTTCTTAATATTTCTCTGGACTTATATTCATTTAAATTGTAATTGATTTCAATTACTTTCGTCGTTTTCAAAATTATTCTGTTATCGGAATGTACTTTATTTTTTAAATAAATAACATCTCTATTAAATTCTTTTATCTTATTTAGGTTACAGCCATTGAATAACAACAAATAGAAGGGACACCGGGCAAAACGTTCACTAGGTGTCGTGGTTTGGCAGCTTGTCGCTGCAGTCGCTCTATCAAATACAACACCCCTGTAATTAATTTGTTCCATAAAAGTTTGTTCCTTTGGGGAAATTTCCTTTATTGCCGAATAAAAAAGGGAAAACATGTTTTTTTTCATAGATCATGAAAATTATGAAAGGATTTTTTTGAGGCTCTCTTAGCCGAGAAGAAAACCAATAATTGTTTGAAAAGGAAATTAGAGCTTCATGGGTGGCCACTGGATTTGTTTGGTGTGACTGTCGTTTGAGCAATGTTCGGTGTCCCCTTCTATTTGTAATTATTCAATGTTACAGCACTTCTTAAATTTGTATGCTTTAATTAACATAAAATAACTTAACATTATATTTCCCTATCTATATTAGTTTTCATTTCAGGTTCACGTCTTTGTTTTAAAATGTCCTTCTTCTTCGGTTCACGTCTACACTAATCAAAAATGTCCTCTTCATATAATTATTTCGTCAAGTTAGGATTTTTCATATTTGGTTCGCGTATAAGCTAATCAACACAATGTTTATAACACTTTTGCAATTCGAATTTTAACGGACTCTGTAGGTATTCTCGCAATAAAAAAAAACTATCTTTAGGAATTAATAAAATTCTAGATCGAATTGACTATCATTATGATAATCTATTCTCGTTTGGACTGATACTAAATAAATATCTCTCGTGGTGGCTATCACTGTATCTTTTATCTTACTGATAACACACACACTTTTCTAATATACTTTATAAATAATAATATAAAGATAAATACCAAATCCTTTAGGTTACTCTCTCTTGTTTAGTTTTATTGATGCTATGAAGATAACTCCTAGCTTAAGTATGTTTATTCCATGTACAGGTACAGATTTCTTCTTGCTTAGATTCTAAACCTGATTGCTGCTACTGCTGTATTACTTGATTGCTGGACTTGCTTGATGAAATTCACTATGCTTTTTCATTGATGACGATTTTTACTTGACTGAAAATTTATGCTGTGATTTTTCTTGACTGATGACTTCCTGAACTCTTAGACTGACTGTATGTTTGTATGTCGGAAGAATTACAACGTGACTTGACTTGACTGACTATACACCATGAAGCAATTTTGTACAACGTTTGTACGTATGTTTCTGATGCGACGATTTCTTATAAGACGAGCACAAAATTGGAACTTTTAAGTGCCGAGGTACGTACGATGATTCACCTCGTGCAATTAGATTTCGTTACACTTCTCGGGGGTGCAATGCGCTCTTAACTGCGGTTGTTAATTGCAGTGCTTGAATGCAAAGTTACATGCAAAGCTCAATAATGCAAAATTCAATAATGCGGTTCCCGTCTGGCCGTCTCAAAAATGATTTATAAAAATGCGGAAAATTCCTGAGCCACCAGTGCTCGGAAGTTTTCCTCGCTTATAAATTGTCTTAAACGATTGTTGAGGTTTTCAGAGTATTAGGTTTTTACGATTTGCGATTGAGGTATTTTCGTGTCTAGAAATTTCCAGCTGCCTCGAATCTTACTGCGCTGCTGCTTTTGCCCACTTAGGCTTGTGATTTAGTTCACTTTATGCAAATTGCTAATAAAATTTCACTACGTTAAACTTGAACTGTTTTACTACTGTTTAATTCATCTTACCACAATTTTGAAGATTTTACTTTTTATATTTCAAAAAAATGTACTTCACTTCACGACGGCCAGACGGAAAAGAAAGCTTTCGTCTGCCTCGTTTGATAATGAAAGCTAAGCCAACATGGCGACCGGCTACATGGAATGCAATGGAATTGCAGCCATAAGGCTTGTTTGGAAATTATTTCCTGTTCGCACATGAAAGTTAGGCTTTGAATGATTTTCGCTCTGTTTGTGATTAAAAGTGTTTACACACTAGATGTTGTTTTAATATAATATTTCGGAGTTGATGTATTTTTATTTACTCTTAGATGTTATGTGAGTGTAAATGAATGAGTGGGTTGAGATTTATGTATGTTGTGATTATCTCAGACCAGACAAATGAATATTATTTGACATGACTGCTCGTACTTTAAGATCTAAGAATCTTTTCTGTTCAGATGATGATATGAAGTAGATCTACACGTGATGTGTTGAACGAATTTGTTAATCTGATTGATGTTTATACTGACTGAATCTTATTAAGGATTATATATTGTGTTTCTTTGCTAGCTATGATGACTTCGGCTTGTACTTGAGTTCTCGATTACGTATTGTTTTGGTGACCAAGTTGGTCGGGTCAGAAAGTTTCCTACAAGTGTACCTTCTAAGTTTATGCTCTCGAATGCAGTTCTAGTCTCATAACTTTGAACTGGTACCTTCTTACCGTCCGCTTCTTTTTTAAAAAATGCGGCACCATCTTCAGTGATCTTAACGTCAAAATCTTGTAAGATCTCATTTCCTATAAAAGCCGAATAGGGTATGTCGACCTCTCGTACTGCATGAAATGTTACAATCAACTCAACCCCGTCTATCGCAATATTTACTTTAAAATTGCCTAGGGTAAGCACCTTCTTTTGCCCCAAACCAAATAAACTTATCTTCTTCGTGTTTAATTCAACGTATTTTAATCTAACTACGATGTCGTATCTTATCAGGTTGACATAACTACCCTTATCGAACAATGCTGATACTCTATGTCCGTTAACTTCAATATCTTTAATGATTCGGCGACTTTTTACTGCTAATGAGATTTGAATCTCAGGAACATCTTCCGTACCACCTATTGTTGCAGTATGGGCCCGGTTTTGATCCTCCTTTGGTCGCCTCTGCCCAGCCTGACTTCGATTTTGTCTGCACTGGAACGATCTGTGGCTTGTCTACCCGCAACTAAAACATCTAAAGCCTACCCTACAATCTTTAGCGAGATGCGAGTTGTCACCACACTTAAAGCATTTTTGTATCCTTCCCTCGTGCTTGACAGCTTGGCTACTTTAGTCCCAGCCTGAGCTGTTCCTCTTGAGCATGATGACTGTTGAGGTCCGCGCATCCTCGTAAATCTGTATTTGGGTCTTTGATTGTCATCGCCTGATAAAGAGCCAACTTGTTTTGCTTAATATCCGATATCGATGTAATATTCTAGTAGACTGCTCTCGTCTAAAGAAATAGCATTCCCCATCTCCATTAACCCGTATAAATATTCACGAAGAGATGGGCTTCTTTTTGTGATTCCTGAGTTGACGATGGACCTCAGCTGGGGACAAAGCAACGCCAAATTCATCTATAAGAACTCTCTTTCAGTCTTTCTTCTCCAGTCCTTTACATTTGATTGGCTTCGAATGTAAAGTCTAGCCGCCCCTTTTAGTAACTGTTTCCCATAGATGTACTTTCGCAAGTCGTCCCTTACGTCACTTACCCATGCTTCTTGCTGCTCGTCTTACTGTTGTTTCAATGTTGTTTTATTACTTTTCTAACTGCTGATTTGACTGATGATTTTTTTCCGTTGGAGCATACAACAGCAACAATTTCAGGATTGGTGCCTTTTGTTGTTGCCCTTTTATTATTTTTATTTTTAACAAAAGTATGGGTTCTTTCAAAGAAAACAAAATTTTCCACACCACTATATTTCAATTTCTTGTTTTTGTGCCGAAATTTCTGCACAGCACTATCGTCTGTTTTGTGTTTCTGTTGCACTCATATACTTGATGACGCAAGTATGTTTCAACGACACGACACACTTTTCTACTGCCGACGAATAAAGTGTACCCAGAATTGGCGTCTTTTAGACACAGTGTATGGCAATGCGAATATTTTTGTTTGGTTGGTATTTGAATTTCTTACCGTTTATTCTACCGTCCGTCAATGCAAGTGCACTCAAGAATTTTCGTACGATCACCGAATAGGTACACGTTTCAGCTCGTTCGGGGTGGTTTTTGTCGATTAAGGGTTATATATTTGTTTCTCTTTTTTTTTTCACCAGACTCGCGATCGTGATAGACTTTTAAAGGTAGATAGATTTTTCTCACAAAGTTCGTGGAATATTGTTTTACATCATTACCGGAACCGGATGAGTCCCCAAGTTTGTAGGATCAAGTCTTGGGATTCTTCTTCTTTTCTTAACACTTACATAAAAACACAACTTAATATATTTTTATAATAAGGTTAGCGATTTATTGACCGTTTGTCTACGGCTCTTTTGTTATTATTAAACATAAAAGAGCTCATTATATTTATTCGGAGGTGACGTTGTGCGTTGTGGCGGAAAAAACGATTCGAACTTTCACACGACTAAGGATGGACTGTACATTGGAAAAAATGGAATTGAAGGCAAAAGTGAAAGAAACAAAATAATGAAGAGGAGCGCGAGTTAAGTTTGTGATTGAAGCGGAGCTTAAAAAAAACACTTGTTCCACGTTTGAGGGTTCAAATCTGAATGCATTTTTATTCGACTTATCAAATGAAAACTTAATTCTATTCACAATAATATATTTCTAGGAAAATGCAATGCATTGAATGCTTTATTTACGAAAGAATGCAAAATGCTTAATTGACAAAAAATAAGTTTAACGGATATTGGCAAAAAAAGAATACTTGCAAAATGTTTATTTAACATAATAATTTAAAATTGAATACTGCTCGCACAATTCCTGGAATTGGGTCGATGACATCTATTGCATGAGTTAAAATTGGTTGTTGGCCGGAAATAGGAGAGGGCAAGTTAGGTTGCGGATGTAACTCGCGTGCTGTTTATGTTAAATATCTTCGTAGTAGTATGTCTGTCTAAGAAGTATGTGTCATGTACGTGTAGTTAAATAGTTCGTCATATGACAGTAGTGTGGTGCCAAAGAACACTCAAGGAGTTGCCAAATCACACATTAATGTCCTCATTTTTATCGGAATTGTATGTTTTAATGTTTTTAAGAGATAAAACGTTTATCAATTAAACGAAATTAAACAACAATCTTTTTCATTATAATTTCTTTATTAATTTCAATGCCGCGTCTTAACTTCGCGAATGCTCTCTTTCAACTAAACTAACTGCCGTACGGCGAATTACATTTCTTGATTTTCCCCCTCTTCCACCAGTAGCCATTCTTTTTAATGTTACTCTTTTTGCGTTATTTCTTTTCGTTTTCGTTCTTTTGTTTTCGGTTAAAATATTTGTATCATTTTTTCTGTTTCTATTTATTCTTTTGATTTTTTTGGCTACAATTCGGCCATCCTGATTACAATCGTCCCGATTGATTTCATTCATTTTGTCAAGATCTTTATAAGCTTTCAAATTGTCGACTTCCCATATTCCCGTATAGGGCATTTGAGTTAATTGGAAATTATCTACATCCTTCAATAGATACCTATCATTTGGTAAAACCTGTTGCACTTCATAGGGCCCTTTGAATTTAGGTATAATCTTTTTACAAACTCCTGCCTGACTCACAAAGTTTTTTGTCATAACATAATCTCCTACCTTATATTTCTTTTGAACTCTACCTTTGTCTTTTAATCCCTTATTGTAATCCTGACTCTTTAAAATTCTCTCAGATGCTTTCTTTCGAATCTCCAATAATATCTCTCTTTTTCCTTCTTCATTATTTATTTCTTCCAATTTTTCCTGTAAATGATCTATTACTTCTCCCCGTTGTACAATTCCAAAAAGTAACTTACTCGGGCAAGTGCCCGTACTTTTATGTATAGTATTATTCATAGTGAATTCAATTTTCGTAAGGACTTTATCCAGCGTGAATTCTTTTCCGCCATTTGACAATTTCGCAATCATAGGTGCCAAACTTCGGTTAACGCGTTCTACCTGTCCATTGGCTTGGGGCGAAGCTGTGGCAATCTTGACATGACGCACATTGTTCTCTTTTAAAAATTCTTCAAAAATAATTGAAGTAAACGCGCTTCCTCGATCCGAAATCAAAGTTTTGGGTCTACTATAATTAACAAAGTATGCCTTCAGACAACCTAGAACTTCGTTCGTACACGTAGACCGTGTGGCATACAGTTTTGTGTACTTAGTAAACGCATCAATAACTTAAAAGACATACTTCTTCTTTGAAGCCTTAAGAGATATAGGGCCAAAGTGATCTACATGGATCGTATCGAAAGGTACATCCCCTATAGGGATATTGTGCATTAGTCCCTCATGTTTACCACTTTTTGCCGAAAAAACTATACATCTAAGGCAATTGTTGATGTGAATTCGTATCTTTTCCTTAATTTAGGAAACCAATAGTATCTTAATATAGCGTCTGCTACCTTTTCCCCACCCACATGGCCCATCTCATCGTGATACTTCTGTAGAATGTTACTTTCCATACTATACGGTACATAGAAGAGAATATTTTGCCCCACCTTTCTGTAAACTAATCCATTACGGAGTTCGTACCTGCTGTCTTCTTTCTTTTCCAATTGGATTCTTATTTTTTGAATTTCTTCGTCTTTGTTTTGGCAGATAGACAAGGTTTGTTCAAAAGTGTTATTTTCAAGCACCAACAGATTCGTCATGCGACTGAGTGCATCTACATGTTGCATCTTGTTTCCGCCTCTATGCTCCAGAACGTAATCATAATTTTCCAGCTCGAGAGCCCACCTAGCAATGCGAGGATTTATATCCTTTTTGTTCAACGTGAGTGTAAGAGAGTTACAATCCGTAACAATTTTAAACCTCATACCGTGCAGGTAAATTCTGAAACGTTTGAGTGCATTGATAATGGCCAGTGTCTCGAGTTCAAAACTATGATATTTGGATTCATGTTCGGTTGTCCGCTTAGAGAAATAGAAAATCGGATGGAACAACCCATCTTGCTTCCTTTGCAAGAGCATTGCCCCAAACCCCAGAGAGCTAGCATCGCAATGAAGCTCCGTTTCATCCCTTGGGTCATATATGGCTAATATTGGTGCTTCAAGTAACTTATTCTGTAACGTCTCAAATGCTTTATACTCGCTTTCCTCAAACCTAAATACAGCATCCTTCCGGATAAGCCTATATAATGGTTCTGCTAATATCGAAAATTCTTTGATAAATCTCCTGAAATAGGAACACAAACCTAAAAAACTATGTACCTCCTTCACACTCTTTGGCACAGGAAAATTTCTGACTGCTTCAATTCCCTTTTTCGTCCGGTCGTATTCCTTCTTTCGTAATAGTATATCCCAAATATTGAACTTTCGTTTGTAAAAATCTGCACTTATCCTGGCGTAATTCTAATTTATTTTTTATTAACTTTTCAAAAACTTCCTGCAGTATATTCAAATGTTCTTCAATTGTCTCAGTGGCTATCATTATATCATCCAAGTAGATCGCCACTTTTCCTGCTCGGATAAGATCTTCAAACACATCGCTTATGAACCGCTGGAATGTAGACGGGGCATTCCTGAGCCCAAACGGCATTCTTAGAAATTCGAATTGCCCCAACGGTGTCACAAACGATGTATATTTAATCGATTCTTCCTCCACCTCTACGTGATAAAATGCGCTCTTTAAATCTAGCAACGTAAATATCTTTTTATTAGCTAATCTATCTAAAAGATCGTCAATTAGGGGCAGAGGATAATTATCCTTAAGTGTCGATTTATTGAGAGTTCGATAATCGATACACAATCGTGTATCTCCATTTTTCTTTTTTACCAAAACAATGGGTGATGAATACTCTGACTTGCTAACTCTGATTATCCCTGATTGTAACAACTCATCTAAAATGCCTTGCACCTGAGCTTTCTCTAAATACGATAATCTTCGTGGGGGACTATGGAAAGTCTTATCATTTGACAGCCTAATTTTCATTCGAACTTTAGTTTCAGGAAAATCGGGACGTTTGCAGTACATATAATTTCTCAACATTTCATTAAATTTCATTTGTGTTTCATATCCGAATATATTATCAATAGTTAACCCTAACTCATTTGTCATATCATTTAGATCTATCGCCATTAAATTTTGACATTCATTTTCATATAAACTTTCATTTTTGTCTATCATTTGTAATTTAATTTTCTCAATGTTTTTCATTAATTTCAAATTTGCCAATTTTAGAAAATCTCTTCCAAGTACAGCGGCATGCTGCATTGTTTCGTTTGCAACTACAAATAATTCTAAATTTATCTTTTCATTTTCATAAAATATAAAACTTTTTACATATCCTTTGATTTCCAATGGACTTTTATTTATCCCAAAAATGTTACATTTATTGTTATTATTATTTATAAAAAATAAAATGGTTGGGTACAAATTTTTCCCTAACCATACTGATGGGGCTACCGGTGTCTAGAAGGGTTCCTAGTTAAATTTCATGCATTAATTTATGTATAAAAAACGTAAAATATATATATCTTACATAATCATCGTCGTCATCGACGTTGTGGTCAACCTTATGTACAACCACCGCCTTTCGTTGAGGACAATTAGCTGCTAAGTGGCCTACCTCAGCGCATACATAACAGGAACCTGGTGGTCTCTTCTCTTTGCGGCATTCCGTGGCCATGTGTCCAAAAGAATTACAGTTGAAACATCTAATCGCTTTCTGTTCCACTGCCGCCGCCTGTCGTGACGTCGATGGTAGAGATGCTGCTGTTGGTCTGGTGAGCGCGGCAATTTTTTGTTTAGGCAATCTGATTTTATTGAATGCCAACGCCAGCTGCTGTTTGTTCACAAAACACTGCATCTTCGCCTGCGACCGTAAATGGACATCTGGGATTCCGTCTATTAGGCTCTCCAGCAACTCCTCTTCATCCATAGCTAGCTTATTTGCCAGTATGATTTTCTCATGGAAATAATTTTGAAAAGTTTCTGAGGGTTGCCATGTTCTGCCCTCAAACGATCTTTTTAATGACAACCGACTTTCTTCATTTTTAAACATTGCACCCATATCTTCGAGCAATTCACCTATAGACATTTGCATTAGATCGCATCTCGAATGAAACCATCTAAGTGCCTTTCCCTTCAATCGACTTGAAATTAGGATACGTACGCTATTGGTATCTAGTACATATGTTTCGATTAAATTTTTTAATTGAGTTTCCCAGTGACTAAAACATTCCCCATCGAACTCTGGCAATAATTCTTTGATTCCATTATGGAAATATTCATTGGGTTTTGTTTTTATCATTTTACATTCTTTTGTCGTTTCTTTTTTCTTTAGCATTTCATTTTCTTTCATTAGTATTTTGTTTTCTCTCTTTTGTAAATCCAGTTCTTTTTTCAATAATTCCAATTCTCTTTTCATCAGTTTAAATTCATTTGTTTTTTCATTCATTTTACATTCATTCATTTTTTCTTTCATTTGTTGTATGGGTGAATTTCTATCATTAGTGTCTTCCTCTTCTTTGCTCTCCTCATTTCCGCTCTCGTCTTTATCGTCGTCGTCGTCATCGTCGTCATCACTACTCAATTTATTTTCCTCGTTGTCGTTGTCCGATTCTTCATTCGTTTCATTTTCTGCCTGGGGTTCGTGTTCGCTGCGCTTACCTTCTGGTATAGATAACAAGCGAAGTATTAGCTCGCTCTTATTCCCCGTCGTCTTCTCTCCCAGTCGTTCTAGCCAACCCTTTAGTTGCTTTGCCGTGTACGACTTGTATTTCTGCGATACTTCCATTATGTATGTGTGTGCGCTGCAGCTGCTCGTTTGCAAAATGATTTTATTTTGGATAACTGTTTTGTAAATTTTTTTTTCTTTTGAGTTGCGTGTGTCGCTTGGTTTAAAAATTTTTTTTAACCGATTTGAGATAGCTTTTCGATCAGATTTTTTTCGCAACCAGATTTTATTTGCACACACGCACTTATATATTTGTTTTTTTGATTGATTATTCGCTGTTTTTTTTTTGAGGAAACTAAATGGCCATAAGCGCTCAATCACTTTGTTTTTGCAAAATTTTTCTTTTTTTTTCGCGAGGGGTGAGTTTTATACCACTTCTGAAATTTTAAGAGATAAAACGTTTATCAATACCTAAATCTTTTTAATTCGTTTTCGAAATTAAACAACAATCTTTTTCATTATAATTTCTTTATTAATTTCAATGCCGCGTCTTAACTTCGCGAATACTCTCTTTCAACTAAACTAACTGCCGTACGGCGAATTACATTTCTTGATTTTCCCCCTCTTCCACCAGTAGCCATTCTTTTTAATGTTACTCTTTTTGCTTTATTTCTTTTCGTTTTCGTTCTTTTGTTTTCGGTTAAAATATTTGTATCATTTTTTCTGTTTCTATTTATTCTTTTGATTTTTTTGGCTACATGTTGTTTTTGTGCACTACAACTCCTTTAGTTGTTAATATTGTTTCACCTTGGTCTTCTTTTACTATATGTGTCGGATATTTCTAGCATTCGATTTTTTATTTATATTTATAATAATACACAATATTTGATAACCTTCTTTGTATTCAATGTGTTTGGAATTTTTGTTTAGTCTTACTAACACTTTTTTTTGATGCACACTATAGTTTTTGAATTATATCACTGTTATTGTTAAATTTATTTTGATTGAAATATATATCTGCTGGTCTGTAGCCAGTTACAGTATGAATATTATTGATGAGTTGTTTCACTGTGTTGAATATTTCTTCGAGGAAATTGGTGCAGTTTTGTTTCATAAAATACGACTAAGTTCGGAAATTGTGCTCTGGGCACGCTCACTAGAGTAAAACAGTATGTTTAACTCCTGGCAGGATCGCCAATTAAATAAAACTAATTACGTTTTATTATAAAAAAATATTTCTTGGAACTATGTCCTTTATTTATTAAATATTTTCTTATTTGACTACTACACTGAATTCACTTAAATCTTATTATATTTAATTACGTGCTTACCATATTCCAACAACAACCAACAAAAATAACAAAAAACGAAAGTAAACAAAACAACCCAAAAGTATACACACTAAATGACAACGAAAATTATACCTAACAGTAGCAACCTTCCTCCACCAAAGCATTTTTAACTCTTTACAGCTCTTTACATTCTTCCAGTCCTTTACATTGGATTGGCTTCGAATGTAAAGTCTAGCCGCCCCTTTTAGCAACTGTTTCCCATAGATGTACTTTCGCAAGCCGTCCCTTACGTCACTTACCCCTGCTTCTTGCTGCTCGTCTTACTGTTGTTTCAATGTTGTTTTATTACTCTTCTAACTGCTGATTTTACTGACGATTTTTTTTTCGTTGGAGCATACAACAGCAACAATTTCAGGATTGATGCCTTTTGTTGTTGCCCTTTTATTATTTTTATTTTTAACAAAAGTATGGGTTCTTTCAAAGAAAACAAAATTTTCCACACCACTATTTTTCAATTTCTTGTTTTTGTGCCGAAATTTCTGCACAGCACTATCGTCTGTTTTGTGTTTCTGTTGCACTCATATACTTGATGACGCAAGTATGTTTCAACGACGCGACACACTTTTCTACTGCCGACGAATAAAGTGTACCCAGAATTGGCGTCTTTTAGACACTGTGTATGGCAATGCGAATATTTTTGTTTGGTTGGTATTTGAATTTCTTACTGTTTATTCTACCGTCCGTCAATGCAAGTGCACTCAAGAATTTTTGTACGGTCACCTTTCACTTCACAAGAATAGGTACACGTTTCAGCTCATTCGGGGTGGTTTTTGTCGATTAAGGGTTATATATTTTTTTTTCTTTTTTTTTCACCAGACTCGCGATCGTGATAGATTTTTAAAGGTAGATAGATTTTTCTCACAATGTTCGTGGAATGTATATTATTTTATATCATTACCGGAACCGGATGAGTCCCCAAGTTTGTAGGATCAAGTCTTGGGATTCTTCTTCTTTTCTTAACACTTACATAAAAACACAACTTTATATATTTTTATAATAAGGTTAGCGATTTATTGACCGTTTGTCTACGGCTCTTTTGTTATTATTAAACATAAAATAATTCATTATATTTATTCGGAGGTGACGCTGTGCGTTGTGGCGGAAAAAACGATTCGAACTTTCACACGACTAAGGATGGACTGTACATTGGAAAATATGGAATTGAAGGCTAAAGTGAAAGAAACAAAATAATGAAGAGGAGCGCGAGTTAAGTTTGTGATTGAAGCGGAGCTTAAAAAAACACTTGTTCCACGTTTGAGGGTTCAAATCTGAATGCATTTTTATTCGACTTATCAAATGAAAACTTAATTCTATTTACAATAATATATTTCTAGGAAAATGCAATGCATTGAATGCTTTATTTACGAAAGAATGCAAAATGCTTAATTGACAAAAAATAAGTTTAACGGATATTGGCAAAAAAAGAATACTTGCAAAATGTTTATTTAACATAATAATTTAAAATTGAATACTGCTCGCACAATTCCTGGAATTGGGTCGATGACATCTGTTGCATGAGTTAAAATTGGTTGTTGGCCGGAAATGGGAGAGGGCAAGTTAGGTTGCGGATGTAACTCGCGTGCTGTTTATGTTAAATATCTTCGTAGTAGTATGTCTGTCTAAGAAGTATGTGTCATGTACGTGTAGTTAAATAGTTCGTCATATGACAGTAGTGTGGTGCCAAAGAACACTCAAGGAGTTGCCAAATCACACATTAATGTCCTCATTTTTATCGGAATTGTATGTTTTAATGTTGTTTTTGTGCACTACAACTCCTTTAGTTGTTAATATTGTTTCACCTTGGTCTTCTTTAACTACACATGTCGGATATGTCTAGCATTCGATTTTTTCCTAAGACCTTTAATAATACACAATATTTGATCACCTTCTTTGTATTCAATGTGTTTTGGAATTTTTGTTTAGTCTTACTAACACTTTTTTTGATGCACACTAGTTTTTGAATTATATCACTGTTATTGTTAAATTTATTTTGATTGAAATATATATCTGCTGGTCTGTAGCCAGTTACAGTATGAATATTATTGATGAGTTGTTTCACTGTGTTGAATATTTCTTCGAGGAAATTGGTGCAGTTTTGTATCATAAAATACGGCTAAGTTCGGAAATTGTGCTCTGGGCACGCTCACTAGAGTAAAACAGTATGTTTAACTCCTGGCAGGACCGCCAATTAAATAAAACTAATTACGTTTTATTATAAAAAAATATTTCTTGGAACTATGTCCTTTATTTATTAAATATTTTCTTATTTGACTACTACACTGAATTCACTTAAATCTTATTATATTTAATTACGTGCTTACCATATTCCAACAACAACCAACAAAAATAACAAAAAACGAAAGTAAACAAAACAACCCAAAAGTATACACACTAAATGACAACGAAAATTATACCTAACAGTAGCAACCTTCCTCCACCAAAGCATTTTTAACTGACTGAAATATTTGATTCGTCGCTTGTCATCGTAGAAGTGTTCGTACAACGCTTCGTTCCTGGTATTTATACTATTTGCTTCTTTATCTGAGTTTTGTATTTATTGACAATTTCTTCTTTTATTGGAAAATGATCCAAACAATATGACAGACAGGATTACCTTCCTGGGTAATAACAGCCCCAGTAAAATATGCTGTCGTCACTTATTTCAGCACGGATTTTGGCAAGTACTTCCAGATAGCAGTCATCCACATAGTTTTTTCGAAGCGTTGATTGGTCTGGAACTTTTTTTTTTTTTTTTACATATTTTTCAATTAAAGCCTTGAATTCTGGACGGTTAACTTTGAATAGAGGTATATCACATGCCAAAAACATTTTGGTCAAGTCTGCATTAAACTAATCTTTTTCACTCCCAGTAGCAAAAGATGTTATGGCTTGATTCTTTTGTTTATTTCTTAATGCCACTGTTTTCTTGTGCTTTTCACGTTTTATATGTTGCTCAATGTAAAATTTTATTCTCGTGGTTAACTTTTATACCACACAACTTACAAAAAAGGACTTTTCCATCGGTAGAAAAGTTATCTCGCTCAAATTTTAAAACAAAATTTTGTTATTTTTGCGATTCTTTAAACGCGATTGTAGGCATTTTAATTTTGACTTCTTTTATTGAAAAAAAAAAAAAACTAAATAGGTAGGTAGGTACAAAAGAAATTTTCACAGCACACTATTCTAGACCGCCAATGAGACAATAATGCGGAATTAAATAAATAGATGTGCCAATCAATACACGCATATTTCCTAAAATGTGCCTAACGGTTTGTGATTTTCCGTCAAGTAAAGTATACCTACACAATAAAGTTTTTTTTTGTTTTGTTTTGCTCTGTTCTTTCGAAGCTGCACATCTGCATAGTTTGGAACAACTTTATTCCGTTGTTGCACGCTGCTGGCCGCCCCCCGCCGCGTCGCATCGTCGCCAATAGAAAGCACTCGAGGGGATGGCACACAAAAAAGTTACATAGATTTATTTGTATTCATTCGAAATTTTTGTGTTGAGCTAACTAGTCAATATATAAAAAAATGATGTAGATCCGATGTATGCATGTATTTACATTGAGTAAATATATGTAGGAATCCAATTCCGTCTATGTCTAGGGATTGTTTTAATAAATATAAAGTCACTCTTTTTATAAGAACCAACGCTTAATTTATTATTCACAAGCTAATAGGTACTATTTAAATCATTATCATTACAGTAGGTAATCATTCAGGGGTTGCAACAATTTCCTACTTGGCGATCAACTTTACGCGGCGAGTATATAATGATGACTGTTTTAAACTGAACAACCAGAAAAGGTTTTTAGCGAATGGACATGGAAGGGGCGCATATTCTCTTTTGTTATATGGTTTATGTCTCGTGTGTGTGTGTCTTAGTATGTCTGTACTGTTCTGGGTTGTAAGGTGATGCTTACAAGTTTGGCGTATCCTACATTTATATATTTGAAATGAAGAAAAATATGAGAAAAGGCAAAAAAAGGCAATAACAAAAGAAAAGGCAAAACAAAGACTAAATAAATTACATATATTCGACATCACCAGGACTCGAAACATGTTTGTTTAAAGTCTAAAGTGTCATACGATTGCGCAAAAAAAGGCAAAGTGAGTAAAATCCTATCCCTGGTCATGGTTGAAAGGTTAGATGAGAAATGAAATGGCGATTGAAAAAAGGCGCGCTTATACTCTTCATTTTTTGACAAATAAAAGATAGCCGCATCTTCATTTAGAATTTATAATAATTTATAATTTAAGATACATTTAAGTTTCTCTGGCTTCATGCCTTGATCAATCAAGATGTAGCCCAAGAAGAATTCTGTATCTTTTTGAAGGAAAGAGCATTCGTCAAACTGAACATTGAGATTATGTTTCGCCAGTGTACTAAAGATTGTGGAGATGGCAATGATATGTTCTTCTAGACTGGTGGAAAATATAAGAATATCATCAAGATAGAAGACGAAGATCTTGTTTATATAATTCCTCAATATTTCATTCACGAGCCTTTGGAACGTCGCTGGGGTGATCTTATCCTATGAGGGATATCATAGTCTTTATTATTAAGATTCATCTTATACCATTTTATTTTGCTATGATTTCCCATCCGGAATTCTTTTAGTACATCCGTCACAACTATTTGTATAGATTCTTTTGTTTTATTATTAATATGGTTAAGAAAAACCATTTTCTCTTCGAAAACAGGAAAATGGCTGCAATCGAACCTAGCCACTTAAGTTTCCTTTGCATTTGGAAAATAAAAAAAAAACTATTTAAACTATTTTAAATGTCTTTATTGAGCTGAGGAATCTTACTAACTTGATTAAACTAAGTGCCAGTGTCTAATAGAGCCTTATATTCTCTATCATTGATGGCAAAATTACAGAATAATTTATTTCCGAGGCTTAGTTCCGAAAATTCGTAGGCCTACGTTATTAATATCTTCATTACACCCTGTCTTACTGGATTCATAACCACTAGCTAAATTATTCACTTCCATAGGTTGTGGATTTTGATAACTATTTCTAGCTTGGCCTGATGGATTGAAAACTTGGGTATAGTTTTGTCTAACTTGTCCTGAATCCTGATCTATTGTTATTCGAATTTCTACTCTGTCCTCATCTATTGTTGTTATTATTAAAATTTCTAGTCTGTGCTAATCTATTGTTACCAGAAAAGCTAGCCTCCTGTGGTCTGTTGTGAGGATGTGCAGTGCCTGTATTTTGGTCTGTGTATCTAAACTGTTGTCTGTTTTGATTACTTTGGTTGCTATTATTTTTTTTTAGATTCCATTTAGAATCTTGTATATAGATCCGGAGGACCGATAATATACTATTTAAATCGAAATTATTCCTAATTACTCCGGCTAATTGCCCTACACTTAGTCCTTTTACTTTAGCTACTAATAAGAGTTTACATGAATTTATAATTTCTGATTTATTTGTGTCATATAAGGCATATTCATGACATTCCCTTAAAATATAATCTATTTTATTACATAGTTCTAAAGTTCTAATACATTTTTTGCCTTTAGGCTATTGTTAGGATCTATGTATAAAAAACAATGTTTCTCGTTGACTCTCCGAATTATACTGGAGAAGAAAAATTTTATTTCAAGTTAATCTTCACATTTACAGTTCTTCGCGTTTGCACAGTTTTAGATTACAAAGTCATTCTTAGAACTAACAAAAGTATTTTTAAATTCTTAGAGTAGACAAGTTTCTTAGAACTAAAGTATTTTTTATATCGTTTGAATAATAACAAAAAATTTTTTTTTTATATTATTGAATAACAATTCTTAGAATGAACGGAGATGGTTTATAACACTATCAATATGTTTACATCTATTATTGGCTGAAAATTTTTAATCAGTAGATTCTTGGTGACCAGCCACGATGTTGGTGATGACAAAAATAAAATATTTTTGTATTGTATATCGCTTTAACCGTCTCATCCCTTTGAGCTTCCCGAACGACGACTACCAGGTGGGCGTCAACACAGGCTAAAAATTGGGTTATTTCCCTTTTTTCACCTGAAAATTCTTTTATGTAGGCGATAGTTTTTATAACTGACGTTGACCATGGTGTCCTCTGTGTTAATAGCTGTTGTAGCTGTTGCTGAAAACTTGTCAGCGTATTAAGTGTGTCCAAGACACTCTGTAGCAATTGCTCCATTGTTAAGTTAATACCTCGATTGGTATTAAATAATTTGATTCTATTTTCTCTTCCTACTATGATGGACTGGTTTGTAGTCCACAGCAATCACTATGGTTTTTTTTTTTTTTTAACAAAACACTTAGAAAAAAAAAAATTGCAACTGATTTGGAGTTACAATATTTTATTTTTGTTTGTTCTCGTTTGCTCGATTCCGTTTCGACTGTGCCAGTTAAGTGAAAAGACGAAGTTGTATTGTGTTTCCCGGGTCGATTGCGATTGCCGGTTGGTTTATTGCGTCATATTTCTTATTCTAAATATTTGCTAGTAGGTATATTAATTTGTATATTCAGGTCAATGCATTCAATTTCCCATGGGCCTCGGATATAGAGAATTTTGCATGGGAAAGTAAATGCATTGGCAGTTTATGGATTGCGAAGCAACACAAATGTTCCGTCAGTAGGTATATAGGGACATGGCGGTGGGACTGGGGCTGGGGCTGGGGCTAGACCGGGGCTGGTGTCAAAGATTGAGGGAAGGAGAGACTTTTTGTATTTGTAAAGCTTGATGGCTGGAATTGAAAATTACTGATTGTATCGTAGCTCAGGGAAATTTAAACATTAATTCAAGCGAACCGTCACTTTCCGATATAAAAGAATACGTTGCCGTCGGAACAAATAAAAACAAAATGATTTATTGTGGAAAAATCATTGCAAAAAACCACTCTTTATTAAAAAAAAAAAACTCTTTCTTTATTGCCAACCTACTCGGTTGGCTCCTTCTCTAAAACTTAAAACTTTTGTTATACAATTCTCAGAATCTTCTCGGTCTTCGTTAAGTTTAACGAAGACCTTTATATAAGTTTATATCTTAAGCTCTATACATCGACTGCAGAGCTTCAACACTCATGCAATTCGATACACGGATAGTATCAAAGAAAAGAAGCAACGGAATTTTTCTTCTACGGATAATCTATGATTGATTGTTTTAAATCAAATGATTCCGCAATTAAATTTTTTTTTTTTTTTAACTTTTTCGTTCACTTCATTTCACTATTTATTTTTGATTTTTCTATGTTGCTGTTGTTTTGTTCGCACGATTATAACAAACTTCGTTTTTAAGTATGTAGGTTTTTTGACCTGTGCGCTCTGACTGCTTTCTGTTGACTGATGATGATGATGACGCAATGATCATAGTTATATTTCTTGAGTGTGTATGAGTGAATATTTTGCCGGTGGATGAGAATGAGAAGAAGCAAAAAGATGTAGATGTAGAAGAAGCAGATTTTGTATTGTGTGAGATGGTGTGGAAAAATGAATCACGGAGTCCATATATTTGTGGTTGTATTTTTCTCCAATATGTACTTTCAAAGGCATGGATTTGAGACAACGGAATAACGGAGTAACGGAACTGATCGAATGATTTTAATTTTTTTTTTTTGATTACGAGACTAGGTATGATGTACGAATAAGATATTTTATGATTGTTTGATTTTGTAGGGCAGGTATGGTTTTTTTTTTTAATGGGCTTTAACTGTTTTTTGACTTTTTTTTTCATATATGAAATTGATTCTTTTCTTGTATTTTTTTATTTTTTTTTTTTATTTTATAGCTTAAGTATGTATAGGTTTTTTTTAGCAACTTAATTTTGTTTTAATAGAAAATTGAACCATTTCTTTTTATTAAATTAAGTACTTTTTGTGAATTTTGTGTTAGTTTGAAAAATTTCTTTTAGAATGTTTTCACTTGTTCAAAAAAAAAAAACAGCATTGCACAAATCAATGCACTCGGATGCAAACGTGTTCCTCGAAATATATTATAGAATTTTTGGCTTTCACTGTTTATTTAAAAATATATTATTAATTTCATATTCACGTATAATAAAATTAGATTTCTCGAGTTTTCTTTTTCTTTTCTTTTTTTGTATCACGGTCGCCATGTAAACGGTGTAATGCAAAGTCGTGAACCAAACCAAAGAGAAATAAAAGACAACGTCTTTATGCTTTGTTAGTCTACAGTCAACTGACTGCCTGAACACAATGCAAGACGGACCTGGAATAGATGTCAAAAATGCTGCAGCCGGAGCTGCAATAGTTGAACAGTTTTTAACTTTTACTGCAGCATTTTTGACATCTACTGCAGCATTTTTGACATCTACTGCAGCATTTTTGACATCTACTGCAGCATTTTTGACATCTATTCCAGCTGCGTCTTGCGTTCTGTTCAGGCAGTGAACTGTGATTCTTTATTTATCGTAAGTGAAGGATAAGTAAGAATAAGTAATAGGGCATAATAGGGCATAGTAGTGCTAGCACATGTCGAATTTTCATGATGTATTGCAGAATGTTACCACGTCTTGGGCTATTATGTTTTGCCTATATTTGCATTCATCACAAAATTTTAGCACTTCAACTTCAATGCATAAGCTACATCTTTGCTGAAACACACACACGTTTGGTTTGTGTATTTTAAGCACATTTTAAACAGATTCATTGATTTCGGCATCTTCTTGTCTGCTTTCGAAATCATAAAAAATGTAAAGAAAGTTTCCCATTTTCGGTTTCCGTTCATCAGGTAATATATAGCATTGATGATTATTTGGCACAAATTTACCACACTGTTTACAAAAATACTTATTGCTAAAGTGTTCTCTATTTGAAATTGCTTTCAAACACTGCACAACGCTTAATTTTATCACAAATAGTTTTTTAACTAGAGCCTAATGTTTTATCATTGTCGAAACATGTTTGTCCTCTGAACTCTCTGTTACAATCTCCACAAAGAATTTCTGGTTGTACCTTCTCGCAGCTCGGTGCTTTCTGGCATTGCGGGCGTGACTTTTGGCATCTATGCTTTGATTTCTCATTGTACGATACATGGCATACCTCACAATAATACGAGCAATAAAACGCTTATGTTTATGAAGTTATAACATTTATAATGATTACTGTTATGGAGAAGATTAATCCTCTTTTCTGATGCATTGTTGGTAGGAACACCTTCGTATATTACTGACCGACCCCTCGTACACGGTAATTTTGCACTCTGATAAATAACTCTGAAAAAGCCGTAACTCTGAAATACCACAGCCTTCGATTGGAACTTGCACTTCCGCATCAATCAAAAGTTGATGTGCTCTATTTGCTTGTACATTTTGGCAGTTATCACGAACCCTTTTGTAGTCTGTTGCCTTATGCTATGTTTCCACCAAAGGTTTATCTCAGATTAGATTTAATAAATCTTTTTGGTGTTTCCACCGCACAAAAAGATTTAAAAAAGATTAAATTTGACAGCACCTTCAAAAATGCAAATGGCGTTCCAATTTTTCTTATGAAGTGCGAATGAGACAGAATGTGAATGAATGATTCGTGTGAAACAATGAAGAACTCAATGCGAGTCTCGAATGAATCGTTCAGCACCATTTAAGAAAAGGTTAGTTCGATTTGTAAAACTATTTGTCCTAGGAAGATTTAACAAGATTAATTTCTAATCTTCAAGATTTACGAAGTTTCAAGTTTCAAAAGTTTTTTTTATTTTTTATAATAATTTCATATTTAATAGTTTACCCACAAAGCAAAGTGCTTATCTGTAGGTGGTTATAAACATTGGTATTATTTAATTTTAAAAGTGATTCAGTAATTCGGTTAATATTTTGTTTCAATAATCTTTAATTTAATGACTTAAGTGTAAAATTATTAGAAAAATGAATTATTTTTTACTATCGAACGAAATTCAATTCTAGAAGATATTTTTTTATTTCTTTTTTTCGTTTCTTAAAATTTTGAATATTTCTTAAGTTCCTTGGTGTTTCATTTAGTATTTTTGGTATTACACATCTCAGCTCTCTTTTTCCGTATACGTTGAAAGTTGTCGGCAATTCAAACATCCCAAGCGCTCTTCTTCTGGTGTTTTGATTATGTCTTATAGGTTGTAGAAATCTTTGATCATCCATATAGTGTTCTATTGCGGTCATACGGTATATTGCGTTTATATCTAATACCTTAAATTGAGTATTAGCTGGTTTGATTAATTTAATAAGACGATGTTGAATTTTGAGTATTTTATCTAGATGTGTTTTTGAGGCATTTCCCCAGGCCAGAATCCCGTATCGAATTCGTGATTCTGCTAATGAGTAGTATACTTGCTTCAGGACTTCGAAATTTGAAAACCTTTTAAGATATACTAATGCGAACATTGTGCTTTTTAGTTGGAGACGAAGATTGTTAATATGATCACGCCAAAGAAAATGATCGTCTATGGTAACTCCAAGATACTTTATCTTTTTGACGATCTCGATTGGTTTGTTGTTTGTTAACAGTGGACAATTGTCGTTTCGGTGATAAATATTAAAAGTTTCCTCCTTCTTCGATGGTTGGCGTATGTGCATTACTTTTGTTTTGTTAGTATTAATAACAAGCCCATGGTCGTGACACCACTTGGATATAGTGTCCAAATGCTCTTGAAGTATATCTATTGCTGAGTTTAATTGTTTGTGCTTGACTATAATGGCTATATCGTCTGCATATGCGTAGGCTGTTCTATTCGTAAATAATCGTAACAATTCATTTGTGTATAAGATAAATAAAATGGGTCCCAATTTTGAGCCTTGTGGAACGCCATACATGGTACATCTTTCATGACTCACGGTAGTTGATACCTTGACCTTAATCGATCTATGAGTAAGGTAGCTCTGCATCCAGTCGGACAAGTATCCCCTCACACCAATTCGGTTTAAAATTTCTATAAGCTTTTCCGCACTCAAAGTATCAAAGGCTTTGCTGAAGTCAACAAATAGCACAAGAACGTGGTGATTTCGATTAAGCCCTTCGTTAATTGTATTTGTAAACTCTCCTAGCAGCTTTTCCGTACTTTTGCTTTTCTGAAACCCGTATTGGTTTGGGTGCAAAATTTGATGTCTGTTAATAAATTTATTTAGTCGTTTTACAACGATTTCTTCCAAACATTTCTCTACGATTGACAGTATTGCGATTGGCCTATAGTTTTTAACTTTAGTTTTAACGCCTCCCTTGTAAATAGGACGAATAATTGATGTTTTCATCAGCTTTGGAACGCAACCTTGCGCCAGGCTACGGTTGATTATGGTTTGTACCACCGGGGCAAGAATTTCGGCGTTAATTTTGAGGTCAATGGGTCTAATGTTGTCTGCTCCAGGGCCTTTCTTGGTGTTTATTTTGCTCAGAATTTCAAAAATCTCCTCTGCGCTGGCTTCTTCTACATAAATGCTCTGCTGTCCTTGCAAGCTTGCATGATTCGAGGTTTCAGTTTTAATATTGCACATATGTATAATGTTTAATACTTGGTTTGCAAATTGATCCGCAAATTTTTCCACAATACTACACTGACCATCGGTTCTCGTTGTAAAATTGTTTTGTATAACTTCATCAATTGATGCTTTCTTTCTTCCCAACAGCTCATTTATCACGTGCCATGTCTTTCTGGGGTCATATTGTGCATTCATAAATTTTTGTTTGTAAAAGGTGTTTTTGGTGATTTGTATGTTTTTGTTAACTACATTTCGGAAGTTTTTGTACTCATGCTCATAGCTCTGGCTTCTTGGACTGTTTTTCCATCTCCTATAAAGCTCGTCTCTTCTCTTACACATTTTAATAATTTCATTGTTGATCCAAGGTTTTTGTTTTCGATTTTGTTTTGTTTTCTTATATTTGGTTGAACTTGTATAAATGTAATTTATTTTCAGTACGAAGTTTTCATACAGGGTTTCAACATTGTTTTCTTGAAGCGCATCTTCCCAATTTGTTTGCTGTATGAGTTCATTAACTTTCTGTTGGTCAACATGCACAACATCGATTTCTTCGATCATTCTATTGTCATTTAGGCCTTTTGTAGCATAAAGTACTGCATAATGATCAGCAAGTTCAGTTTCGACGACTGCTGAAAATATTTCTTCCCTAGTTATGCTAACGTAAATGTGGTCTATAAGAGTAGAAGTATTTCGTCTGATATCAACACGTGTCGGTTTTTCTATTACATTTGTAAGTCCTTTTGATGCCATCATCTCCATGTATTTCAATACAAGCGAGTTGCTTTCATCTAATATATCTATATTCACATCACCTAAAACAATATTTTCCTTTTTTTCATTGATTATTGTACTAATTTCTTCAATGAATCGAGTAACGCTTAGTTTCGGTCGCCTATATATTGCATGAACATACATCTTTTCGTTTCTATGCCTTATTTCCAAATGAATTCCTTCGTAGTTAATGGGGTTTGAAGGTATAATTTCATATGTTATATGTTTTTTTTATAAATATCGCCACACCCCCTCCTTTCATTCCTTCCCGATTAAAAAATTCTGATTTAAATCCATCTATGTAATACATATCATTTTTACTTTTAGGTATGTTGATTTCATTTAAAACTAATATATCAACATAGTTTAAAATATTTTCAATTTCAGTTAAATAAGCAAATGCAACAAAAATTCATATTTAAAAAAAATTCATTTTCGATGCCAGTAAAACCATGTATTACCCTAAAATTTATATCTGCTTCATTGTATATGTTTTCCATCATTTTGTTTGAGTATAATTTATTCTTCTTTTAAAAACATACAAACATATAGACTAGTTGCATATTTTAGCAATATCGTTGCACGTCCCAATGTGTATAGTTTCACCATTCTCCTGTTTTTTTGCGAGTATTTTGCCGTTGCTCTCCCACACAAATTTCCAATCACATTCTCTCGCTTTGTTTTTGGCTTGCCAAAGAAGGTGCTTATTTGTTGGTGTAAGATGATTGTTTACATAAATAGGTGCGTGTCTTTCGTTTGATGTTGCAGTCAGATCATTACTTGTGCTTGCATTTTTAATAATTTCTGTTGCTGGTATATTGCGCTTGGCCTTCGCCTTTTTTATTAGATCTAATCAAAGACCGTATAATACCAAGATACCGCATCTCAACCAACCACCAAAAATCAGCTTTAGATGCGGTCGGTCGGGGGAAGGGAAACATTCCCACGTGTTGTATCACATCCTCATTCACATTCGAACTCACATAACACATACAGACATGCAAGCCTTTATTCGCCGCAGACCCACGACTCAGCGAACGCGCCACCGACGATTGTAAAACTTATACATAGACGGGGTTCTCACTCACACATCTATGGGGTCACCACTGGGGTCGTCACAGTACTAGCGCTTTGACTGCGAATTTTTACACTAGATGCAATATCTTGGTATTATACGGTCTTTGATCTAATTTACATGTTTGACTGGCAAAAGAGACAATTATTGTTGATTTTTCTGGATTTCTTTTGTTGGTTCTGTACACATCAGTGATATCGGTGGTGCATACATCATGATCGATTGCTTTGCCCAATGCTTGTACTATTTCAATTAGATTTTCATTATGTATTGGTGGAATATTTTTTATTTCGACATTATTTTTTAATAATTTTTGTTCAGGTGTGTTGATTTTTGTTTCCATTGTGAAAATTTGTTCGTCTTTTTTCATGTTGCTTTGTTTTAATTCTTTAATCTCATTTGAGAGTTTATGCAGCAATTCATTATTTGAGTTCATATGCTGTTTTATGTCATCATACTTGTTTGCAAGAAATTCGCAGCTTGATTTTATGTCGGTCATTTCTCTTCTCATTTTTCGCATTTCGTTCAATATTTCGCTGTTTAGGTTATCATTGTTTTTTGTTGTAGACATGGTTTCTTGGTCTTGAGTACCATCGGGGGAACTTACACTCCTCAACCGTTTGGTCAATGGTTGTATAGGTGTATTTTCATCTTGAGTGGCTTTGGGCAATGATGGTGCATTAAGTTCCCTTCGACAAATTTGACACTTCCATTCCTCCTTTTTGGCCGTGGTCATTCTCCTATACGACTTTTCGGAGAGTGTTGTACATCCATAGTGCATCTTTCGATCACACCTGTGGCACGTTACAAAATCCCCATCGGGGGGGAGATCGGAGAGACACTCGGAGCATGGAATCATGTTATACATACGAATTTATAATTGTAATATGTATTTTTTCTCACCTACAATTTGATTGCTGTATTTTAATTATAATAAATGAGTAAAACAACGTTTTAAAACGAAATAAATTTGTATGGTAAATCTCCGAGATTTGAATGAGATTTGAGGTAAATCTTATTAAATCTCAGATTAGTGTCAGGTGGAAATGTAGCATTATCTACAAATGCTTTTCCAACTACTTGGGGGAATTTTGTATTTTAATCCTCCGGGATTTTTTTTTTTTAAAGATTTTAAAATAAAACGCAAGATTACAATTTACACAAGTATTTTATTTATTAATTTGAGCATCGCATCCCTTACCACTGGTGGGGGGAATCTTCTGCTATACGTAGGAGTATCAAGATGGAACTAAACTCCTCTGCCAGGAAAAACTCTGCTTATATGTAATACATTGATATTCTTAATTCTTCTTACAGACTATAAGAATGTGTGCACATGCATTATCATCATATTCAATGATGATTCAATTTTATTGTTTTTGATCGTTGACGATTTTTGTTAACATTAGTTTTGATTTTATATTTATGTTTCGATATTCTGTATCTGTGGGAGATTCTTTGTAAGACATTCTTTGTTTACATTACTTTTAATATTTTATGTCTATTCACATAAATTATGTTCAACGAAATATGCTTGGTGGGCATTTAATATTTAATGGTATTTTTAATAAGGGATATGGAAATATTTAATGGTATTTTTATTAAGCGATATGGAATACGCTTGGTATGGTTTGGTTGTTATGATTGGGAAGCAATTCTATAACTGGGGCGGGGTAGACAAAGATTGTCTTTATTTGGTGTTTAGCCTCCATGTTGTGTTTTGTATATGAAAAATAATAAAAATTAAAAAATTGAAAAATTTTAATAATTATTTTAAAGTTTTAAAAATTTTATTTTGTATTTAATTAAAAATATTTCACAACATTTGTATTATTTATAAATATGCGACGCATTTCGGTTTAATATGACCATCTTCGGGCGTAATGTCTTGACTCGCAGTGTTAGGTGGAGATGTTGTTATTCTAAGCTTTTTTTTTATTTTTTATTTTTTTTTATTTTTTTTTTTATTTTTTTTTTAATTTTTTTTTTTACTTTTTGTCTGAAAGAAATTCATATAACTTGAACCGACCCTAATACATACTGTGATTAATAATCCAGTCTTATTTATGCAAAAAAAAATACAATTTTTGAAGAAAAGAAATCAAATTTTTTTTTTGAAATATTAAAACATCTTTATTTTTTTTGTATACATATTTTATTTATGTTAATGTATCCTTTTCTGGAAAAAGGCAAACGGCTCTTCATCATCATCATCTGGGGTGATGACCCTGGTCCTCTTCCTTTTTTCCAGCGTTTCCTCAGAGGGTAAAAATTTCACCCTCTGTGTTTTGTACCTTTGTTTTCTTTATTTGGGTGAGCTCGTTGCCTGTGAGAGCGTTAAACCGCTCCGGCAGAAAAATTTTGCACGTCTCCAACTCCAACATGATTTTTGGCCCATACTTCGTATTACACCTTCTATATTCAACAATTAGCTCTGGAGTAACCTTCAGGTCCTTCAACGGAACCACTGGTTTATCCTCCAGAAAGCTATCTCTATCTCTGAACATACAAACAAAAAAACACATTATTATATGACCACCGTAAAAATATATTTTATTTTTTTAACTTGATAAAAACAGACCTCATAGCTCAAACATACCATCAAATTGCATACTCAAAAGCAATAATTCGAATCCATTCAATAAAACGCTACGCCTGGGGCCTACCCTGGGCTCCCGCCCCCACCCGGCCCCCGGTCTTGCCCCGGCCCCGGGCCTAGCCCCAGCCTAGCTCCAGCCTTAGCTCCAGCCACAGCCGCAGCCACAGCCCTAGCTCCAGCCCCAGCTCCAGCCCCAGCTCCAGCCCCAGCCCCAGCAGTGACTCATATTCAAAATATTATTTTCGAACTAAAAAATGTTCCACATACGCCATAGTGGACCATATTAATTTACTATTTCGTCCCTTTCAATATTATGGCTTGTGCATGATACTTGTGCCACTGATGGCCGTTTCTTTTAGATTCTTAAATATAATAAATAAAAACACTTTTCGTTTGAGAACACTTTTCGTGCATTGAGCTGTTTCTCTTTTAATGGATAGAATGTAGACGGTGCAATTCTGCGTCGATACTAACATTCAAATTTTATGAATTAATTTTTCTTTGGTTACTCTCAAGATCTATTGCTTCTGCGCCTATTACTCAACTCAACTGATTTCGTCTCTCTTTCTTTCGTGTCTTGGTGGTTACGATATCACTGACTTTATAGGTTTTATTTTAAAACATTGCTCTTTCTATACTATTCAATCGAAAAATGCTGGCAATTGGGTTAGTAGTTGTTAGGAAGCGGCTCTTTAAAAATGAAACATAAGAAACAGAACCGAATCTTTAACACAATAATTATATTTATTAACGAAAAAAACAACTGACAATTGACAACGAATTTAATAGGCTGTATTAGGTATATAACTTCCGGAAGGCACGTCTGCTCTCTGCTCATGTGAAAAGTCGAATACCCAAAAAGCCAACGAAACCCAGTTCACAGCATCGCACATCATCCAGTCGTCAGTGTTGCTTGTTGTTGCCTTTAGCCTTGCTTCTTTATTTTCTGCTACCGTGGTATCTCTTTTTCCTCGCTGACATTGTCATCGGTTGCCCGTTCCGCTTATCGAGGCACTATGAAAAGGGGTGTGGCCTGAACCCCTGCATGTCGACGATTTGGTTCTTGCCTCGATCGTCAGCTTCGAAGATGATGATGATGGAAAAGGGTTAATGTGGTTGTTGTTGCGCTCGTGCCCAAAAACATCTGCTGGTCGAAGAATTATTTCTTGTTGGTGCCGCTGTTGCTCTGCTCGTAAGGAAAGTAGGATTTGTGTTGCACATTTGCACTTGATGGCACCGCTATGTTTTTTTTGCTTGGATTCTATGGTCCGTTGGTGTTGATGTGTTAGGGTGGCTCATTGACATGTTAGGGTGGCTCATGTCTTTATACTTAAGTAAGTATGTGGGTCGCTCGATGACCTTAAATTATTGATTCTCGTGTGAATCTCTAACAGTAGTGTTTGTGTTCATACTCTCGTTGACTTACATATTTGGTCTACTACGGTTTCAAATTCATTTTTGACATTTGGTATTTCTCAGTGCAGTGTCTACCGGAAGTAGCACTTAACTGATAGCACTTGAAGGGGTACGTTCACACGGTAGTGTTTACACAAGACTTTACAAAATATTTTAATATTCTTTTTTTTTTGGTTGGTTTCATTGTGGAATTTGTTGAATTGGTTGAGCTACTTTGTGCGAACGGCCTTCCCCGTATTAGGATGATTAATATCTCTCAGGTTGTGTAGATAGGTTTCCCAGAATGGATTCTCTGAGGGAACACCAGGTTAAGGGTGCTGATTTCCTCCTCTCTTTCTTACGTGTCTTGGTGGTTTCGGTATTACGGGCTCTATATTTTTTTTTTTGTAACATTGCTCTCTCTATCTTTAATCGACAATGGTTTTGGACTTGCTGTTGCTGGCAATTGGGTTGGTAGTGTTTGCGGTGTCACTCTGGTTGACTTACCATATCTGGTCTACTACGGTCGTTTTGTTGAACTTATTTGTTTGGAATCTGGCAAGATCGCCATGTAGTAATTAAAAAAAATTGTAACAAGTGATGTTTAATTGTCAAGTTGTTGCCGGGAGGAACTCGTAACTAACAACTTGGTGTGATGAACCACTTGCGTTATGGTTGTCTGGAGGAACTCCTAGAGATTTATGTTGTTCTGCTACAGTCTCCCCCTCTGGCTACGAGTACGTCTAGGCGAGTTGACAGCTGTTTGAGGAGTTGGATCTAAAGCTCGTTTTGGACGTCCTCTTTTTCTGATTGGATACTGAGGTTTCGTTCTGATAACATCGGCATCAGAGTTGTAAGGCGTTATCGCTGACACATGGTATGTCCTCAATGGAATATCTAATTGGTCTGGATGTGCTACTTGAAATGTGGTATCTCCAATTTGCTGAATTATGATATAAGGTCCATCTCTTTTTGGTATAAATTTTGATGTAACGCCTCTACTAGCGCTGCTGAGGACGTGGGTTGTTACTAATACGGCATCGCCTAAAGTGTATTCAGGGGATGGTTTTCGTTTAGTATTTGCATATGATAGTTGTCGTTCCTTATTCTGCTTTTCGAGTTGACGGGAATCTTCCAAAACATTAGCCAACTGTTTTAAGTGTGGGGTTATTTCTGGTACGAAGTTTTCATTGTCGAGTATAGCACTAAAATCGTGTGTGACGTGTACTGGTGTCCTTAATTCTCTCCCAAACTTAAGATTGGCTGCAGTTTGTTCTGTTGTTTGGCATACGGCTGTGTTCATTGAGAAACGTATTGATGGTAGTCTCGTACTCCATGTGGTGTGTTCTGTGCCCACGAGTATTGCCAGCTGTGTTTTTAAATCTCTATTTTTTCGTTCTACTATATTTGGCTGCGGATGGTACACAGGAGTCAATCGTTGTTCGATACTAAGACAAGAAGTAAGATATGGCATGATTGTTGAGATGAATTGAGGTCCATTATCACTAATTATTCTTCTTGCAATACCAAAGCGAAGAAAAATTTCACTGAGTAGGATGGTTGCACAACTCTCAGCGGTGGCTTCTTTAAGTGGAAATAGCTCTACCCATCTACTTGTTGTATCTTCAACTACAAAAATCCAACCATTTCCATTACTGGGTGGAAGAGGTCCAAATAAGTCCACTGAGATCACTTCGAAACGCTGATTTAGTGGCGTTGACTGGAACAATCCAACAGGTTTCTGGTTTGAAGGTTTGTATTTTTGACATTAGGTGCATCTCTTGACAAAATCCGTAATGTATGTGTTGATACCTTCCCAATAAAAATGAGGCAGGATTCTTGCTTTTGTTTTTTTCTATTCCATAGTGTCCAGCTGTTGGTGCTTTATAGAGGGCGAGTAAAATATTTTCTTTTTCACAGTCCGGAATGACCAGTGCTGCTTTTTCATTGTCTTCGACGTATTTGTATAATATGCCATTATTCATTATGTAACCTTGAGTAGCATATAGTGCCGCCTCTGTACCGCTGCTTTCTTCAAAGGCATCGATTATGGTTTTTAGCTTTGTATCGCCAAGTTGACGATTTCTTATCTTCGAAGGTTGATGCGTAGGAATGTCTACTTGCGTGTAACATAATTCACATGATTGTAATGGAGGGCGAGACAAAATTTCGGCTACGACGTTCGTTTTCCCTTTTATATAATTTATTTTGAGGTCATATGACTGCAATTGCATAGCCCATCTTGCAAGTCTACCCGTTGGCGACTTAAGTGACATTAGACATTTGAGTGGTTGATGATCGGTCAGGAGTGTGATTTCTGAGCCTTCAAAATAGCCTCGAAATTTGTTGACTGCCCAAACTATTGCCAAAGCTTCACGTTCAGTTGTGGCGTAGTTTCTCTCGGATGATGTCAACAATCGACTGGCATATTCAATAGGGTGTTCTTTGGCTCCTTCCCCCTGGACCAAAACTGCTCCGATGGCAAAATTACTAGCATCGGTTTTTAGTAAAAAAGGCTTCTTTTCATCGGCTTGCTGCAAAATAGGTGCTGTTACTAACAACTTCTTGAGATTATCAATGGCAACTCTACCAAAGCATCATCGTCCGATATGTTTTTTAATTTTTTTTTAAATCTCTACCGCTTGCAAAAAATTTTCCAACTTTTGGCCTTCTGCTTCACCATGGAACCTCTCTGTGCATTCAGATAGACTTATGCTTCGCCGCATCAGATTTTGTAATTGACGTTCTGATATTCGAAGAACTTCTTCTTCTTCACCCACGGCAGCAGCAGCAGCAGTAATAGTGGTATCGGATTTGTTTGTTGTTCACGGCATCTTGTTGTCGTAGTTTCTGCCCTGTAGTTGGTGCGCCAGTTTGTAACAAGTGATGTTTAATTGTCAAGTTGTTGCCGGGAGGAACTCCTAACCAACAACTTGGTGTGATGAACCACTTGCGTTATGGTTGTCGGGAGGAACTCCTGACGAACCAAATCATCCAATTGTAGTGTACCAGAATATGTAGTATAGTCGGTTGTCTGGGGAACTCCTAACTAACCGAACTGCAAAGTCCAACGATGTTCAAAAGATATACTTTACTTGGGTGTCGGGAGGAACTCCTGACTAACCAAGTCCAATAAAAAAAAATCCAAAAATTAAAATCACAAAAGACAGAAAGACAAACTATTTTTTATTTCACTATTTATTAAATAAATTATACTTGCTGTTTTTTTTCGATAAAATATATGAAAATCAAACATATACTTATAACAAGTTTTGAATAAACTGAATGTGAACTATTAAAATTGAAGCATAGCCCTTGCCCTTTTCTGTCAGCACCGATGCAGTTTGCCTGTAGATGGCCGTTACCAAAACATCTAAGGCACCTTGGATCCTCTGTTCTGTGCTTAACCTTGCACTGGCTCCATCCTCCATCTCACCACAGGAATCTAAAGGAACTCACAAGCTACTCGGGCGTTTATTTGTACTATTGCCATTTTCAGCGCCCTTTTGTTGTTCCCTATTAGTGAGACCTTCAAGTTAGCATGTGGGTCTCCAACTTTTTTCCCGATAGCTTCTTGGACTTCCCATTCCGTGTGATCTAGTCCAGATCCCTTATTTCCAGGCAAATTTTCAGTTCGAGTTTACCGACAACTGTTTTTTCACCTAGGATCACTCGGAAGAGATTCGCCGAAAGCTGCCTTATCTTATGTCTTCGATCCGTGTTCCAGTAGAACGTCCCCGGATTATGTCTGTCGCACCTGACTGTGGTCTTGGTGGCACCTGGGCTCACCTTCTCCTTTATTTCTCGTGGGATGTTCGTGAAGTTTTCGTTCTCACTGACTTCCGTGTCCGTATTTTCTTTTTCGACTTCTTTGTTGCTATCAAATGTGTTAGTGAGACCTTCAAGTTAGAATAATGGTCTCCAACTTTTTTCACGATAGCTTCTTGGACAATAGGCAAATATTTTGTTCCAGATTACCGACCATTGCTTTTTCACCTAGGATCACTCGAAGAGATTCGCCGAAAGCCGCCTTATCTTATGTCTTCGATCCGTGTTCCAGTAGAACGTCCCCGTATTATGTCTGTCGGACCTGACTGTGGTCTCGGTGGCATCCGGGCTCACCTTCTCCTTTATTTCTCGCAGGATGTCCGTGAAGTTTTCGTTCCCACTGGGCTTTATTAAGATGGCTTCGGTTTGTGACTTCCGTGTCAGTTGTATACTGACAGATTTTTTCCACCTACCAAAATATCTTTAAAAATTCGATTAGAACTTACTGCCAAAGATATTTGGACATCCTCTGTGTCCACTGTGGTTGCGGTGTGAACGTTATTTACATCTCTTTGTCTGATTGGTGCCTTAACCTTACACTCTGTCGACCTATGCCCTAACTGTCCGCAACTATAACATCTAATGTCGCGCACTTTCCTACAGTCTCTTGCAAAGTGTGGCGTTTCACCACACTTGAAAAATGCCTGCTCTTCTCTCTCCCGCTTGACGAGTGTACCACTATTTGTTGCTGGTGACGCTGGACCTCCCCTTGGGTATAATGGCTGCTGGTTCGGACCACGTATCTTTTTGTAGATGCTTATTTGCATCTTCAACTCGTAAACTGTGGCGGCCTGATAGAGAACAGATTTATTGTGCCTGCCGTCGGAAATACCCTCAATAAAATATTCCCGCGTCTAAATCGATGGCTTTTCCAATCTCCATCAAGCAGTATAGGTACTCCCGAAAGGACTCTGTTGACCGCTTCCTGCGATTTCTCAACATGTGATGGCCTTCCGCTGTAGACATTTTCACGCCGAATTCTTTAACAAGGGATTTTAAGTGCAGACCAGCTATCAATACCCGTTTGGCTACGAACAAAGAGCTTAGTGGCACCTCTGAGTAGCTGTTTGGCATAGATAAATTTCTGGATCCAATCCATTAAATGATGAATGCGTTGTCTTAGAAGTTTTGAATCCAAGTGCTAATATTCGGCCGCCCTACTCCATCAAATGGCATAAGGGAGTCTTCAATATCCCGAAGAGTAAATATTCCTCCCCTCATACCATTAGTACTTTCTAGTACTGACTCGGCATCCCTGACATCTTCATCCGAAATGTTGGAGAAATCTTTCCTGCAAAACGTCCTTTACCCCTGTTGTCGTCAGTTGGAGTTCTGTCAATTTCGTTTTAAGTCTACCCATAGTCAGTGAAAAAATCGCGTCCCTATCCATATTTCCCAACTTTACAAAAAATTTAAACTCAAACGAAAATTGGCCAAACGTTACTTACCCCTTTAATTCTTATTCTATATTATTCTATAAGTATTTATAACTGCTTCACTGCAACCTGCAACCTGCAACCTCCAACCGATGAACATATATTTCCTCTGCCTGCTTCCCAGATATATAAGCAGACACACACGTTGGATCACACAACAACGAAACGGTCAGATTTTCAAATAATTTGTTTATTTATTATATAATCAGCGCGTTCGTCTTCACGTTGTTGCCCTAATATTTAGGGTGAAGAGAGTAAGTTTACAATTTGGATTTTTTTTCGAACTAGGAGGACTGGACTTGAGAATGGATAGCTGGATTCTTGGACAAGATCATTTGCAACGAGATCATCCACAATATCTCGCAACTTAGATCGCTCATGGTAGGACATTCGGTATGGCTTATAAGCTATACATTTATTTTCTGTCAAATTAATTGACATTTCATCTGAGCTGGTCTTTCCCAACTCTTTCAGATTTTTGGCAAAACAATCTCTATATTTGTTGAGTAGAGCAAGAAGTTGACATTTATGTCTTTCTGGCAAACTCGTATCAATTCGGCCTTGGATATCAGAAACAGTAAATGGTATTAAATTGGCGGGACTTACCGTTTTGATAGAAATTTGTTCCTCTTCTGACTCTGTCTCAATCTTATCACCTCTCAAGAGGAGCTCACCAGCTTTGAAAGTGAGATTTGATGTCGACACATTGAGGATCAGAGCAGTACCCTTACCAGCATTAACAACACATCTAGGAATCCAATACTCGTTATTGGGTAGCGATCGTTGCTGCAACTCGACATAAATATCTTCGGTAAAATCGTCTTTGTTATAAATCTCGACGAACCCAGCATGATTCGGAGGTATGACAGTAGTGTCTTTTGCCCAGAGACTCACTTTCCGAGGAGCAAGGATGTCTATCTCTGGCAGAACAATCTCTCCTCCAACTAATCGAACTTCACTATTGCGTATCACCATTGTACTTTCTAGTACTGACTCGGCATCCCTGACATCTTCATCCGAAATGTTGGAGAAGTCTTTCCTGCAAAACGTGCTTTACCCCTGTTGTCGTCAGTTGGAGTTCTGTCAATTTCGTTTTAAGTCCACCATAGTCAGTGGAAAAAATCGCGTCCCTATCCATATTTCCCAACTTTACAAAAAAATTTAACTCAAACGAAAATTGGCCAAACGTTACTTACCCCTTTAATTCTTATTCTATATTATTCTATAAGTATTTATATCTGCTTCACTGCAACCTGCAACCTCCAACCGATGAACATATATTTCCTCTGCCTGCTTTCCAGATATATAAGCAGACACACACGTTGTATCACACAACAACGAAACGGTCAGATTTTCAAATAATTTGCCCTAAACTTTTTTTTTTATGTAGGTATAGCAAGATTGTTTTCTTTGCTATCACATTACCACTTGTGCACAACTACAGTTTTTTTTTTCTCTTTTTATTATTTTTGTTTTTGTAAATTCTTTACACTGTAGCCGGATTGTTTTCTTTGCTACGACACTCACACTTGTGCACAACAACCGGTTTTCTTTTGCAATTTCTTATGCTCTTTTACTGTTGCTGGCACCAGAATTGTTCTGGAATGTTTTTTTTTTGTCTGAATTTATTTGAAATTTATTCACTCGCAACAATTTTTACAATTTGTGATCTCACAAAATCAAGGCAAAATAAATGCCGTCACTGCTTTGCACTTTTGTACTGCGATAGATATGGGCTTTGTTTGTTTTTTTTTGTTTTTTCAATTCAAATTAATTTCCGCCGCTTAACATTCCGGCGAGTCCCCAGTTTGTAGGACATTTGTCTAGGGTTTCTTTCTTTTTATTTCTTCTCAAGAAGAACGCAATTCAAATTCGTTACAAATTTAGAATAGTTAATTAATTTATTTAGATAATCAGGGTTTTACAATAATAATTTAGGAGTAAAAACGTAAGACCAATTATAACTTCGCGGGATCAAAAACAATAATGAACTTTTTCGCTCGACGGTCAACACAGTCAATAATCCTTGCTATATTAAAAGGACGCAAGTTCCTTCAATGTTCTTCGTAAGTAAATAGTCATGTATCGTGTGTAAGTGTTAGTATGTCTTGATCGTTCGTCTTAAGTCTAAGGTATTGTTTGGCGTGTTTGTCCTCTCCCAAATACATGAAATTCAAACATACTTATAACTATTTGTGAATAAAGTGCATGTGAATTATATAAATGAAATGAAAAATAATGAAATGAACGTTATTAATTTGAATTTTAAAATGAATTATGACAATACTAAAGAGATGAAAGAAAATTAAATGAACGTTACTAATTTTAATTTTGAAAATTAGTGTCAAAATAAAAATACTTTAGAAAGAGTTATGTTGATCTGTTACAACGGTAAAATATGATATTTAACTTTTCGACTCACTCTGAATGCATTTCGGAATACCTTCATTCCATCATCAGTAAACACGACTTTGTTGCTCTTTCCTGCTGGTCCTTGACTTTGAGTGATGACTGTTTTGATTGCGATGGTTCCTTGCTTTTAAGAACTGTGGTCTAGCTTTGGTTGGGATGGCCTGTTATGTTCGGGGTTTTTTTCATTTCCGTTTTTAATGTCCATACTGATGTTTTTCTACTGAGCACAGGCGTTCTTCATTGTTTTAAGGATGTCCGTGCATTTTTGCAGCTCTTTGGACAGTTCGTGCTATTGAACCTTAAAATTTCATTATTTAATTTAATATTTTGTTGGAAATCCCTTGTTTGCAATGACAGCTTGACATCTTCTTGGCAAACTTTCCACTAATTTTCTGCAGCGTTCTATTGGCGTTGCATACCAGGCACTTTTGATGTTTTCCCACAGTTCATTGAGGTTTTTAGGATTTTGACCTTCTATTTGGCGTTCAATGTCATTCCACAGATTCTCAATCGGGTTGAGATTGGGAGACTGAGCCGGCCAATTCAATACATTGACAAAATTACCTTCTAAGCACGATTGCACCAGGCGAGAAGTATGCTTCGGATCATTGTCGTGCATAAATCGCCAGGTTAATGGCAAATTGTCGTCAGCATAGGGAATCATGTGATCTTCCAATATGTTCTTATACACATGTTGGTCCATTTTTGTGTTGATTTTGATAATTGGACCCACACCGTGCCAAGAGAAAGCTTCCCACACCATAACATTTCCCCCTCCATGTTTTATTGTCTTGAGTGTGTATTTTGGGTTGTGTTGTTGGTTAGGTGGACGCCAAACATATTTTTTTCCATCCGACCCGAATCTGCAAAACTTCGATTCATCACTCCATAACATGTCTTTCCAAAAATGTATAGGTTTTCGGAGGTGCTCCTTTACAAATTGAATTCTGCACTTTAAATTCTTTTTCGAAACAAACGGCTTTTTCTGGGCTATGCACAGCCTCTTAAGTGATTTTCATTCAGGCGTCGTCGTATTGTTCGGGAAGACAAAGAAATTCCGTATTGTGACTCAACATCTGATTTTATTTGCTTCGAAGTTTTGAATGGGTCTGCAGTCGAAGCTCTGTGTATTAAATTGTCCTCTCTTACACTCGTTTTTCTTGCACGCGGGGCTCTAGAAACGTTTTTTGTAGTTCCATAAGTGTCAAGATGCCGAATTGCATTATAAACTAGTTTCCTGGAACAGTTTAATACTTCCGATATTTCACTTACGGTTCTTCCTTGAGCTTTCAACTCGTTTATTAAAATCCTTTTTTCTGATGAACAATGTGGTCCTTTTCCCATATCTGTCGTATATTTTAATAGTCTATCGTATATTTTTATAGCAACTTATTTTAAATTGATCTCACAAATAGACTTACCGTTCCAATAAATTATGTTAAACATTAAATTATTAATCAGCTTTGAATGTAACTCGAACTGTGCTAATTAAATGACCACGCTTCAACAATGATGATTCACGACTATTGTTACAAATTCGAATAGGTTAGGAAAAAACATAAAAATTTAACGGGTTCATTTTCTCCTGTTTTCATATAATTAAAACAAAGAGAGATCCCGTTACTTTAAAATTTAAGCTCAGGCCTGTATGCAATTAACCAAATGAAGGTTAAAGTGTGCTATTTATGTGTCCACCACGGTATGTGGGCTCGAACAGAATTGTCCCAGTCACTCCACTGGGGAGGAATCAAACACGATTTTATTAACAGTTTATTTATTATCGTTAAAGGGGAAAAGTTAGATTAAAGATACAAGAATTAATTTAGTGATCAATTACGTATAGGCAAAGACTAACAAAAGAACAATATTATAGGCTCGAGGTTGCACGACCGATCGCTATGCTTACTTCTCTTCAACTGTCTAATTCTCTTTCTTGATTATATTATGTAGTGTTGGTGTCGTCGTCGTTGTTATGTATTGTCGTTGTTGTTATGTATTGTCTACGTCGTTATGGATTGTCGTCGTTGTTATGTATTGTCGTCGTTGGTAAGTATTATCGTCGTTGGTAAGTATTGTTCTTGTCGTCGAGTATCCTACATCTCGGCCATCCTGCTTAGGCATTCGCCCCGAATGACTCCGGCCAAGGCTTCATACCATCGGCAGCGGCAGTGGTGCGCCCAGGCCCAGAATGATCCCCAATCTTCTCTACTTCGTACCGGTCATGCTTGCATACCTTATTGATCTTATAGGGTCCAAGGTATTTCGGCTTCAGCTTTAATCCTGACCCGAACTGTGTCCGACTTACGGCAACCAAATCATTTAGCTTATATCTTTGAGCTTCCTTACGCTTCCTTAAGTGATAGCGGTAATTCTCTCTCTGAATATTTGCTATATTTGCCTTCGCTTCAGTTCTTAGCTGCTCCCTCTCCATATCAAATTCCTCGTAGATCTCTTCGTTGAGCATCTCTTGGATATTCGGGATTTCTTTCAGTCTCATGTCAACTCCAGTCAGAATCTTGAATGGTGATATTTTGGTGCTTCTTGGCGGAGTATTATTTATTATCTGTTGCACCTTATCTACATTCCTGTACCACAATCCAGGCTCTTCTAATGACATCTTCGTCAGCAATGGTATGCGATTGACTCGCTCTACCTGGCCATTACCTCGCGGTACTCCCGTTGTTATCATCAAGTGTACGATTTCCTGATCCTTACAATAATCTTCGAATGCGTTGGAAGTGAATGCTGTTCTACGATCTGATATTATTCTTTTTGGATTTCCAAACGCAACGGCTTTTTTCTTCAGTCTATCTAGGACTTCCTCGGTACCTGTACTCTTCGTTGGGTACAACCACACGAACTTTGAAAATCCATCGACAACCACCAGAATGTGGTTGTACTTTTTTTTAGTATCTTCCATTGGTCCGATATGGTCGATGTGGTATGTCTCCAGTGGATAGCTGCCTTTATCGATCGGAGTAAGGAATCCCTCTGGTTTACCACCTTTTCTTTCAACGTACTCCAATCCCTAATCCCCTGAGTCCCTTGTATGAAAAGTTTCGCCGCGCCTGTAATGAGCCTCTTCCCGAATACAAACGGCTGCAATTCACCAAAACCTAGCACCGAACAGGTGTCTTCATATTGGCTGATCCAGTCGACTATATTTTGTGTGCCTTCGCCCGAAAATGAAGAAACGGCGTCCTCGATGTCTCTGAAGCTGAAAGAGCTTGGTGGCAAACTTCCAACTCCAGTCATCGCCTCTCGCCCCCGGGACCGTTCCTGCCTACGCGCACCCCTACCACCACCTACAGCATCACTAAAATCTTCCTCGTCAGGACCATCGATAGACCTAACTTGGTGGTGACCTATAAATCTTTCTATCAACTCCTTCTTGTTGCCTGTCAATGACAACCCTAGCTCTTTTTATTTTCCCTTTATCTCCTCTACCGTTAGTAATGCTATCGATGCCACATCCATTTTGCAACCTCTTACCTTTACACTTTAAAAAATTTAATTCTTTATTTAGAATAGTTTAAAAATAAGTTAAATGTCAATATCAATAAATGGAAATAATTTAAGTTAAAAAATTTAAAGATTTTAAAAATTTAAAAGTTTTCAAAATTTAATTTAATTCAATTCAATGAAACTTATATTTTGTCTTGTGATTATATATTTATTATTCCGAAATATCTAAGATACAACTAGGGTGAGGGTAGCAACGACCGGCCATAAAAAGAGTTTAACGACTGCAAGGTGGATCCTTTTGCCCTTTTGTAAGCACGAATCTGAACTTTCAGCTCCTCAATGTTCGTTGCCTGATATAGTGCAACTTTGTTTGTCTGGAATCCGGAACACCTTCTACAAAATACTCAATAACACTATTGTCGTCGAGTGAAACTAGATTTCCCAGTTCTAAAATTGCATATAGGAATTCGAGCAACGTTTCTGTCGGTTTTCTTTGTCGCAATTTGAGTCTACGGTGCACCTCGGCCGATGAGAGCTTTACTGCAAATTCTTTGACGAGAATTTGTTTTAGTGCATCCCAATTTTTCGCACAGGCCTGACTCTTGATGAACATCTTCGCTGCGCCCCTGAGCAATTGCTTCGAATAGAAGTATTTTTGGATCTCATCCCATCCAACAGTAACTGCATTGTCCTCTATTTCTTGGATCCATTGATTGATGTCAATAGATCCGCTACCATCGAAGTGCGACAGCGAATCTTCAATATCCCGCAAAGTAAACCAACTCTTTCTCACCATTTCAAATTCACCCCTGGCCTCTTCAAACTGGTCGTCTTCCTCGTCACGTACTAACCCAAAATGTTCGAGAAGCCTGTCCTGTAGTACACGTTTCAGTCCCGTATTATCTAAATTAAGTTCTGTCAGTTTTCGTTTAAGTAAACCTACCGTCAATGATAAAATTTCATCCCTGTCCATCGCTAACTTTAAAATTTACCCCTCACACAATATATAAAAAAACAAAGCTACCAGTTCGCACAAAAAAAATGTAATCAAAATAAAAAGAACGGTCGTTTGCTTACCACTTTTTTTAATTTTTTTTTTCTTCGCTTAACAGGTGCAGGCAGCTGTCTTTTCTTCTTCTTCTCTTCTGCTCGTACTGGTCACGCCTCTTTTGCCTCTCCTCGTTCTCCTCTCCGCTCGTTGGAGCAAGCAACCACGGTGTGTCTTAATGTGGGTTATCTTTTTTATGTCTAACTCACCACACTGGCAACGCTTTAGGTTGAAGCCCTTTATTTTCAATGTCTTTTTTTCTTATTCCGAATGCGCACACACTTAAACATATATCGTTTTTTATTTGCACTTCTGGCGCACAAATGTTTTTTTTTTTTTGTGAACGTGTAACCCACGTATAATTATGCACAAATGTTTTTTTTTTGGTGAGCGTGTAACATACATATAATTATGCACAAATGTTTTTCAAAAGTAAGGTATACTCGATCGTACACTCGAACGATTTGATACTTTGTCTCAAATATATTCACGGTACAGTTTCCGTTAAACTGCGATGATTTCTTTTCAGTTATTTTTAGCGAACCAACAAAAAAAAAAAAACTGTAATTGCTCAGATCAACTTGGCGGTTGCATTTGGTTCTTTTTTTTCAACTTTTATTGAAATCACGCTTCCTTATTTTTTTTTGCGAAACAAAAAACACTTCGATTGCTCAGATGAACTTGTCTTTTTTTTATTGTATTAAATTACAATATCTATGTTGTTTTTTTAGCGAAAACTCAAAACACTTTGATTGCACAGATGAACTTGGAGGTTACATCTGGCTTTTTTTTTAAATTGTTTTCCGCGAACAATCCCGGGTGAGCCCCCAAATATATATTTTTTGATTGTAGGTGAACATACCCCACATCTGAGCTTTGATCAGTACAGAAAATAAATGTTCCTTTTTTGCTTTTTTTATTTTTAATCAGTTTTATGTAAGAAAATAATACAGAGAGTATTTGACTTTTCTACTTGACTTCCACTTTATGAGTGCCTTGTTATTATTTATTTTAAAATCATTATGCAAATACAACGAGCTATTTCACTGGGTGATAGAACGAGCGATGCCATTGGTCAAATATTTTTACTTTTGACAGCTCAAGGTGATCGTCCAAAGTAATAAAACATTCAACTGTTAACATTGTATCGATTTCATATTGTATTATTTACTATGGTATTACAGCATATACATATATGCTCATCTTACCATTCAAATAATCGTACATGTTTAAGCAACCCCAGCTCTCCAAAAGCATCTTAAGTTCCTCATCGTTGTCCTTAGATTGAATTCTATCGCTTGTGAAATTCGAGATGGGCAAAATTGTGTAGAGTTGAAGGTCCTCTTGTTCGCTTGTATTCACTGCGACATCTCCCTTGCATAGTGTTACGTTTACATCCCAAATAGAATCTTCCATGTCTTAAATATGTAGGTATAATGTTCCTTATTTATCATGTTAACGTGGCCCGCTAGAAGAGTTTTTTATTTCAATTTCCTACTGTTGAAAGTGTTCTTTGAGTCTAATAAGGTATTTTCCTTTTGATGTCCTTGTCAAAATAATAGGTGGTCCGATAACTTCATTAAACGTTACAATTCTATATTCGCCTATTAGTATTGGATTCACATCAAACGCTCTGAAGTGAGAATTCAGGTTAATGTTCCATAATTTTTGACAAAACATTAGTGTATTTGCTTCGATTAGAACTACAATCCTAATAATGTCAACTTCATTGTAAATTTTGGTGAGGGCAAAACCTCCATTTATTCGGCTTAGTACAAGTTAATTCTTAATCTTACTTAAACATTAGGAACTTAAGCTAATGTTTGTGAGGCGTTGAGCGGTAGGTTAAGGTCGAAGGAGCACATGTTTGAATTAACAGCCCGCAGCATACGAGAGATTGGTTCGTTGAGGCCAAAAGAGGTTCGTTGGGTGGGTATATGAAAGAGGCGAGGATCACGTGCTATTATGAAGGTTAGTATTAAAAGAGACAGAGTTGTAGAGCGATATGCAGTCAACGGAACCAGAGAGAAGTCGATGAATGAAAAGAATGTCTGATATTTCTCTTCGTTCTTCCAATTAATTCAAGTTCAAGTTCAAGAGAGGACGAACAAATGATATAAGTATGGGTCGAAGCAACTCTTGAGACTGACCTGCTTTGTCACTTGCCTTTGTCCCTTTTTTTTTTATGTGCACAAAATCGAACTGGTTAGGTACACGTACCTACACTGCATTTACTATGATAGCTGATACAGACTTTCTGCTTGTCTTGTCCTGCTTTGGTTGTACATATACACATACACTGCACTGGGTATCGCTGAGACAGACTTGCTGCGTGTCTTGCCTTGCTTTTTTTTTTACATAGAACTGTTTATGTTCTTTTTTTTTTGTGTTTACTTTGTAGGTGTGTTGTACTTTTATTTTAATGTTTTTTATTTAAAAGTTGAGCCCCCATTAATGTGGGTCGAAGCAATAAAACGCACTTTATTATCAAAAAATAGTTTAATATCTAAATTGAAAAAAACTTAAAGAGTAAGACGATTAGAACAAGTTGCCGCCTGCGCTTACATTCTTCGACTGACTACTCAAATGAATAATAAAATGAAAAGAAATGAAGTCGATGGAGAGATGCAATAGTGTGTGTGTATTTAAAGAATGAAACCGAAGAAGTTGACCCGTCTCAGGTTAAGCTAAGGGTGGAGTGGATGCAGGCGTGCTTGCGCCCTAGTTGTGGGGCCACTGTATCCCACATAAGTAAAGACCGGGTAAAATAGGGGTTGGAGAATTCTTTGGACCATCTTTTGACGAAGCCGAGCGCTGAGTTTGCTTTGAGAATGATATCGTCTATGTGAGTGAGAAAATTAAGCTTTGGGTCACATAAAATGCCAAGGTCGCAAATATTATATTATTATAATGGTATGGGTTTATTATGGAGCAAGTCGAGACGGGGTGGAGATTTGATACGTTTGCGTGAAAAAGTGATTGATTGGCATTTGGCGACGTTTAGCTCCAAGCTATTTTTTAGACACCAAACTGAAAAACTGTCAAGATCCTGTTGAATAAGGAAAGAGTCATGTGTTTAGGAAATGTTCTTGAAGAACTTGTTATCATCGGCGTACAGAGAGATAGAAGAATGAAATTGATGACCCTTTCAATATCGTTAATAGCGAAAATATATAAAAGTGAGCTGCCTTGGCGAGCACCGTTATAAGGGTTTTGTATATTTCTCGATGAAGACGGCTGCTGTGGCTGACGAAAAGGATTTCGACGTTGCTGTAGCATAGAGCTGGGATCTCGTATGGATAGGTTAGATGAAACACGTTTAGAATGTGGCTTACTAGAAAAATGAGTGGATCTACGCTCCCGGGAAACTGGGGGTTCACTGCGATAAGAGGGAATATAAGTTAACTTAGAACTAGGGTCTTTATATTTAAAAGTTGAAGGGCTGGTCTTCCATTTGGATAGCATCATGTTCTCTAGACGAAGCGATCCACTAGGGTGGTGAAATATCCAGTTGTACTTCGAAGGGCGACATCCGATGACATTCAGAGACAGTGATGGAGAATCGATGCTTAAAGTAAGATTTCACCCAGGTTACATTGGTAAAGAGGGGAGTGTTTTTGAGGCAAAAGCAGCTATTATTGGCAGTTTCCAGTTTGCTTAATCGATTATTCCATTCAAATAGGTTCCATGAGACCCCAAATTTTTGTATCGTGGGTGAGGACGGACGTTTAGGAGTGACATCAGTGACTGTTGATCGGTTGGTTACATTGGCAAAGTGGGGAGTGTTTTAAGGCGAAAGCCGCTATTATTGGCGGTTTCCAGTTTTCTTAATCGATTATTCCATTCAGATAGGTTCCAGGAGACGCCAAGTTCTTGTATCGTGGGTGAGGACGGACGTGTAGGAGTGACATCACTGACTGTTGGTCGGACGGGTGATAACTCACGAACTGTAGGAGAAGTTTCATCAGCAATATGTGAGAGTGAAGGAGTCACAGCGTTGGTTTCAGCGTTCTGGATTTCATCAAGAATAGATAGCCTGTTGTACACCATTACCGGTTGTGGTGCGGGATATCTGGGTTCGTCTAAAATATCCTTCAAAAGCAGCCGTAATTCCCTCGAATGGTTGTTCAAGCAACCCATGTCCCGATGTATCTCCATCGACCGTTGACCATTACTGCTAACGTCATACCCGATAGATGTCACCTCTGCAAAGACTCTGGACATCAAAGTTATGACACTGTAGATCATCATAAATATCGTTGAGCAAGGTTTGATCCGGTGTATGAAGGGGGATACTGTTTTAGCAGAGCTACCTTGCAGGAAAACCTCAATGTCGGATCGAAGAGAGTTGAATTTGAACGATAAATTATTGTAAAGTTCAGTAATCGAGTCATTAAAGTAGTCTGGCAGTTTATTTAGAAAGTTAAGCTGCTTTTCAATGCTCAAAAGCTTCGAAAAAGACTGAGAAGAGCTATGTAGCCATTGTTGATGTAGTTCTTCAACACTTTTAATAATTACATCAAAGTTTTTGGGAATGTTTTGGATCTTTTTGACCTCATAAGCTACTCGGGCGTTTATTTGTACTATTGCCATCTTCAGCGCACTTTTGTACTTCTCTTTTAGTGAGACCTTAAAGTTAGCAAGCTTCTTGGACTTAGTGATCTCGTAAGTAGTGATCTCGTCCAGAGCCCTTATTTCCAGGCAAATTATCAGTTCGAGATTACAGACCACTGCTTTTTCACCTAGGATCACTCGTAGAGATTCGCCAAAAGCCGTCTTATCTTATGTCTGGGATGCAGTGGAACGTCCCCGGATTACGTCTGTTGGACCTGACTGTGGTCTCGGTGGCATCCGGGTTCATCTTCTCCTTTATTTCTCGTAGGATGTCCGTGAAGTTTTCCTTTCCACTGGGCTTTAATAAGATGGCTTCGGTTTATGACTTCCGTGTCCGTATTTTCTTTTTCGTCTTCTTTGGTGCTCTTTCCTCCTGGTCATTGACCTTGTGTGACGACTGTTTTGATTTCGATGGTTCTTTGCTTTTAAGAACTGTGGTCTAGCTTTGGTTGGGATGGCCTGTTATGTTCCGGGTATTTTTCATTTCCGTTTTTAATGTCCATACTGATGTTTTTCTACTAAGCACAGGCGTTCTTCATTGTTTTAAGGATGTCCTTGCATTTTTGCAGCTCTTTGGACAGTTTGTCAGCCAATCTAGGGATATCGCTGGCTGCTGGGAGTTTTTCTGCTTGATGTTTCCCTGTCAGTGGCTCCATCAATACTGCAAAAGCTTTTGCTGCAGATGTTGGTGTGCGCTGCCCACGGGCACCTTCCTGAATTTATCTCTCGTAGCCTTTCGTTCCGTGGGACCCAAGTGTGCCACTCACGGGGTTTCCTTTAATGTACTAGTTTGGCGCTCGCTGGATGATGAAGTCCAGGGGCCCGTGTGCTCAACCCTGACAGACGCCGATTCTGGGGATCCTGTAAAGACTGTGAATCCCGATCTTGTAGATCCCCTCGGTGGGTTCGCCTCGTGGAGGTTCTACTGAATAAACAGACTTGGTCCGGCGAGTTGCCAGGTGAACCTTAACCCAAAAGCAGTGTTGCTCTGTAGGGCGTCTAAGTATTCGTATTCAACTTGTCCAAACTCATGCACAGAGTGTGCCATTAGAAATATGAACATTATGACTCGGGTCTACTTTAGGCGGCAAAGTAAGTGCATATGATGGATATGGATTGGAAACCGAGCATCAAGTATCGAAGTAAGGTTGAATACCTAATTAATTGTTTTGCGGCAGTTCTTTAAGTGATCGCTGGTGCGATCCCTTCACAATCATCCCAATCTACGGCAATGGCGTTCTCTTCGAACTCTTCAATCCACGAATTAATATCCGTCGACCTAGTTCCATCAAAATGGGCCAGTGAATCTGCTATGTCACGAAGAGTAAAGTTACGCGCCCTGACTACATCACCTTGTCTTGCCAATGATCCGCCCTGGCCTCTTCAAATAATTCGTCATCTTCAACGCGCGACAAACCAAAATGGTTGAGGAGTCTGTCTTGTAAAGTTCGTTTTAGTCCAGTTGTAGTTAAATTAAGTTCCGTAAGTTTGTTTCTGAGTCCGTCGACTGTCAAGCTTAAAACCTTGTTAATATCCGTCGACCTAGTTCCATCAAAATGATCCATTGAATCTGCTATTTCACGAAGAGTAAAGTTACGCGCCCTGACTACATCACCTTGTCTTGCCAATGATCCGCCCCTGGCCTCTTCAAATAATTCGTCATCTTCATCGCGCGACAAACCAAAATGGTTGAGGAGTCTGTCTTGTAAAGTTCGTTTTAGTCCAGTTGTAGTTAAATTAAGTTCCGTAAGTTTGTTTCTGAGTCCGTCGACTGTCAAGCTTAAGACCTTGTCCCTTTCCATTGTTATTTTCTACCCTTCACAAAATTGTCAAAAGAACATAAAATTTACCAGCTCTCAAATCATATAAAAATTAAACAACAAAGAATATATAAACAAATATGGCTCGGCCGATTCGCGTACCCTTTTTTTTTATTTATCTAAAAAAAAAAAATACAGCTGCAGCGTTATTCAGCAACACCAATACATCTATTCGCCTGGACACGGCGCATCTATTCGCCTTGACACGGCACGTCACATCCACTCGTTGGAGCAAGCAACCACGATGGCCTTCATGTGCGTGTATTCGATAACCGTCGTTTTGTCTTTTTTTTCTTTAGCACACAACTCAATACCACAACACTCTAGCACCGCTTTAGGTTGATGCCCTTTAATTTCACAGATGAATACAACTGTTGATTTTTCGTTCTTCTTGTTTATTCGTTTTCGTTTTTTATATATGTGACCCGCACTCACCGCACAGATTAGCAGGTACAGTTTCTTGTTTGAAAAAAATAAAATAATTTCAGAGATGAAGCCCTTCGTTATTTTTTATGTACATATTATGTACATGCTAGAGAAATATTTTAAAATCGATCAATTATTTTTCTTTTACGAGTCTGTGGTGCAGACTAATCGCGTCGGCTGACAAAAGGAAACTGACTTTCTCCCTCTTTCAGCACACACAGATCCATACCGTATTCAACTATTCTAATCAACGTATCGGATCTCCAGCGAGTTGCTCTATACCTAAAGAAAAGATAGGTTAGTTTGAACTTCAGAATTTGAAGTGACGAAATAATATTTTATTCACTCTAGTTATACAAAAATGGAATGTCTGCAGTTGTATCCAACCACGCTTCGATAATCGATAACGTTCTATCGATGTTCCCCAATATGCATAATCAGCATTTGACCATACCATGCACTTTAAGTAGCTTTGGGCTAACTTGCTTATGATGCACAGTTTATCACCATAATTCATAAGCCAGAGTCCCTTGAAAATATTCTTGATTTGTATGCTCGTACACTAAATGTGTCATATTTCTCATATAGCCGTTCCGGTCAAACTATGTGAGTATCTCGATGAAAATATGAATACTTATTGTGGTTCGGTTATGATAAATTAATTTACTCGCAAGTACTCCGTTTACAAAAAATACTTTATTAATATTTAAAGAAGTGTAGTTACAAAAGAGTTTAAATCAAAATGCAAACTGCTACTCGCGGAGTTGGAATCGAACTGACGAAGCTGCGTCCTCTCCTGGTCTTCGTTGGTTCGGTTGGTGGTGGTTATCGGTGGTGTCGGTCCTTAATTAGGATCGGTCTCGGGTTTCTTCGGAATGTGTTTTTAATGTGTTCCCTTTTCCTTTTGGTTGGTCGTAAAACATGGGTTTTACGACGATCTGTTTTCCATCTATTTGAGAACCCTTGATACGAGTTCTTGGTATTTTGTCGGCGGAGTAGCTATTTGTAGCCCCATGTGGCCGCCATGTGTTAACTTGCTATAGCTAGTCGGCGGCGGAACAAAGTAAATGTATTGCATGGGATGGTTGGGAAATTGAGTATCAAGTATCGAAGAAGGTTGAATACTCTGTCAACTGTTTTGTAGCGACAATTAGTTAAATGATCGCTGATGCAATCCCTTCACAAGCCAAACAACAACATTTCTTTTCATAACAACAGCAGTAAAACACAACAAACTTTTTATTATTTATTTTTCTTTTTGTTTTATGTATTCGTTTACACCAAACCAACTTTAATATGTCTCCTTATAATTTTCTTTTGAGACAGCCAAACAACAACAAAATTCTTTTTCCTAGGTATGGGTATGGCAATGGCAAGAATACAGGTACAGAAACCAAATCACGGCGAATATATATATTTTTGTTTGTGTAAGTATTCTTTTCGTTCAATGATCAGGTCACTACACTACTCGCACACATCACCATTAAATAATACAGAGTGTGGCGAATTGTGTGTTCTTTATTTCGTTTTCGTATTTCCCGTTTAAAACTTCTCTTGTGTTGGTTGCTGTTTTTTTTTTTTCTTCTTCTCTACAAGCTCTACTCCCGCCGTTTGTTCAAATCGGTGTGAATTTTACTCGCCAAACAGTTTATTACCTTTTTTTTCTTTAAAACATTAATTCAATAGTGGTGAACTGCTTCTAAAAGTGAATTTTCTTTAAATAATGATTCTTGAAATCAGAAAATAATTTAAAGGAAACGTTTTAATATCGTATAGTTATACATAATTTTTTATTCTCGCATTGTGAACAAGAGAAAACTTCAACTTCTCTCAAATATATTTCGCCCCCGCTATACATACTTCTTGTGTACGTGCTTATCCGTCAGCAAAAGAAACGTCGACATAAACTTTTCGAAATTTCATACCATTTCGAAGAAGGTGTAGGAAGAGTTGTCTTCCTGCGACACTTGCTCTGTCTGCCGTAGCAATATATGTTATTCCTTTCTACGTCCTTGTAGACGTTAATTGTGGCAATGAATGCTTCTACCCTTTCAGCGTTTCGTTGGCGCCTTTGAACATGGTAGTGCAGTTAGAAAACTGCCTTTATGGATGGCCTACTCTTGCATTGCAGTTATAAATTTCTTGAGTTTGGCCTCAGTAAATTGTGCTATGTTGGTATTTATTGAAAGTAGCTGTTTGATGTAGCGAAAAATTGTATTTTTTTTTTTAAATTCAGTCATTTCTTTAGTAAATGACCCACTAGTTGGGTGCCAATGTAATACGAGGTTGTTGTCGGTAGTTCTCGTAGGTTAGTCAAATACTGTAGGAAAGAAGAGTTCGTTAAAACGCCGCTTTGCTTTTCTCTCCACCACGCGCATGCTGTCCGAGAACCGCAGTGCACGTTGAGTGGGCAGCTAAGCAAATGATTCGATAGAGCAATGAGAAGAACCAGTTTTATTTGTTTTTATTAAGATCATCTGTGACAAACTTTATTTTCTTAAACAAAAAAAAATTAAAACTGAAACTAAATTACAGAGGTGGTAATTCTGGTCTTTATTTACATTAAAATAATAATAATTATAACTTTATTTAATTTTACTAAAAAATTATGACTGGCAACTCTGTTTTATAAAACACATCAAAAGGATATGTATGTATATGTGGCTTCATATTTATAATGGCTTTCCGTGTATGCGTGTATCCGTGGACGGTCATGGACCTTCGCACGTTTGCACAGCGAGCCACCATAAATAATAGTTTTACGCTGAGGTAAAGAGAGAAAAACACACATACTTCGGCTACTCATGCCATTTCCCCGTGGACGGTCATGGACCTTCGCACAGAGCGAATGACATGAACAACACCCATATGTGTTGCGCGTGCTCTTTATTATTTACGTAACACATACGGTACATATGTATATTTTGTTGGCTTCTCCCGTCTGGTTCGAACGGTCGATTCTTCGCGAATCCCAAACATACGCGCACAGCAACGCCACACGATTTTCTTTCAACCTATTTATTTATTCTCTCTCGCCGACTCTCACTTCACTAGCAAAAGTGATTCAGCTCTTTAAGTGAAATGAGTAAGTTCGAATTAAGTTTCGAACATGAGGCAAAGAATTAATATAAAAGAGCCAGATTCTACATCCTTGTCACACTCGTTACGTTTGATATTCTGTTTCACATTATCACTAATGGACGCGAAATGAAATAACAAATACAACAATGTAAACATTGGAATCTTAATAATGGAGTATCTTTTATTTCAATTATTTTTTTTTGTCGTAATTAAAGTTTAATGTGAGCTTTCACCCTTGAGAAGAAAAAGGTTTAATAGTTTAAACCTCGTTTTCTGTACTTTTCTTTTTATATACGATCTTTAGTTAATTAAATAAAATAAGACTTTTAAAACGTTATAACATGTATATGTAGGGTTTTATCTTCAAGTTTTCACAATAAAACACTAAATGCTATTCTTATTAAGTAATTATTATATTGAGCACTTTATTTTATTTAAATGATAAAAGTTATAAAATTCGAGAGGACGTGTGGCAACGACTTGCAACTACTTGGTACATCGATTGAAGTTAATGCTTACAATGATCAAATTTTAACGTCTCGATTTAAAAAAATGCCAAAAGAGAGTGCAAAAGAATAGGGAGGGACGCATGTTTCTTTTACTTCTTTTTTCGTTAGTCATTCGTTCGTTCAGTTCTTGGGTTTGTACATGTTACGTTCAAGTTATAAGTTTAGTCCTGTTCGTTTCATATATCTGTCTTAGGTCTTAAGGTCAGGCCCCATCCCACATTCGGCCGTCCTGTTTCTTCATTCGGCCCCGAATGAACGATTCCATCTCTTCATGTACTCCGCGACTGTATTAGTGTGGTTTGGGCCTTCATGGTCACCTACTTTCTGGACTTCGTAACGTCCGTTCGCTAGCTTCTTTATAATCTTATAGCGTCCAAAAAATTTCCTTTCTCATCTCGTTTCTCGCATCATTCAGTTCTTCCACAACTATTTCATCCATCAACTCTCGCCATATTACCTGGTCGGATACTCTCATTTCCACTCCTGTTAGAATTTGGAAGGGACTGAACTTAGTACTCCGGGTAGGGGAGCTATTCACAGTTTGTTGAATCTTCTCTATGTGCTTATACCAACTGCTAGGACTATCAATACAAGCTTTAGTGAGCATTGGAATGACTATTTTGTGAATTCTCTCCACCTGTCCGTTTCCTCTCGGAACTCCTGTTGATATCAGCAAATGCTGGACTCCCTCATCCTTACAGTATTCACTGAAGATGTTCGACGTGAAGGCGGTCCCTCGATCGGATATTATCCTTTTGGGATTTCCGAATATTGCTGCCTGTCTTCTCAATCTCTCGACGACTTCATTAGACCCCGTACTTTTTACTGGATACAGCCATGTAAATTTGGAGAATGCGTCCACTACTACGAGCAAATGATTGTACTGCTTACGAGTGGCTTCCATAGGACCAACGTGATCGACGTGAAAGGTCCCTAACGGTTGATCCTCTTTGTCTATTGGCCTCAACAGCCCTTCTCTTTTGTCTGCCTTTGGATCTGCAATGATACACTTAATGCATCCTCTAACCACACTTTGTACTTTTTTCGATAGGTTTGGAGTGTAGAATTCTCGTTCTACTAAGTCCCGTGTTTTCTTGACAGCAAAGTGCCCCTGCTGGTGAGCTAAATTTATGACTTCTTGCTCCATTACTGATGGCATCACTATAAGTTCCTTGATGGGATCTTTAAATAGTACACCGGCTTTCATGAAGTAATTCTCGTACGGCTCATTTTCTAAAATCTTCTTTACAGCTTTAGTCCAGGGATCCTCGGACTGTGCCTCTCTGATTCGATGGTTTAACGACTCTTCGATCAATAGACATGCAACTCGACTTAAAGCATCCACATGCTTCATTTTAGTACCTGAACGATGTTCGATGCTGTATTGACACAATTTGCGTCCGTCTTCTTGTTTTTCTGCTCGTCTCTGTTATTTTTCTGTCCACACTCGAAAGATTTGTGCCCCTCCTGCCCACAACGGAAACATTTTATATTGGGTGTTTTGCAATCTTTGGCGAGATGCGAATTCCCACCGCACTTAAAAAATTTGCGTTCCTGTCTCTCCTGCTTAACATTTTGGGCACTTGTCCCAGCTTGTGTTCCTCCCGCGAGTATGACGACTATTGGTTTGGTCCACGTATTTTCTCATAAATGGGTATTTGAACTTTCAGTTCTCTGATAGTTTTTGCTTGGTAAAGAGCGAGCTAATTCTGACGACTGTCAGGAATCCCTTCAATAAAATATTCAATGAGACTACTCTCATCAAGCTCAATTGATTTCCCTATCTCCATCAATTCATAAAGGTATTCCCTCAATGATTCTGCGAATCTCTTCTTTCTCGACCAGAGCTGACGATGGATCTCAGCTGGTGACAGCACAGTGCTCATCGATCAACGCTTTTTTTTTTAAACTTTTCCAGTCTTTTATACTGGATTGACTTCGAACGAAAAGTCTGGCAGCCCCGTTAAGCAATTGCTTCCCGTAAATAAACTTTTGCAAATCATTCCACTCGACAGTTATTGCATTTTCTTCAAAGTCCCGTAGCCAATGATTAACGTCGCTGCTACCACTTCTGTATTATTCCCGATTAAATTAAAACAAGCGCTATTTTATTGTGGGAAAAAGTATTTAAAAAAAACCCACTTTTATTTTGCCGTTTCCTCGGGTCTTATACATGCTCTCCCGGTCAGAGACCGATCGAGACTAAAAATTACATTTCATTTAACAAAATAAATATTCTTTCGTATGGCCAGTGTTGCCATACGATACACTCCCGGCTAAAAACATCTGTTTTTACATCACTTCTCCTTCATGGGCAGAATGCATAGCTTTTGCACAGGTCGCTTAAGTTTATTGGCAGCAGTTTGTACTATGACGTTCCTTACAAGCCCGTCCTGGCTTGGCAACAATTCGCAAATTCTAGCCATCGTCCAGCTGGCTGGTGGAAAATTTTCACTCCTGAGAACCACCAGTTGTCCAACCTTAAGATTCTCCTTCTCCCTTCTCCATTTTTTCCGCTCCTGCAGAGTAGTCAGGTATTCCGACTGCCATCGGCTCCAGAAATGGTTTATCATTTGCTGTCGCTCTCTCCATAGTTTAGCTCCTGCTGTGTCTGGTCTTTCGTCTACTCTGAAAGGAAGAGGTAAAATTAGTGGTTCACCTACCAGAAAATGTCCTGGCGTTAACGCCTGGATATCCAACGGGTCGTCGCTCAAAGGATGAAGAGGTCTCGAATTGAGAATAGCTTCAATTTGAGTAAGTAACGTCCCAAACTCCTCATAAGGCAGTACTCTTTGGCCAACAATCCGTTTTAAATGAAACTTCATGGACTTGACGGCTGCCTCGTAAATCCCTCCTTGGTGCGGTGCTGCTGGACACATAAAATGCCAGTCCGTACCCTTTTTTTGTTTTTATTCATTTTTCTGTTGTTCTCCTTTAATAATGATTATTTTTTCAACTTTTATCTTTAATTTCACTTTGTTCGATTTGACTTAAGTACTTCTACTTTTCGCGGTTCACCATTCAATGTTCAGCTGCATTGATGGCGACGATCTCGTTTCGTTCCGCGGTAGTATGTGTTGGTGACTTTGTCTGCGGTAGGTACATACAAATGTGTGTATCGTTTCTCCTAGAAAGATCCCTCTTTCTTATTTATATCCGAATATCTAAGGTTGTATGTTTGAGTGTGCATAAGTGTGGCACATATTACCAATTGAGTTCTCCTGAACTGTTCGTCTACATGTTCCTACATGTTTTTCTCCGTCTCCTGTGTGTGAATAGTATTCAGCATGTCTTGTCTGTTTACATTTAAAGGTGTTCGTATTTTTTCTTTGGTTTACATGTTCCAACATGTTTTTTTTGTTTGAAATTTTGATTGTGTGAATTTTAAATTCAGCACAGTCTCTCCTTCTCCTATGCATGTTCCTACATGTTTTTTGAGATGTACAGATGTATATATGAACCTTTATATTTAATGCTAAAAAGGCGAGACGAAAAGAAGAATAAATAAAAACGTACGACCTAATGGTGGTTGTTAAGAACCATACGCAAAAAAACTAGTTGGTGGTTGTAAGGCACCAGACGCAAAAAAAAAACTTACTGGTGGTTGTAAGGCACCAGACGCAAAAAAAAACTTACTGGTGGTTGTAAGGCACCAGACGCAAAAAAAGACTTACTGGTGGTTGTAAGGCACCAGACGCAAAAAAAAACTTACTGGTGGTTGTAAGGCACCAGACGAAAAAAAAGTCTTGTTGGTGGTTGTAAGGCACCAAGCAAGATAAAATACGACCTACCTAATGGTGGTGGGTGTAAGGCACCAACAAATTTGAGCTGAAAAAGGTGATTGTAAGTCACCAAGAAAAGATTAGTTAGTTATATTTGTTAAATAATACTTATACTCCTTTTGGTATAATAGTGAATTCCACACATCCTTGTGTTGTAATAAATTCCATGGCCCAACCATAGGCACTGTTCTTCCGTGAAGCTCTCCTTATACACATTTCCATGTGTGTGTTTCCCGTTCTTCCATGGCAGCTTTCCAAACTGCCTCCATGTTTCACTTTTTCACTTTTCACTACACTCCGTTTTTTCCGATGCAAACATTTTTTTTCTCACAATCGTGACTCGAAGGACCATAATGTATTATTCCCGATTAAATTAAAACAAGCGCTATTTTACTGTGGGAAAAAGTATTTAAAAAACCCCACTTTTATTTTGCCGTTTCCTCGGGTCTTATACATGCTCTCCCGGTCAGAGACCGATCGAGACTAAAAATTACATTTCATTTAACAAAATAAATATTCTCTCGTATGGCCAGTGTTGCCATACGATACAACTTCCATGAAAAGACATGAGAGAATCTTCGATATCCCTCAAGGTGAATACTGTCCCTCTTGATGGTGGAACATTCAACAATTGGATCGAGGAATAACTACCGCCCCCATCACTATCATCCCCAAGATCATTCGGCCTTGAAGCACCTCCCGTTGATAAGTTTAGTTCTTTCAATGTTGTCTTAAGTCCCTCTACCGTTAAGGCCAAAATTGCCTCCCTCTCCATTTTACAAAATTTCTTAAAATGATTTCAATTGACAAAAAAAATTTAACTCTAATTTATTAAGATTTGTTTGTAAGAAAAATTAAAAAAAGACCACAACGTCACTCACCATTTATATACATATTTTTTTTTATTCTTGAATTTTTAATTGATGTTCTCTGATGATCTGATGACTCTTAGCGACTGGACACGTCTCTTCCTTCTTCTTACGTTGGAGCATCCAACAGCGAAAATTTCAAAGAATAGTCGCCTTTTCGTTGGTGCCCTTTAATTGTTCTTTTTTTTTCACAGCAATGTTTTATCTTCAGATTTTTTTTTCTCTCACAGTACTGTTTCTCTTAAGATATTTTTTCTCTCTGACAGCAATGCTATTGTACACGACGCTCGAATAACAATGCTCTTATTGTCTACACATCCGCACATAGACACACTACTTTTCCGTCACGTAGGCACTGTGATACACATACACTCATATATCTTTTCTGCGAATCGCGCCGCACAAATCAAAGCATTTATATATAGTTTGGGTATTTTCTCTACCCGTTACGTGGGCATGCGCGCTCAAGTAAATCAATAATGATGATTTTTTTTTTCTTTTTTGTGCTGTCGCGACACTATTAATTTGGGATGCGCACTTTTTAACGATGTCAGCGGCACTATTTCAGGCGATAGAATTTCAGGGATAATGCCCTTATTTTTACACTCTGCGACACTTATAAGGGATGACGTCCTATTTTTTAGTTCTTATCTCGGCCTGAGCCCCCACTTGTAGGGTTTTATCTTCAAGTTTTCACAATAAAACACTAAATGCTTTTCTTATTTAGTAATTATATTGAACACTTTATTTTATTTAAATGATAAAAGTTATAAAATTGGAGAGGACGTGTGGCAACGACTCGCAACTACTTGGTACATCGATTGAAGTTCATGCTTACAATGATCAAATTTTAACGTCTCGATTTAAAAATAATGCCAAAAGAGAGTGCAAAATAATAGGGAGGGACGCATGTTTCTTTTACTTCTTTTTTTGTTAGTCATTTGTTCATGTTACGTTCAAGTTATAAGTCTGTCTAAGGTCTTAAGGTCAGGCCCCATCTCACATATATTTATTCAACAATAAAGATTAATACGACCGGCTAAGCAGACAAACTCCAACTGAACTTAACTCGATGGTGTATGTGTTTATTATATATCCAACTACCGGCAACCCTTTACATATAATACGTGCTTATGTATGTAGGAAATGAAACACTATGGCTCACATAAACTATTCGATTTTGTTTATTAATCATTGACGTCTAGGTATCTTAAATCTAACATTTATATTATTACTTAAATTAATAAAGTTTAATTTTAAATGGAGATGATTCTTGGCTTAACCTTACTCGACCGCACTCTAGAATCTTTTGATGAAGACTGAATTAATGTAAAATATACTTAAGAAATGATGGGGTGAAAGGGACGCGTATTCTGTTTTATCGTCTGTCCGTTTGTCGATGTCATTGTCTTAGTGTGTCGTACAGGGTGTTTCTACAAGAGAAAACCAATCCTACATGTATTTCGCACTCTCTTCGTGCTTCTTAAGAGAGCATACCTTTTTTTTCGCTTACATTAGTGTCAAAAGTGAATAGAATATAATTTTGCATATAATAATAAAATAAGATTTAAGAATCAATAAAAGGGTAGTTGTTATTATCTACGTTGTTGTTTTTTAATTTAATTTCCTATTTATTAATAGGAATTCTTGAGAAAAGCACACATACCTACCCAAAACTGGAAATTTACCAACACATACACCAAGTCACTGCAGATATATCTGACGAGTAATCTGACATTTCATTTCACTGGCCTTACCCCTTTCTCTCTTTCATTTTAAAAGGAGAAAAGGAAGAAATATATAATGATCAGCAACTTAGAGAAGGGGAATATTCTCTCTCGTACAATGTTGCGTTACACAAGTATGAAGTTTGTTCACGCTTTTTTGACGGCTGTTTCGATTGATGTAAGTCTGACTACAGTTTCTTCCAAGGGTGATAGATATAATTGGTATTCTCCTCCTCCTTGATTTGGGCAGTTAACCTGAGATATCACTAATAGGACAATTTCGTTTGATTAGCACCATTCATTTAACGATTTGCTGGAATTTTGTTTGTTCATGCTTTGTTAAAGCAACAAAGATCGAAAATGTCATCCCTCTTGACAGTTCTCAGTTTGTAATCTCTTGTATATTTATTCTTTGGTTTCTTTTGCGTGTAATAACTTATAAATTAAAAAATCTGTCTCTGTGGCTGCCTTATCTATGTGTGTAATGGGTTCATATAAATAGAAAAACACGAAATTATGTTAGGTATATAAAGTTTTATTTTATTTTATTAAAAGAAAGAAGGTTTTGACTTTTGAGGTTTTTAACATACAAATAAAACACGACCGGACTTCTGGACAACTTGAAATAGAAATGAAATAATGCCATTGCTAAGAATATTTTCGTAAAACTTTGTGTTTATCTTAACCTGATCGTTTAATCCGTTTATTAGATTATTATTTTGTTCGTTTAGGTTAAGTCTCGACCTAATTTCTTGTTCGTCTTCATTGTCCATGGTTCCTGCTAAATATTTTAAGCTTTTTCCTACAAAATTAAATAATGCTCGATTTTTCTATCTTTGTGAATTAAGCTATTAATTTCATGTTCTAGTTGATTTAGTCCATGTACAATAGTTGGGTATTCGTCTTTGTCTTCTAATTTCGTCGCCCGAGAATTGTTTTGTTGTATCTCCCAAAAACATGATTTTGGGAAATTGCATTTAAAGGTTTGCGTTACTATAAAAAAAACGAAGCGATTATTTTTTTTTTTTTTTTATTAGAATATATTGTGTGGAGTATTTTCTTTTGATTTATGTATTCAACACTGTCCTAGCTGTTCTGGTTTTCAAATTATAAATCTTTTTAGCCAAAATGTGTCTGTCGTATACGCCACAAAAATAAGCTTTTGTTTCCATTCCATACACGTACGACAAAATGAACTCACGTACGACATTTCAATATTCAAGCGTCTTGTTTAAATCCTATACAAATTTGTATGAGAACCAATTAAAAAAAAGTCAATTTCCAATGTTAACAATAAAATGTTATTTATTTTATAAAGGATAAAATAGGAATACATTCATCACAATTGAATTTTTTTGCTCAAAGGCAATCTTCGTGTGAAAAATTTAACTTAATTAATAAAAAAAAAAACTAACAAAAAAGCCATCCTATGACCATAACAATACGAATGTACCTAATATAAGTACAAAATTATAATCACATTTTTTTTAATAAAAACTAACGAAAAAGTCATTCTATGACTATGATAATATAAAATTAAATCTATGAGATCAAAAATTTCATTTTGGTTAGTTGACCTAAAGTTACCATAAATAACTGTATAAGGTACATATAGTTATAGCACACCAGTAAAAAAATAGTATTAAATAATAAATAATTATTGATGATTTCATTATGTTTTTGATTTAAACAAGGCTTCGTAGTAGTTTTGGTCTACCTTTGGCATAAAAACAAATAAACTTTTAAGGTCATTGATTTTGTCTTTTGATAACGGTTTTGAGTTACTTGAAACACGAAGACTTTGGGTGAACAAATTTTTTGGGGTTGCCAGGCTACTCTTGTTTGATTTTTTCAATATTTAAGCTGTTTTATACTCCATTTCTCTTCCGCTCGTTTTATAATAGAGTGTAAATACAGGGTGGCGCACCAATTGTGCTACAATAAGAAATTCAAATAACTTATTTTTTAATCGATGTATTTCATTTTTTTTTTTATTGGTTAGAAAATTAAATTTTATTTTAAATAGTTAGTTGTTTTTAAAGATTATAGACCGCAAATGACCTCCACGCTCTCCCACGCATATGCGGCACCTGATCAAAAAATTATTCATTGCGGCCTGAAGAGTTGAAGTTGGGATCGCCTCAATTATTGTCGTTATGTACTGCTTTAATTCAGTTAAATTCCTGGGCTTCGTTTTATACACCTCTTGCTTGACATAACCCCATAAAAAGAAGTCTGGTGCAGTCAGGTCAGGTGACCTTGGGGGCCAGCGAAGAGTGGAGTTCCTAGAAATTAATTTGTTTGCGAATTTTTTGTTTAGCACCACCATAATTGGTCTGGCTATATGTGCAGTTGCTCCATCTTGCTGCAACCAAACGCTGTTGAATGGTATACGTCTTCAGCGCAGTTCTGGGTAAAAAAACTCCTTCAACATCTTTAAATAACGGTCCCCATTGACAGTAACGGTTACACCGTTTTCTTCAAAGAAGTACGGCCCGACAATACACCTTGATGAAACTGCGCACCACACAGTGACTCGTTCTGGGTGCAGTTCCGTCTCATGGAGCATTTCTGGATTAGACTCATTCCATATACGGCAATTTTGCTTGTTTACATTGCCGTTAAGATCAAAATGGGCCTCATCAGACATGAACAAACAATTGATCAATGTGTTGTCTTCTTCGGCCATTGATATCATTTTTTGGCAAAATTCCAGGCGAACAGGCAAATCCTGAGGGTTTAACTTGCTAGTAATTTGGACTTTGTACGGAAACAAGTTTAAATCGTCATGAAGTATCCGTTGTAATGACCGTCTACTAACTCCAATTTGCCCCGTTAAGTTTCGGGTCGAAACGCTCGGATTGGCCTGTATTGCAGATGCTACTGCTGCGATTGTATCCTGAACCCGAACATTGGCATCTCGATGGTACGGCCTTCGTGCGATGCTTCCAGATTCGGCAAACATGTTTACAAACCTCATAATGGTCCATCTACTCGGGGGGTTACCGCCAAACTCCCGCCTAAATTCCCTTTGGACGGAAATGACGGACTGCAAAGCATGGTACCGTTGCGCTATCCAAATTCTTTTCTCCTTATAAATCTAAATAGTAACCTACAAAATAAAAAAAAAATAAGCCGATTACTCACACAGAAAAAAAGTTATTACGTTTTATTTTTGTAGCACGATTCGTGCGCCACCCTGTAGTTTATGTAGTGAGTCAAATAGTCAAAATATTTAAGGCATTGAATTTTAGGAACTCAACTTTCCCGATTTTTGATTGTATTGATATTGTCTTTCTTGTTTATTTTAGAATATTTTTTGGCTATTATTTTTTGTTTGTTTTAAGTACCTCGGGCTATTTTTTCTATGATAGTAGGTAACAACAATCATTTCTTTGGATAGGTTTTCAATTAAAGAATAAAGCCCGGAGTATTTTTTTTTCAGCGATGACCTTGATGTGGCGGTGGTGGGGCTAGGCCTCAACAGAATTTTGTGTACAGGGAGAGCTGTTCCTTACACTGTCAACAACCAACCAAAATTGTGGATCGTATTCCAACATATGCCACAAGTAAGCATAGGGAATTTTACGAATCTGCCAATTTCAAAAGTGACAGCTTTCATCGTGGCTGAAGTGTCAAATTGCGAAGTGCAAAGCGAAAAAATACAATTCCACAGCCAATTTGGATATGATAATTAGCCACAGTGCCAATTTTGACGTTTGTAAATAAACGAGAGAGCGATAGGTATATTTGTTAGAGAATTCTATTGGGGATTTGATTTTGTGGATTTTGGATATGTAGATTTTGGATTTGTGGATTTTCGATTTGTGTATTTTGGATTTGTGAATTCTGAATTTATGGATTTTGGATCGGGGATTTTGGTTCGTGGATTTTGTGACTGGGGATTTCAAATTTGTGGATTAAAAGTGTGGGGATTTTGAATTTGTGGATTTTGTTTTTGGAGATTATGTCGGTATCCCATTTTTTCATAATGTCAAGGATAAAATTTTCGTTGAATTTTTTTATTTCTATAACTATTCTCTTTTTATTAAAAGCGTGATATATTTTGTGATTACTTATATTTTCAGTTTCATTTATTATGATTTGTGTTTTGTAAATATTTATTGGAGTTTCTATTATTGGTATGTAGTCTAGTTCTCTAGCACTATGGATTGTTGCTACCATTGATTCCGAGTCAGGGATTATCTCTTCAATAGGGTCTATAACATTTTCATTGTGATAAACTTCTATTCTAGATAAACCGTCCGCGACTTGGTTGGCTTTTCCTTCTGCATATTCAATATTAAAATTAAACTCTTCTAACTTAATCTTCCATCTCTGTAGTTTAATGTTAGGTTATTTCAGTGAACTCAACCAAACTAGAGGTCGATGGTCAGTTTGAATGGTGAATTTTCGACCAAAAAGTTAAGGTCTGAAATATTTAGTACAATCAACTATTGCAAGTAGATCTTTTTCGATAGTTGAGTACTTCGTTTCATGTTGATTTAAAGTACGGCTGTAAAAACAAATTGTATGACACTATCTTGGCTTAAAACACCACCTATTGCATAATTTGATGCGTCTGTGGTTACTGTAAATTTTTTGGAAAAATCAGGATATATGAGAATTGGTGCGGATGTTATTAGTGTTTTTAAGGTTTCAAAACTTTCAATATACTCTTTGTTTTTGGTATCAATTTTAGCATCTTTCTTAAGGAATGATGTCATTGGTTTCGCGACTTTTCCGTAATCCTTTATGAATTTACGGTAGTAACCCGTGATTCCTAGAAATGCTCGAATTTGTTTGAGAGTTTTAGGTAACGTATAATTATGTATAGCTTTTATTTTGTTAGGATTAGGTTTGATTCCACTAGTGGTTACTATGTGGCCCAAAAACTCTGTTTCCTTCTTTAAAAATTCGCTTTTATCCAACTGAATTTTTAAGTTGACTTCCTTAAGTCTTCTGAAAATTTTTTTAATTGACACAATGTGTTCTTCCAGGCTTGTAGAAAATATGATTATGTCGTCTAAATAGACAAGACATATTTTCCCAATGAATTCCTAAAGTACAGAATTCATTAAACGTTGGAAGGTTGCGGGGGCGTTTTTTAATCCAAAGGGCATTCGAAGGAATTCGTAATGCCCACTATCGGTTGAAAAAGCAGTTATTTTGATGTCTTCCTCTGCTATTTCAATTTGATGGAAGCCCTTAGCTAAGTCCAACGTTGTGAAATACAATGACCTTCCCAATTTATCAAATATATCATCTATATTTGGAATTGGAAATTTGTCATCTATGGTCACATCGTTCAATTTCCTGTAATCGATAACGATTCTCCATTTTTGTACCAAAGAAGCATCTTCCTTTTTCGGAACGACCCATATTGGTGCCGAATAAGGTGAACTGCTCGGCCTAATTATGCCTTGGTGCAGCATCTCATTAATTTGAGATTTAACCTCATTCTTATGTACCTCGGGGTACCTATAATTCTTGGTATAAATTGGTATATCGTTAGATGTCTTTATTTCATGCTTTATCGCATTGGTAAATGTTAAGTCAGTTCCTTTTTGGTAGAATACTGACGAATTTTGTTCATTTAAATGGTTTATTCTTATTTGGTCCAATATAGGATTTGTATTTGTTTCTACATGATAAACTTCTTGTAATAAAACTTCCGGTATTGACTTTTCATAATCTATTAATTCAATTAATGGAACTTCCTTTTTTTCTTCTTCATTTTCATTGAAGTAGATTGGAATTTCTTTATCATTTACATATAGTATTTTTTTTTATCTAAGTTTACTATGGCTTTAGCTGGGAGCAGTATATTGTTGCCTATTAATCCATCATAAGTATCGTGAAATTTGTGCTCTAAGAATTCTGCGATTTTATCATCCATTCCGAATTCCTTGAACAGTGGTATTTTCACTTTACTGTGTGCAAAGATAGGTGTACCTGCTGATAGGTTCACCTGTCGTTGATGAGATATGGACAAGGTGTCCATTAGCTCAGGGTTATTATTATTATTGTTGAAGTTATTATTATTAGAATTGTTATTATAATAATTTCTGAACTGGCCTGAAGAATTTCTCCAGTTTCCAGAGTTATTATTATTAGGGTTGTTATTATTGTAAGATCGAAACTGTCCAGAATTATAATTTCTGTACTGTCCCGATCGGTTATTTTGATTAAAGGGGTTATAATTATTGTTATTGTTATTGTTATTATAAGAAGGGTTTTGATAATTTTGTCAAAATTTTTGCCCTGGTATCATGTTATTGGGATTTTTATTTAATCTAGAATTGTTATTAGGATTGCTTTTTGTATTAATTTTTGTGTAAGCATAGCCAGAGTCATGAAGGATGTCCATGGCCTGCTCCAATGTTTTCGGCTGTCTGCATATCAATATGCCTTTCATTGGTTCTGGAATTTTACTTATAAATAGCCTAAGTGACATTTCACAATTTTTCTTTATTTCTATGGAAGAAATGATTGTCTTATCCTGATTTGTCTTGCTATTAAGTCTCCTAAATGCTATTTTAATTCTATCATAGAAATTCTGGCAGCTTTCATAGAATTGTAAGCCTCGCAGATCATCGTATAGCTTTTTTACAGATTTCCTATCACCGAAATACTGATATAGTATTTTTTTTATTTCTTCCCAAGTGGAAGCATTATTATTTATCTCTATTGCTTCTCGAGCTCTCCCTACTAATTTCCTTTTAATTATATCTAGAAAAATTAATTGGACATTTGGTTGAAATTTGCAAAGGGAGGGATAAGCCCTATCTAATAAATCTATGAAATTATTTAGGTTTTCGAAGTTACCATTAAAAGTAGGTAACCCGTTTAAATATTTAATAGGATCTAATGATAAAGTTAAGCCACGACTTACTCCTGCTTCTGATGTTGCTGCTGCCGCTGCTGTTGGGTCCGCTGGGATGCTCATTTTGTTGTTGAAGAGTTTTGTGAAATTTTTTATTTTGATTTTTTTGTTTAATTGGTCGAACTGTTAGTTATTTTTTTTCTTTTTAAATTCACTTTTTTTTCTCACTTTTTGTATTATTTTTTTTTGTGCATGAATATAAGCAAGTGTGCCCGTTTTTACAATGTGAACATTATAAAAGACTGTATGAAATAAAAAGACCAATTTGTTTATTTTAGTAAAATATCAATCATATAATCTTTTATTGGGTTTTCGGTTTAACATATACTTTATAGGAAACTACTTTAATGTATCAGAGGGCAGACAAGACCATAGGATGGTGCTCGTGCTGACAGCGAAATCAAAAGTGAAATAATGTTCGATGGTGCATCTCCTTTTATAGTCCGTAGATGGGAGCTTTTGGCTGAGCTTTCATATACTTATAAATATGTTGACTTCCACTGGAAAGGCTTCGAATGCATTGGTTGGCATTGGCAGCTGCGTGTTGTATCTGTGTGTGTGTATATGTCGGCTTGCTAGTACAATAGGGGTTGTTTTCTTCTGATGTCTGGCTCATGGTCATGGTGTCTGTTGCTATAGTATTTGTGTATATAGGCAGATGTTCGTGTTGTATCTTGTCTGGTTGAATGGATTGCGACACAGTAGCGTTACGATAGATAGATACCAGGAGGGTTGCCACTTTATGTATATTTGTTACAGTCTCCCCTTTTGTATCTAAAAGAATAAAAAGATTGAAGATACAAGAAAATTAGTTCACCACAAGTCTTCGTGGTCGTCCTCGACGTCTAATTGGTACGAGAGGCTTCGCTGGATCTTGTGGATTGGTACATCTGGTAAGAGCGGATGTATGATAAATGCCAAGAACGTCAGTTGGGTTAGCGGGACAGGCTATTTCATAGTTGTTGCACCCTTTGCTGCTGAGAATTATGTATGGTCCATCGCGTCTTGGTGCTAGTTTGGTTGTGAAGCGATTGCTTGCTTTGCTGTGGACCTTGGTATCAACCCAAACGTAGTCTCCTGGAGAATAAGCTGGATTAGGACGTCGTTTTGCATCAGCATAGGTCTTTTGGCGATCTTGTTCTCGTTCATTCACTTCGCGGGCATTTTTGAGAGTTTCAGACATTTTGCTTAGATATGGAGTAATTCCTGGTATGAAGTTCTCGGATAGGATGATTGCACGAAAGTCGCGTTCGACATCATCGGGAGCGCGTAGTTCTCTCCCAAAATTTAGGAAGGCTGCACTGTATCCAGTTGTCTGACATCTGACTGTGTTCATAGCAAATCGGATAAATGGTAGTTTTTCAGGCCAATTGTGATGCTCGCTTCCAACTAAGATTGCGAGTTGGGTTTTGAGATCACGGTTTTTACGTTCTACAGGATTTGCTTGCGGGTAGTAAACAGGGATAAAACATTGTTTGATTCCGAGGCAGTGAGTGATATGTTGCATAACCGCACTTATGAACTGCGTACCATTGTCACTGAGTAGTCTTCTTGGAAGACCAAATCGTAGGAAAACTTCGGTAATGAGTGTTTTTCCACATGCGGTTGCTGTTGCTTCTTCTAGTGCAAAAAGTTCAACCCAGCGTGTTGTAACGTCTTCTATGATGAAAATCCATTTCATGTTGTCATCGGAAGGTGGAAGTGGTCCAAAGAGGTCAATGGCAAGCACTTCAAAACGTTGATTTTGCGCAGGAGTTTGCAAGAGTCCAGCTGGTTTCAAATTGGTGATCTTGTACCTTTGACATTCGGTACAATCTTTGACGAATTTGTTGATGTCTCTTCGCATACATGGCCAAAAGTATCGGGATGAGATCCGCTGAAGAGTTCGTTCGGATCCGTAATGTCCAGGTGTGGGTTCATTATGGTATGAGCTCATGATTTGCTCGCGTTCATCTTTTGGAAGCACAAGTTGAGCTTCTTCATTGTCGATGTCTTCATTGTATCGATATAATACTCCATCATGAAGCATGTATCCTCGTGAAGTCCAGCAGGTGAATCTTTCTGGCACGAATGATTCGAGATCGTCTATTATCTTCTTAAGATCATGATCTTCTAGTTGACTGTCACGTGTTTCCTTGGTACTTCGATGAGGAAAGTCGACAGAGATGACGAAACTTTCAATAATTAAGGTGTCTTTATCAATTGGAGGACGGGACAACATGTCCGCTAGTACATTAGCTTTACCTGGCGTGTACTGAATTTGTATATCGTGTGCTTGAAGTTCTAGGCATCATCTTGATAATCGGCCGGTTGGAGATTTAAGAGCCATCAACCATCGTAGAGCTTGATGATCGGTTATGACTGTTATCTTGTTGCCTTCAATATAGCTACGAAACTTGTGAATAGCCCAAACAACGGCTAAAGCTTCTCTTTCAGTCGTGTTGTAGTTTCTTTCAGCGGATGAAAGAAGTCGGCTGGCGTATTCCACTGGTCGTTCGTCTGCATCCTCCCCTTGTAGTAAGGCTGCACCAAGAGCAAAGGCGCTTGCATCGGAGCGTATGATGAATGGTTTGGTTTCGTCAGCTTGTCTTAGGATTGGGGCGGTGGTCAGACGATCCTTGAGTTCTTCGAATGCCTTCTGCTGGGATTCTTCCCACTTCCATTTTGCTTTCTTCTTTGTTAACTCAGAGAGTGGTTTAGAAATGTTTGCGAAGTCGGGAACGAATCTTCGGAACCAGGAACAGGTTTGCAAAAAGGATATCATCTCCTTCAGATTCTTTGGAGCTTGGCGGTTCTTAATGGTTGACACTTTGTCGGGATCCGGGGATATACCTTCCCTTGTTAAGATGTGGCCTAAGAATCTTACTTCGTTCCTAAAGAAACTGCATTTTTTCCTGTTGACTCTAAGATTGTACGTTTTTAGGATTTCAAAAACTGCTTTGAGGTCGTTTAGGTGTTCTTGGAATGAGGACGATATAATCAGCAAGTCGTCAAGATATGCTAGCATTCGCACCTGGGAAACCTTTATTTTAACTCGGTCTATAAGACGTTGGAACGTTGATGGCGCATTACGGAGGCCAAAGGGCATACGGAGAAAACGGTAGATACCAAAGGGCGTTATAAAAGCCGTCTTATCTTTGTCTTCCTCCTTCATCTTTATCTGCCAATACCCTGATAAAAGATCCATAGTCGACATAACTTCTGCTTTCCCAGCGGAGTGGAGAAGGTCATCTAAACGAGGTAGTGGGTACACGTCTGGTCTTGTTATCGCATTGAGTTTGCGATAATCTACACAAACTCTGACTCTTCCGTCTTTTTTGGGGACCATTACCACAGGTGCGGCCCAAGGGGATTCACACTCCTCAATGATTCCTGATTTGAGCATTTCAGCTATTTCGTCTTGTAGGATTTTCTTTTTCATTTCCGAAAGGCGATATGGTGGAACCGCAATGGGTTCATGATTGCCTGTAGAGATTTTATGCTCCACAGCAGTGGCTGGCTTGTCCGAAAGTTGAAACAATTTCTTGTTTTGGAGCAGAATCGTATTGAGCTGGCGTCTTCTGTCCGCGTCTAGGCTTGGTGCTTCATCATCCTTGAGGGTAACATCTTCAACGCTAAAAGACTCAAAGAAGACGAAATCCGGATCATACAGCGATAACTCGAGATGAGACAGTGTAGACTGTCGTGGGAGGGCATCCTCGAAAATCTTATCGATGCTATCTGGCGAGTAATCTCTTTGGTTTGAAAAGAGTCTACTTTGCGCTTGATTTTCTGGCAGGAAATTTGAAATATCCTGAAGTGGTATTTTTGGTGTCTTCTGAATAGGACTAATCGGGCTTGGAATGGGTGACTGGGCTGTAAGCAATTCAAGTGGTGTGTTTGGCGTTTTCTGATTTCGTCCGTCATCTGGAGTAGATAGTGATGGTGCAAGATTCATTGAAGATATTGTCTCAGTTTGAATAAAATCATACTTCTTTGAAGGTATATCAGCGAAATACCACATTCGCTGAGGCAGGTTTAATATCATCTTGGCATCTTCTACAAAATCAATACCGAGAAGAGTACGGTTGTCTGTCGAACTCTCTATAACCATCAGCTTAGTTTTGATAGCGCGTCCTTGTAGCTTGATAATTGCTTTGGTAACCAGTACGTCCTGTTCCCGTTTGATACCATCGGCCAAAACTACTTTAGCGCGATAGGCAGTAAATCGGTAACCGAGAGTGAGCATCTGTTTGTATAGTTGATAGCTTGCTATACTCATACGAGCACCCGTATCAATGAAAGCAACTCCTTGTTGTCCACCAATGGTGATTTGGACAGAGGGTCGTTGACGGAGTGGTGGTAGTGTTTTCTTTGGAAGAGAGTCTATGGAACAAAAATTGATGTTCGTTGCTTCTTTGGTCTGGTTGCAGTTTGGACATTGACTTCTTACATAACCTGGCTTACCACACCCATAGCAGTTAAGGACAGCACGGGATTGCGTTTTGCCTTCTTTGCCTTGTTTGCTATCTCTCTCCTTCTTTCTGCATTCATCCATGCTATGTCCAAAATTGGAGCAATAGGCACACTTGATTCGCTTCGGCTGTTGTTGTTTTTTATCTTCAACATTCTTGGCAGGCTTATCTTGTTTCATTTCCTCTAGGTTGTCCTCGATTTTTCTTGCACAGGAGAGAAGATTTTCGAACGTCTTAATGTTATCTCTCTCAATCCTGGTTCGGATGTTTTTATTCAGTAATCCAAACACCATATCTATCTGCTGCGCTTCGTCGTGAGCTCCATTTGGCAATTCTGAAAAGAGAGCGCGTTTGTTGCAGATGAAAATGTCCGTGGTGGTTTTGTCATTTTGTTTTTCCCCAAAAATGTCCACATAAACTTGATAGGCAGGTCTCGGTGTAGCGAAAGCACTTCTTAATAACGTCATAGCTGCTTCCCACGTCATTGGTTGGGATTTTACTCCTTGCCACCAAGTTGCTGCCATGCCTTCGAGAAGGAGTGGGAGTCCGGTGAGAGCGTTTTGCTCCGTCATATTGGTCACATTCTTATAAATGGTGATGCTATCAATGAACGTCTCCACCTTTATTTTACAACGTTCTCCGTTGTAGCGGTTCGTGCAGTTGGCAAAGTTACCATTCGACATAACCGGTGGTGTTCTGTTGCTTGCTACGCTCGAAATTAATGCCTGCAACTGTTCCTCTGTCATCTGAATAACGTTCATTTCGTTGTTTTGTAGTCGTGCACTTCGTCTGAGCGGCGTACTAAACAAGAACATACAGGAACTACGACCAAAGTTGAGGTGCGTATGTTGAATTAATTTCGGTGTTTTTAAAGAAACCTGGACCAGTCGAGGTGCGCAAGTTTTTATTGTTTATAAATTTTGACCTTTTAGGTGCAAGGATACTTTGACCGAAGGTGCAAAAGTACTTGACCAGTTCAGTGCAAAAATAATAAAATTATTAATTTAGGATCGACCAAAAAAAATGGTGCGATATAGTATTATAGTGATTTATATTTATTTTTTTTTTTTCTCTGCTCGGCGTCATGCGTTGTCGGTATACGGCAATGGTGTACGGCTGTACGTTGGGCGTCAGTTATAAAAGACTGTATGAAATAAAAAGACCAATTTGTTTATTTTAGTAAAATATCAATCATATAATCTTTTATTGGGTTTTCGGTTTAACATATACTTTATAGGAAACTACTTTAATGTATCAGAGGGCAGACAAGACCATAGGATGGTGCTCGTGCTGACAGCGAAATCAAAAGTGAAATAATATTCGATGGTGCATCTCCTTTTATAGTCCGTAGATGGGAGCTTTTGGCTGAGCTTTCATATACTTATAAATATGTTGACTTCCACTGGAAAGGCTTCGAATGCATTGGTTGGCATTGGCAGCTGCGTGTTGTATCTGTGTGTGTGTATATGTCGGCTTGCTAGTACAATAGGGGTTGTTTTCTTCTGATGTCTGGCTCATGGTCATGGTGTCTGTTGCTATAGTATTTGTGTATATAGGCAGATGTTCGTGTTGTATCTTGTCTGGTTGAATGGATTGCGACACAGTAGCGTTACGATAGATAGATACCAGGAGGGTTGCCACTTTATGTATATTTGTTACAACATCAGTTAACTTTTTGGATGTTTGTTCTTAGGTGAACTTTTTTTTTTGAAATTATTCTTAAACGAACTTTCGACCGTGTATTCTTTAAACGAACTTTTTGTCTGTTCTTATGCGAACTTTTTTTTTCGAAATTATTCTTAAACGAACTTTCGACCGTGTGTTCTTAAACGAACTACCGACTGCGCCATTTAAGTTTGTGACCGAGCGTTTTGATTAAAACAAAACTTAATCGTTTTTTCTTTTCTTTTTTTTTTTATTATTAATTTATTTATTTCAATTTATATCTTTACATTTTTTATATTATTATTATTTGAACAAAAGAAGCCGCTGTCCAAAGCGAGGCTGCACTTCTTAGGTCAAGAGGAAAATTAGGACTGACTTAATTAATTACATTTTATTTCTATCTAAGCTATGTTCATATATTATAATTGTTTATCTTGCAAAAAATATGTAATTTGAACTTTCTCACGATTTCATATTTTAATTTAAACGGGATGCGCTTGTGTTGGGGGTAGAGGGAAAAGGGTGTAACCATTGTGGATTGGTTTTGCAATGCATGCAAAAATGGTGTGGGAATCCGTTAGGAATTTATTAATGTGCCGTTAGGCAAAGGGGAGTTTCCGGGGAAACGGGATTATGGGATCGGGTGGTGTCTCGGACGTAACTCGTCTTTTTAACTTTTCCAAGTTTTTATACCCGTCGTCAGGCTGTTTACAAACAGTCGAGCTGAACCCCTTAGTAAGCGCTTTGCAAAAATAAATTTTTGCAAAAGATTCCACCCAGCTGTATCGCTTACCTCTTCAAACTCCCTAATCCAGCTTAAAACGTTTCGCTCATCATCTCCGGAGAATTGTGATATGGACTCTTCCATATCCCGAAACGTAAATGCTGACCTAGTTTCTGTATTATAATTAGCGTCTGTATAATGACTTTCATGTTCGTTGTTGTCATCGTCTTGTATGTTGTTTTCGTTATTAATTTGAGAATGAGCAATTAACCGAGCTTGCAGCTCAGCCTTGTTCCCTGTACAATCCAAATTAATACAATTTAACTTTTCTTTTAATTGTTTGACATTTAAATTTAAAATTTCTATCAGTTCCATTTTGGCAAAAATAATTTACAAAATAAACAGGAAATCTTTAAATCTACTCTACTGTTACTACAAAGACAAACATGGATACATACGTCCGGTGTGTCATTGAAAAAAAAAAAAAAAAAAAAGAAAAGATACAATTAATGCTCGCCTGCTCATGTTCACTTTTCTTCAAATTTTAATGGCTTGGGTTTTACTTAGTTTCATTTAGACTTTATTTCTTCATTTAAACCCTTTTTAATTCACTATCCGTGATTAAATTTCACTTTCTAATTTAATCTTTTACTTTCTTTTTTTTATGTGAGAATGGACATGTGGCAATTTGCACTGGACAAGTACTACACACAAAATCACTTTCGCACTTAAACACAAATTTTCGCTGTTTTTTTTTTAAACTCACTCTCCCGGTTGTTACGTAATATTTATCGCGAAAGGGTGCATATGTATGCTGGGTTGACTTTGCATACCTACGAACACGAATAAAAAACCCCCAGTCCATATCCACTTTTGGATAGACGCTTACAGACTCGCCTATCCTCTAATTGGATACTGGAAATTTCGTCAACTTTCGATTTTGTCGGTGGCCTGTTAGTCGTCGCACTTAGCTCGTCGGAGGGTTGGTTCTTGACAACCGAGAATGACTGTGTTACATTTTTTTTTTTTTTTTTTTTCAGGCCAAGTGGATCGAGGTGTTATTATTGTCCGGTATATTTTTGCAAAATTATTTGTTTGCGGAGCCCGAACCTTGCGTCACCCTTAAGATGTTTTTTTTTCTTAATCTTTATTGGAGATTCCTTTAAATGAAGAACATAGATGGTCGTGTTCTCAGAGTGATAAAATACCCTCCCCTTTGCACTCCGTGAACATATTCACTGATACACCATGACCATAAATTTCACTCTATTGATGAATAGTCCTTTCGGTTGGCCCTACGGCGCGGCGCCCTCTTCCACCCATCGGCGCTTTCCTACAATTTTTTTTGTTTTCTCTTTACCTTGAGCACGAATAAGAATTTTTACAAAAAAAAAACTTACAATACCAAAATGTTGAATTTAAAACCAAGAAAATTTACTGAGATAATCTTCTCGAACTCGATACTTTTTAACTCAAATTAAATTTCCTTCTTATCTATATATCGCTTATTTAAACTATTTCAAAAAAAGTAAGCAAAATACTGTTAAATGTATACTCGCCAAATAACCGCAACTGTCGTAAATAAAATTTTGAAAACTTTTCACAAGTATGTATCTATTTTAATTTTATTTCATAATCTAATCGGGGACGTTATGTAAGGATAACTGGGCGAGGATGTATCAAACTTTTTTTTTTTTTTTTTTTTTTTTTTTTTCGTTTCATACTTTTTAATTAACCTCTTTAAAATTTAAAAGAAAGGTACTTTATTTATCTATTTCTTAACCAACTACTAAATAACAAAATCTACTTTTATTTTTAAGGGCTCTATAGAAAAGAACTTAAGAATTCAAAATATCTACAATAATTTAGTTTTTTTTTGTTTAATCTTTTGTTGAATTTTTTTTTATATATTAAAGTTTCTTTCCGTACTCTCTCACTTTATATAATCAAGTTTATTGCAATTTTTATTTTTCTATTGCATTTCATATTATGTCACTCTTTCTCCCAAAAGAAAAACGAATAGATGTACCCTCTAAAATAAGGGGTTCTTTTCTTTGCGATCAACCAATAGTACGTCTCAAATATGTTTACAATAATAATATTAATAAATAATAACAAAATGAATAGTGGCACTCACCCAAAACTCCTCGAAGCTGTGCACAACTCCTCGCAGTTTAAAGATGACCTGTGGATAAGGTTATTCGTTCTTTTTTTTTTATTATATACATTGACACCGAGGGCTATCGTAATCCTTTCGGATGTACGTTCGCATATTACTTATTCTTTCGTTTTTTTTTTTTTTTTAATTTTTCGTTTTCTTTTAGGCACTTTCATAAAATTTACAATACTCAGATTACGAAAAGTTAGCGCGATAATTCAAAAATTGCCAGTACGGGCTTATTCTTCACTGATATTGGAATATAAAAATTAACGAAAAATTTATTTCTATACGATTCGACAATTCTACTTTCTCCTTTTTTTTTATAAACCAATACCCGACCTTTAGGATTTTTCGACTATCGGCACTTATTACTACACCGAAACCGACTGCTTTTAAATTCTTTTCTTTACACTTATTTTTGCTTGAGCCTTCTTTGATTTCTTCTTTCTTTCATTCTTTCTTTCTTTTAATAAAACTACAACTACTTTTTTATTCTTTATCACTCTGATTTCCTACTTGTATTTTCTTTTTTTTTTATATAATAAATCATGTATCTATTTTTGTTCTTTTTTTCTTTAATAGTCTCAACTTTTTTTTTTTTTAAATATAGGTATCTATCTTCTTTAATTTTTTTATGAAACTAGGTTACTAAACCATTTTTGTTTCTCACTTTGCATTTTCCTTTCTTTTTTCTGATATCGTTTATTCTCTTTCGCGTTTTATCGGGTTTAAATTCTTTTACTATGCATCCTTTTCTTAAGATACTTTTTTTTTTGTTTGCCGTTGATACAAAAACATAAAACCAACACACACTTAAACGTTAGTACCGGTAGGTAGGAGAAGGGAAAATGGAGCGTTTGCGTTATATTCCTCTGGAAAAAAGTTTCCTAAACTAATATGTATCTGTTTGCGCATTTACCTCAAGCGATATTATTGGTTATTATTGTAGATCGCTTGTGACATCGACGCAATGAAAATGGAACCATTGATCACATCCATCGCACTGCACCATATCGGATGTGTCTGGTTCTTGGCAGCTTTTGCAATGGTTTTTGACTTTTGTCGACGACCGACGCCAACGTAGTATTGTTCTTTTGCGAGTGGAATATTTTGTTCGATTTTGACTATATGTGGGATCCTTGGTGGAATCCCGACTCGGTTTGCTAGGGGAATAAAATGACCACACGTCACATTCGGTAATATTAAAATGTTTATTGAATATAAACTAAATTTCTACTTCTTAAATAATATAATGAGGGCTCGGCGACGACGCACTACGTTAAACGACCGACTTCTTTCGTTATACAAATCCAACTGAACTCTGGTGTACAATGGTTAGGCAAATAGGCAAACTTAAACAAAAGAGGGACGCAATTCTGTTTTGGTGTGTCTGTCCGGTTTGTCGTCGTTGCTCGTTTTGAATGTCTGTGTAAATCGTTCGTACTTGTCTGAGTGCGTGTGTGTTGTCGTGCAGCCAAACCCCTATCCCACAATCGGCTACCCTGACAACTCATTCGACCCGAATGACCGGTGCCATGGTTTCATGTTTTCCGCTATGGTGTTTGTCTTGTTGGGACCTTCGACTTCACCCACTTTCTCTACATCGTATCTTCCGTGCTGTCGTTTCCCGGTTACCTTGTAGGGTCCAAAAAATTTCGGTCGAAGCTTCATGCTGGTTCCGAACTGCGTACGCTTGATGGCCACGAGTTCGTTCAGCTGGTATCCTCTCTCTGGGACACGTTTTCGGTTGAAAGACTTCCTATTTTCGCGCTGGATATCAGCAATATTCTCGACGACTTCTTGGCGCATGGTTTCTCGTTCGGAATCCATCTCTTGAAGGTTGATTTCGTCTAAGCGTTCCCTAAGGTTCGGGCATCCGGGCGTCCGCATTTCAAGACCCGTTAATATCCTGAAAGGGCTAAACTTTGTGCTCCTTGTTGGTGAGTTGTTGAGCACCTGCTGTACCCGCTCAACGTGCTTATACCAGCTTTTGGAATCTCCCATGTTTGCTTTTGCTATCATAGGAACGATGACCTTATGGATTCGCTCTACTTGCCCGTTTCCCCGAGGGACTCCCGTTGCAATCAGCAGATGTTGGATTTCCTCTTCTTTGCAGTAGTCCTCGAATATTGTTGCTGTAAAAGCTGTTCCGCGATAGGATATTATCCGTCTGGGGTTTCCAAATATCATGGCTTGTTTCTTTAGCCGATCTACCACCTCTGCTGCTCCCGTACTCTTCGTGGGATAGAGCCACACGAATTCGGAGAACGCGTCAACCACTACCAGAATGTGGTTATATTGCTTATGAGTTTGCTCCATTGGTCCAACGTGGTCTATATGGAAAGTTCCTAGCGGCTTATCTTCTTTGTCGATTGGTTGCAGTAATCCTTCCTTTTTTCCTGCTTTGGACTCTGTGATAATGCACTTGACACAACCTCAAAATATCTCCGTGATTTTCCTCGTTAACACTGGTATGAAGTACATTTTCTCGACGGCATCCTGGGTTTTCTTGATGGAAAAATGTCCCTGCTGATGCGCGATACTTATGAGCTCCTTCTCCATTGCCGTTGGTACCACAATCAATTCCTTTACTGGGTCTTTGCACAAAACTGCTGCCTTCATGTAGAAATCTTCGTAATTGTCTTTGCTGAGAATTGTACATACGGCCCTTATCCAATCATCTTTGAGCTGGGCTTCCCTTATTCTGTGATTAAGCGAATCCTCGATCAGCAGACAGGACACTATGCTCAACGCAAGTGGAAAAAAGTTTCCTAAACTAATATGTATCTGTTTGCGCATTTACCTCAAGCGATATTATTGATCATTATTGTAGATTTGGGAAATTAGGGTAAGTGATAGAAGCATTTGATGCCTACCGATCAAAGCGTCTCTTCTAAGCTACATGCCGTTTGCTACAAAAGACTTTAACAATTATTTTGAATGCGAATTCAAATCATTGGAAAAGTGTTTCTAAAACTTATGTGTACCTGTTTGCACATTAACCTACATGCCGTTTGCTACAAAAGATTTTAACAATTATTTTGAATGCGAATTCAAATAAGTGGAAAAAAGTTTCCTAAACTAATATGTATCTGTTTGCGCATTTACCTCAAGCGATATTATTGATCATTATTGTAGATTTGGGAAATTAGGGTAAGTGATAGAAGCATTTGATGCCTACCGATCAAAGCGTCTCTTCTAAGCTACATGCCGTTTGCTACAAAAGACTTTAACAATTATTTTGAATGCGAATTCAAATAATTGGAAAAGTGTTTCTAAAACTTATGTGTACCTGTTTGCACATTAACCTACATGCTACATGCCGTTTGCTACAAAAGATTTTAACATTTATTTTGAATGCGAATTCAAATAAGTGGAAAAAAGTTTCCTAAACTAATATGTATCTGTTTGCGCATTTACCTCAAGCGATATTATTGGTTATTATTGTAGATCGCTTGTGACATCGACGCAATGAAAATGGAACCATTGATCACATCCATCGCACTGCACCATATCGGATGTGTCTGGTTCTTGGCAGCTTTTGCAATGGTTTTTGACTTTTGTCGACGACCGACGCCAACGTAGTATTGTTCTTTTGCGAGTGGAATATTTTGTTCGATTTTGACTATATGTGGGATCCTTGGTGGAATCCCGACTCGGTTTGCTAGGGGAATAAAATGACCACACGTCACATTCGGTAATATTAAAATGTTTATTGAATATAAACTAAATTTCTACTTCTTAAATAATATAATGAGGGCTCGGCGACGACGCACTACGTTAAACGACCGACTTCTTTCGTTATACAAATCCAACTGAACTCTGGTGTACAATGGTTAGGCAAATAGGCAAACTTAAACAAAAGAGGGACGCAATTCTGTTTTGGTGTGTCTGTCCGGTTTGTCGTCGTTGCTCGTTTTGAATGCCTTGTTCGTTGTCGTTCTAGAAGATTGACTTGACGAAAAATATTCGTTATTATACATATTTTGGCGGCGGGCATGTTCATACATTGTAGTCGGGTGGAGGTGGGGTGATGGTGCCATGATAGAAATGTGCTGCCAAGTTATTCAGCTTGTGTGATCGGCGGCGTAAACAACTACATTATGTATTAAAATGAATTTGTGATAATCAAATTAGCCCACTGTGAACAAACTGGCCCTTAGAAGGCTACAACATCATCTAACTGATGAGCCCGACTATTGTACCTGGGCGAAAGGCAATAAAGTGGAGTAAGGCTCACTAAAAATTATATTTAAAAATACATAACTTAAATTTTTTAGTCAATGGAACTGAAATCCGCCAATAAAAAAATAGCCGAATTAGAAACGTCAAACATGTGGCAGTTTTGAGATCCGTTCCTTTTGTAGAACGTTCTTCAATCCGTTAAACGTCAAACAAAACGGAAAACTGAACTGCGAAAATTCGAAAATAGGAGGTTTTGGTATTCGAACGAAAATCAGATAAGCCGGTTAAAAGAATATTGTTCGGGTAAGAGTTGTTTGACCTGAAGCATACGAAAGTGTACTTAAGGCCACGATTATACTTCGGACTCGGAGTTTTTTTTGTCTTTTGTTAACTACATCCATTCTTGCCTTAAAAAAAAAACAATATTTATATCGTGGCTTCCGAGCTTATTTAAAAAAAAAACTTAACTGTTTCTATGATTCGAGGATATTCTGTGTTAGAGATATTTCCATTTAGGAAATCTATGGGTTTCTTTTTAGTAGTGGAGTGGATGGTGTTGTTATAGATTGCAACTGCGTTCAGCACTTTATTACGTAAAGTATCCTTGTTATTTTTACCAGCAGAAAATGTACGAATATGTTCATTCAAAGTCGAGTGAAACCTTTCTATATCAGAGTTACCTGTTTTTTGATATGGGGTTGTGATATGTAATTGGACATCTTTCTCTTTAAGAAATTCTCTAATTACTAACTAAGCTGTTTCTCCATCGGTAACAATTTTGTCTGGGGATCCTAACGTATGCATATCCTGCCTCATGGAGGATATCCATGGCTTCTTCTAAGCTTTTAGGGACTCTACAAGTTAAAACTCCTTTCATTGGTTCAGGGATTTTGTTTTTGAAAAGGCGTAAGGCCATTTCGCAATTCTTTTTTATTTCCACTGATGCCATGATGCCTCTTTCAAATTTTGTCTTATTATTTAGACGTCTAAGATATATTTTTATTCTGTCGTAGAAATTTTTGCAGTTGTCAATGAATTGAGTACTCCTCAATTCATCGTATAGTTCCTCGACTGATTTCTTATCGCTGTGCAAAGTCTGTAGCTGGATAACGCTTGGAATATATATATTTTGACTTTTACTCCTTAGCAATTTAGACGTGGTACGGCGAGTAGCCTAGTAAACCTTGACCCAAAAGCGAGTAGCTCTTTAGGGCGTCTATATTACTATAATTATATCAAAAATTGGTTTGACTCCAGCGAGTTGCTTAATTAAGTGAAACACAATCTTTGAATGTAGAATAAGAAGTGAGTGTTTTAATTTTATTCTTCTCTTTTTATACAAAATTTGTCAATAAAATAATGCCTGTATTGGTATTCAACAATACTTCGATATTCAATAAGAATTCCCATAAAATGCAGCATCAGCATAATAGCCATGCACTTCAAGTGTTTTGGGCTAGCTTGCTTATGATGCATATTTTACTACCATAGGTCAGCGACCCTTAATTATGTTTGTTTTTCTTCAATCACTGAAAGTGTTGTTGTATATTTGGTGTCATATTATATAGCTTGTGCACTGAAGGTGCCAGTTGAACTATATGAGCATTTATTTATAGCTATATGCACAATGCACTGAGTGTGCCAACGGAAATATGAATGTTGTATTGTTTGTGCTTTGGCTTTGCTATAGCTGATCATGAAATGTAATGCGATGGGAATATGGATATTAAACATCGAAACAGGTTGAATGTTGTAATGATTGTTTTAAGGTTTGAGGCAATTAATTAAGTGATCGCTGGTGCGATCCCTTCACAGCTGAAATACTGGTACATGATTTTCTTTATATCTTCCCAGCTTGATACGTTATTATTTATTTCGATGGCTTCTCTAGCCTTCCCTACGAGCCTACTTTTTATAATATCTAGAAAAATAAACTGACTGTCCGAATCAAATTTGGCTAACGAGGGCTGTACCCTGTCTAGTAAGTCTATGAAGCTGTTTATGTTATCTAGATTCCCATTGAAGATGGGAATACTATTTAAATATTTGATGGGATCTAAGTTTAATGAAAGTAGTGTTCTTACTGCTGTGTTGTCTGTATTTGCTGCCGCTCTTGCTTCTGCTGGGTCTGTCATTTTTGGGCTCTTTGTATGTTTTGTTGAAAGAGTCTTAAATAATTTTATTAGTTCTTCTTCTTCTCTGTCCATTCACTTATTTTATAAAATTTAATCGCACTTATATCGTTTTTTTTTTTAATGGTATATTGCAGCGCACTGTTTTTTTTTTTCACAAACGCACTTTATTCTTTCGTGTTCCAAAATGAACTGATTTCTTATTCGAAACTTTTTGATTTTGTAATTACGTAAACACTAATTTCTTGTTCGATTTTTTTTTTATTTTTCACATATGTTCTTAAGCGAACCACTTTGCTTGTTTCTTAATCGAAACTTTGACCGACTGCGCCATTTATATCGTGGTTTCCGAGCTTATTTAAAAAAACATAACTGTTTCTTTTTTTTTCTTCTTTTATTTTTTTTTTTATTATTTATTATTTTTTTTTTTATTTATTTATTTATTCTGAGCACTTATTCTAACATTGATTTATTAATTAAGTACTAAGGAACAGGCCGCCGTCTTCAGCGTCGCTGCACATTTCGATTAGCTTGTTGGATTAAGACTAACTTAAAATCTATTATGAATTCTTCCACCAGGTATCGGAACAATGCAGCTTGAAAACAATTCCCATGAGAATGGAATGCAGTTGTTTTCAAAGTATTCATATTTCATTTGCGTCAGATGAAATATGAATATTATTTTATATTTATTTGTAGGCTAGATAGGGGAAAGGGGGTGTATCCGTTTAATATTATGTTTTGCTAGATAAACAAAAATGGTGGGAAACCGTTATGGCTTTGAAAAGAATGCCGTTAGGCAAAGGGGCGTGTAAAGGGTAACGGGATGTTGGATATAGGTGGAGTGTCAGACGTAACTCAATGTTAAAAAGATCACCAAATAGACCAACATTTAAGGTGTCACCTTGCACGGATAAAAAAAAAACCAATATCCAAACCTTTCATTAAAACCTCTTGTCTTGTTTTAAAATCATTTATTTTGAAGCCAAGCTTGCTGAAATAAAATATTTATCTTTATAGCGGTGTTCAAAATTTTAGACCAAGAATGACACATGTTTGGAAAGGGAACACCCCGTCGATTCTAGTGCCTTTCTTTATTTTTCTAAAAAAGTTTGAAGTAGAGTTAAATATATAAAAAAGAAGTGAAGCCGATGCGCTGGAATTGGTGTAAATGATGAAATCTGCACCATGTTTGCTCTTTGAAAATTTCCTTATAAATACAAATTGTAGGAGTAGGTCTTATTCCTGGTTCTTTTGTAGTAGTGGGTATGGCTACACTGATTGTAGCAGCACTTCCTTTCAGCAACGGTAGTACTCTCACTCTCTCTTCTCAATCAACGACAATGCAGCTTTGTTTACCTCTTTGCCGCGTTTATGCTGTCCTGAGACCGCAGTAAACGTTGAACAAGCAGGCGAACAAAGGTATAAATAAACAACAACACTCGTGAGCAAAATTCAATGAGCAAAGCTTTGGTTTTCTCTTTGTTGCGCTTATGCTGTCCAAAGACCGCAGTTAACGTGGTGCAAGCAGAGAACCACAGAAGGAGAACAAAACAACCAAAATAAAATAGCAGCAAAAGTGGAAAATAAAAAATGCTCGCTTTAATTTTAAATAAATAATAACAAACAAATTTTATTTTGAATTGCAATTAAGAAAAGGAACACAAGAATATTTCAATTAATTGTTTTTTAAAAAGTAAAAAATATACTAATGGTGGCAACCATGAACTGTGTTGAACAAATTTTAAATTATGCGGTTCGTGAACCGCAGTAAAAGAAAATAAGCTAAACGCTGAGAGTTGGCAAAATAAGCAATTAATCTCAAACCTTTAATTTGATACTTTTCCAAGGACGGTAACGCTCAGAAACCTTCGCTTGACGAAATACCAAATGAAAGTGATTTGCTGGCATTGTGTTCTGTCTTTTATACAAATCGAAAAGAACTTTTTTCAACACAAAACCTTCAACAGCTGTTTGATTCCGAATGCGTATGTGCATGTTAAGGGCCCAGCCCATAGAATCCGTTGCGTCCGTTGCGGTGACGGAGCCATTGATGTTGCCGGATGCGACGGATTGAGGTAGTCCAATGAATGCGTTGACGTTCACATAATAACCAGTTGAAATTCAAACACACTCACATAACTACTTAAAATTCAAACACACACACATAACAACCGCTTGAAATTCAAACACACACATAACAACCACTTAAAAGTCAAACACACACAAAAAAAGTTCCTGTCAACGCATCTGCCGGAGAGAAAAAGTTAAAAGTTTGGCTACTCTGTCCGTTGCGTCCGACGCTTGCGTTGCTATTGGGCCAGTTCCCATAAGAAAACATGTATTTTATCGAGCTGTCAGTTGAATGCGTCGCCACAACGGACGCTACGGATTCTATGGGTCGGGGCCTTAAGTTAAAAGCTATTCGGTATTCGGACTACACGCAGTTAGTGGTGCCAAATAATTACTTCTATACTATACTTCTATCAAAGTTGAAAATGGTATTTAAACAATGCAATTATTTACATAAGGAAATGAAATGAAGAGAAAATTATTTAAAATAAAATAATGTTATAATGAAAAAATAACTTGTAAATTGAATGAATAAATTGATAGTTAGGTAATTTTGAAATAAAAATAAAATTGATGTCTTCTAAAATGAAGTTCATAACACAGTGTATTCACCGTCAAATCTCAAATGTTTAAGCTTTTTATAAATAAAAAAGTTATAAATTGAAAAAATGATCGATAAATATTGACAAAAATATCGATATATCTTAAAAATAATCGATAAATCCTAAAAATGACCGATAAATCTTTGAAAATTATCGACAGATTTTTAAAAACATCAAAACGTCTTTAAAAAATTGTATCGATAAATCTTGAAAAAAAATTATCGATATATTTTTAGAAAAAGATCTAAAAATCTTTGAATTTGTTGAATGTTTCTTTAAAATCAATGAAAAAACGATCAAACAGACAGTTTTATTTTAATCCAAATACATAATATGAGTAGTTATTGCACTAAATTAGCGATATTTTGAGAAAGATAATAATTTCATTTCTTCGCAAGAAGCCCTTAAAATAAAAATATTAATAAAATTCTATTGAAAGTCTTGCAGTTTTTTCGCTGACTGTGTATAATGTTAGATAATATGTATTTAATAATAATTAAAATAAAAAAACTAATAGTTTTGGTAAAGAATCAAAGGGCACGGTAGTGCCCAGCCAAGTTCGCGGCACTACACCCTTTTTACAGGAACAAACTCAGGCGATTTTCAACCCCCCTCTAACTTCAGTACCAATAAAGTCAGAAACTTCAAATTCGGAGTATTTGCTGAACTGATCAAACACAGGTGGCTCACCAAATTTCAACTCTTTAGCATTAGTAGTTCCCAAGATATAGGACTTCAAAAATCGCAAAAACCGTAACTGACTGACTCACTGACTCACTGACTTACTGACTCACTGACTCACTGACTCACTGACTGACTGACTCACTGACAGATCATCAAAATTATGGAGCACTTCCCGACATCGTAGAAACTTGAAATTTCGCAAAACGGTAGGCCTTGTGGTACATACAAAGGAAAAAATCGAAAATCTGCAATTTTCTATTCAGGGGGCGTGGCATCCACCCACTTTTTTAAAAACTCTTATAAATTATATGGAGCACTTTGGATTGCTGTAGAACAATGAAAATTGGTAAGTTGGTAGGGTTTGAGGTACTAAGAAAGAAAAAAAATGAAAAATTGGAATTTTCCATACAGGGGGCGTGGCATCCACCCACTTTCTTATATATTCTTATAAATTATATGGAGCATTTCCGATTGTTGTAGAACGATGAAAATTGGTAGGTCGGTAGGGCTTGAGGTACTTGGAAAGAAAAAAATTGAAAAATTGGAATTTTGCATTCAGGGGGCGTGGTATCCACCCACATTCTTAAAAATTCTTATAAATCATATGGAGCACTTCCGATTGTTGTAGAACGATGAAAATTGGTAGGTCGGTACGCCTTGAAGTACTTAGAATAAAGAAATCGAAAAATTGGAATTTTCAGTTCAGGGGGCGTGGCATCCACCCACATTCTCAAAAATTCTTATAAATTATATGAAGCACTTCCGATTGTTGTAGAACGATGCAAATTGGAAGGTTGGTATGCCTTGAAGTATTTAGAAGAAAACACAATCGAAAAATTGGAAGTTTCAGTTCAGGGGGCGTGGCATCGACCCACGTTCTTAAAAATTCTTATAAACTATATGAAGCACTTCCGATTGTTGTAAAACGATGAAAATTGGTAGGTCGGTAGGGCTAAAGTACTAAGAAAGAAAAAATTGAAAAATTGGAATTTTGCATTCAGGGGGCGTGGCATCCACCCACATTCTTAAAAATTCTTATAAATTATATGGAGCACTATCGATTGTTGTAGAACGATGAAAATTGGTAGGTCGGTAGGACTTGAAGTATTAAGAAAGGAAAAAAATCGAAAATTTGGAATTGTCCATTCAGGGGGGGGGGGGGGGGTTGCCATCCACCCACTTTATCAGAATTGCTATTAATTTCACCCGGAAAAATAAATCTTTGCAAAAAGGAGTGAAATCACAACAAAAACATAAATGTTAAAAAAGGAGCCAAGTTCTTATGTGTACAAGAAACCTGTGCGTAAAAAGTCAGCCAAAAAAAGTAATGAGATCTAAAATATATGCCAAGTTTTAAGTTCATGAAGTTTAATATCAAATATCTTAAGAAGAGTAATATCGAAACAATTCCAAATCATGACAGAAATTTGGTAGTTAATGATTACTGATTAAAATTTGGTGGATTTACTTGGCAAGTTTTCTCTTAAATACTTACTTAATCACAAATTTAAAATGTATGAAAACTTGACCAGTGAACCCACCAAATTTTAATCAGTAATCATTAACTACCAAATTTCTGTCATGATTTGGAATTGTTTCGATATTACTCTTCTTAAGATATTTGATATTAAACTTCATGAACTTAAAACTTGGCATATATTTTAGATCTCATTACTTTTTTTGGCTGACTTTTTACGCACAGGTTTCTTGTACACATAAGAACTTGGCTCCTTTTTTAACATTTATGTTTTTGTTGTGATTGGTATTACTTTAACGATCGCTAGAACAAAAGTTCGAATTAATTACCATTTCACCAACTTCAAAGTCTTGATAGTTGAAAGAAAAGTAATTATTATGTATGTATTTAGAAAGTATAATTTGACGAAAAGAAATTTTTCATAATTTCCTTAAAGCAACGAAAAACTTGACTTCAGTTCACAACCTTGTGCCCCAAAATAACCTTAAACTATTTTTAAACGTGTGTTGAATAAAATTCTAATTTACAAAATAAGGTTGAACTTTAGATACTATTGATATTGATATTGATATTGATATTGATATTGATATTGATATTGATATTGATATTGATATTGATATTGATATTGATATTGATATTGATATTGATATTGATATTGATATTGATATTGATATTGATATTGATATTGATATTGATATTGATATTGATATTGATATTGATATTGATATTGATATTGATATTGATATTGATATTGATATTGATATTGATATTGATATTGATATTGATATTGATATTGATATTGATATTGATATTGATATTGATATTGATATTGATATTGATATTGATATTGATATTGATATTGATATTGATATTGATATTGATATTGATATTGCTGTTGATATGATGTCTTAGTGATTAAAACACATACCAATACATAAATACAAAAGACCAAGCTATCAGGCATTAGTAGTAGAGAAAGAAGAAAAAACTCAAAGAAAAAAGTAGTAAACAATGATGACTTCTTTTCCTTTGATATACATACATATATGGAACTCTTATCTGTGGTGAAACCTTTGTTTTCGTTAAAAATTATCTAATTTCTTTGTATAAAAATATTTGTATTAATAATATTAAATTGCATGACGTGTTAACCTAAAGATGTCCCTATATGTTTTGCTGTTAATCTAAGATACATGCGTATTTGTTTTGTGCCCCACAAAAATATTAAAAACGGATGTCCTCCTATCGAATTTTAATGTTAAAAAAAAAAAACGAAACGCTATATTAAATTAATGTTTTTTTGATTTAATTAGGAAAATTTGGCGAAGTTAGATCAACATTTTAAGAAGTAGGCCTATGATGTGAAGAATACAATTCAAATCTACATAATATTGTTTTTATGTTGTGTTTTTTTTGTTATAAATTAGTTGCCATTATTATATTAGAACAAAAAAATGTTTGCTGAAAAATTAACTAATTGCTATACGTAGAATAATTAAAAAAAAAAAAATAGCGCATTGCGACAATGAGACTGACTGAGATTATTTTTCAAAATTTTTCCACTCAGAAAACCTGTGAGGTTTAAATTTAAGAAAAATAATTGCTGAATGAAATAATAAAACACGTAGCAAGTTTTTTTATTTCCAAAATAATAATATGTTATATTTTAAAAATAAAAAACAAAAAGTAAAATTTTATAAGTGTTTTACATAAATGTAATGCTTTTTTTGTTGTTCGTAGCTTTTGTTAATTTGAAATTAAAAAAAAAAAACACAAAAAAATGTAAGAAACAAACAAATGACAATGTTTTAAATGTACCTTATTCCAAACTTTTCACATTTTTATAGTCAATTATATTTTTTTTTCTCTTTCTAACATTTAATGTAGACACCTTAGTATTTAAGTGTATAATATAATTATTATTGTATTCGTATTAATATAACCATTATACACATTGTAGAATTATACATTATATTAATATATTAAATATATATCTAATATAGGTCATTTTTATTTATAAACAAATTATTTTATATTGTGTTGATATAAACACTAATGATAAACTATGTAAATGTATGATTTATAAATTAATTAATTTCAATTGTTTTAAAAACATTTTATGTATGATTGCAAAAACAAAAAGATGAAAATATAGACACATTCAATGTAATAAAGTTATTTTATTTAAAAGAGAAAACAAAATATCAGACAAAACTATGTAAAGATAAAATACTTCAAAGTGTGTATAGATGTGGTAATATAAACCAAGACTTCAAAGTTCAAGATATAAATAATTATGTTCATACACATGGAAATTGACACAGTTAAATAAATTACTTAATGTAAAGTGAAAATATTTTAATAAAAGTTAACCTTGTTCTTTAATGATTACTCTTTTCCTACCTTAGAACTAGGTAAGCTGATATGGGTTTGATGGTCAAGCGTTCGTTCAAATCGAGTCACCTATATTTAATGGGGCTAAGTCCTTTATGTCAAGCCAATAAAGGTTTAGACATTAAAGATTTGTCATACATAATAAAATCGCCGTTTTTGGCTCGCCTTTGGCTAAACTTTTTGTTTTCATGAAATCGAATAATTTTCATAGGTAACAAGTGCGGTTAATAATTTCTTAAACAAATACTCTTCATTATTTTCTTCAACATGTATTTCGAAAAAAATGGCGGGCAAACGTATAATTTACAAAATAAAAAAGAAAAAAATCTACGAAATTTGTCCTTTATGCGTAACGTACGATTCATAACCTGCTGTTTGAGTGGAGAGATTTTTAATTTTCAAACAAGTTACCATAACAAGTGCTGACAATATGCATATTAACAGCGATATAGCAGCAGCAGCAGATGAAAACATTGATGTCGTCACACAAATTTCTGGAATTTTTCTATTTGAATATAATTTGATTGAGTCGGTAGCATAAGCATCGTGACCATCTTCTTCTTCTTGCAAAACTCGTAAAGATTGAAATAAATTGATATTTTCAGAAAGTGAATTATTTGTCTGCGGCTTAGGAGTTGATTTCAAGACATCACGCTTAGAAATAGCTTTTAAATTCCTCCAGTGACAAGGCTGGCTCTGAAAAAAAGGGTTTGTTAATTAATTTTTTTTTTCTTAAATACTGAGTTTTTAATTTTAAATATTTGATATTTTCATTTTTATTTTATAGCAAAGGCATGAATGGACTTCAAAACTATATTCTATACATCTGGGCTGTGGTGGTAAGGCAAAACCAAAAAATTTATGTTAAATGACTTTGTTTTTTGCTTTTGTTCCAGATTAAGGTAATTAATGTATGAAGAATTTTGAAAAACTCTGTTGTGGGACGTATTGGAGAAATTTTATTTGCAGTCAGTTATAAAAATTGAGAATCGTTTTTCTAAATAGAAATGGTTACATAAAGTTTTCACCTTGAAACGAGAATTATAAAATTCTGAAGGTTTTTAAAAAAGAAAGGCTTTGGTGATAGTAATGGAACTAAAAGCGAATCACCTTAACATCTTGGATGGTACGTGATAAGAAGAAATTTGGGACGCACATAAATTGGCTTGAATTCAAATCAGTTTTTCATAGAATATTTTAAAAAGTGTAATTTCGTTCTCGATTGGATATTGGAATTGTTCCATTCCTATCGAATGTGGAAAATTTGGAGTAGAAGGAGTGAAAAAGGAGTAACTCCGAACGTCCAAACGAAAACGATATACAATCCCAGGTTCGCAACACAAACACGTCATTATACCAAAGTCAATATTTTTTTTTACACTATCCGATCTTTGCTGGAGAGGGCTTAGTACAAGCAACATCTTGCGACCAAAGAATTACCAAACTCTTAAACTTAAACTTAAGTGCTCATGAGGCTCATCACTTAGTGTAGTGTTAGTAGTCAGTAAGCAACAAACTACTTAAGACATACACTATACAAATTAAAATTAAAAACAATAATTATAAAATAAAAAAATCCAATGACATTGAAAAGATTAACATTTACAAACATTTAAGAGCGGTGTAGCTTTGTTTCTATTCATACTATTACTATTCTATTCTTATTTAGTTAAGGCTAGTACAATATAATAAATCAGGTGCCTCAATAACGCCCGTTTAAAGTTGATGAATAACTACAATATCATTATTGATTTTCCTTTGTGTTAAAGTTTGAATTTGAAGAAGCTTAATCCGGTGTACGTAAGGAGGAAGATTATAAAGATCGGACCACGGTAGTCCTTTCAAGGCGAAACGTATAAAATTACCCTGTACTGCTTCTAGTCTATTCTTATGGACATCGTAAAAAGAAGTCCAAATTGGGCACACGACGCACGTACTTCCTAAGTATGGATGGATACTTCGAACCTTGAATCAGATACCCATTTGGGAATTAAAAGGTAATAAAGTTGCATACAAGCTTTGACCCTTCTCTATTTTTATTCTTTTATTTTTGGAATTTTAGATGGATGAAAAAAAGGTCCTAAGAACAGTACAGCCATTGCCAACGCGATACACCCGAAAGCTACAAACAAGATATGTACTTGTTTAAAACAAAACTAGTACAGGAAATTTAGTCCAAGTTTTATTTCCTCATATCTTAGAGATATCAACACTGTTGATAACGATGTAATTCGACAAGCCCTGCACTCCATCAGCATCAATCCGTTACTGATAATCTGGATTGACTCCATGCTTCAAACAAGACTTATAAATGTAGAAATGGGTAACACCAAGTTAAAAGTTAGAACATGCAGAGGAACTTCACAGGGTGGAGTCCTATCTCCTCTGCTTTGGCTCCTTGTCGTTTACCAGATACTAGTTGAAATAAGTATGAGTGGCATCAAGGTCGTTGCATACGCCGATGACATTGTGTTAATGGCCTCGGGCAAATTTGTCCCAACTCTATGCGATCTCATACAAGCAGCGCTCGACAAGCTCAGTAATTGGGCCAATAGTTGTGGACTTAACCTTAACCCACTTAAGACAGAATTGGTGTTGTATACAAGGAAAAACAATATTCCCAACATAAACCCGCCAACATTAACGGAACTCCGCTTCAGATCTCGGGTACCGCCAAATATCTTGGTGCTGTACTGAACCGTAAACTGAACTGGAAAGAGAATATAAAAGAAAGAGAGAAAAAAGCATCAATTGCATTTTACACTTGCAGTCGAATTTTTGGTAAAAGATGGGGTCCCATCCCTAGAACCATTCATTGGATGTACACAGCCATAATAAGGCCAATCCTAACGTACGCATGCTTGGTCTGGTGGCCAGCCTTGGAAAAGGAAACCAATATAAAAACCATGACTAAAATTCAAAGACTTGCATGTATTGGCACAACCAGTGCGATTAGAACCGCACCGATGGCAGCCCTTGAAATATTAATTTCACTAGCTCCGCTCGATCTGTTTACGAAAGAGCTAGCGGCTAAAAGTGCTTTAAGACTTCAGCAGTGTAATAATTGGAAAAGGGGCCACTACGGTCATAGAACTATAGTGAATTTCACTGACATAGACATTCAAACAGACTACGTTACACGGCACATTGATTTCAACCCAGTTGCCATAACAGATATCCCAACCAGGGAACTCTGGAATGAAAACCGGGTCATAAAGGAAAACCATGTTTCGGTCTTTACTGACGGCTCCAAGAGTTTAGAGGGGGTTGGGTACTGTATTTTTGTAAAATTCGCTCAATCGATTCAAAATTTACCGGCCACTTTCAAACATATTGCTAGAACTTATAATTTCAGTGATAATATCAATTGATTCGCAATTCTAAATCCATGGTGGATCTTGCCTAGGTTATGGCATCCCCAAAACTCGGAGCCACTTTCAGATTTAAGAAATCAGATATCCTTCATTTCACTCTTTACATGTTGCACTGTCTTGTTGAAACAACATGTCGAAAAAAAAGATCGAAATCATCGACCGATAGCGGGAACCATCGTTGTTGCCACTAGACATCGTCATCTCTGAAGAAATACGGTGCAATGAGTTCTCAAGGTGGCAGTAAATAAAGCGAATATAAGGGTTTGTTTCACAATGTTTGAATAAAGTTCTGATTAGATATCCGACACATAAAAATTAGCACAGGGTAATAAGTCCATAGAAGAAAAATTCACAATTATTGTCTTATGACCCACCTGAATAAGTAATAAATTCATAAACAATTTTTTATCTGTGAACATATGACCCTGCCTCAGAATTTATGTGTCGAATAACTAATCAGAACTTTACTCAGAGAATGTGAAACAGGCCCTAAATGTAGTAAATATTTTCAGAGAAGAAAGAAAGTTTATTTCTTTACAGGACATTCAAAAATCAAAATATAATCAATAGATGTAGCAAATGCTACTGGGGATTATGGACTAAGGATAAAAAAGAAAATAAACATATTTTAGGATTAAATCACTTACTGGGCACCTTCCATGACACATTCGGACATCACACTCGATATAAAGAGCTGGCGAACCCGTAAATCTAAAAGTCTTCATGTATGCATAGACTTGTGTTTCATATATACCACCATCTGACCAAGATCCTCTGAATCGTGAAATGAGCTTCTCGTTAACAGGGCATCCGTATTCATCTATGAGTTGAATGCGCTTATTTGCTCCATTGTGTGCAAAACAATCATTTACAACAATATCGAATCCCTCTGAAAATAGATTACAATAAAAATGTACCTACTTGGTGTCGAATTCAATCATGGCCTTACGGCCATTAAATTTTTTTCGTTTTTTTTTTTCCACACTATTAGAACCAAACTGGCCAAATGTCAAACATTCAATCTTATTAACACTAATAACGTGTTTCCTAAAAATTTTACATTTGGTTCCTAGCTATAAGATGCCGGTTAGAGCTTTATTAATTTTCTTACCATATTTGCTTCGCATATAAATTATAAGAGTCAACGGATCACCAACACGAACAGGTCCTGTTACACGTGATCCACCAATTCCATATCCGTTTTGAATTTCCATAAAACACTCAGGAGGACTAAGTGTAAACACAACAGGGTTTCCGGTTGCCACCCTGAAATTGAAAGACTGCCAGCTTTTGAAATTGTTTCATAAAATAAAAGTGTTTTCTTATTTCTTAGAAGGACTGCCTTCCTTAATGACACATTTTTGCTGTGATGGTAAGGTTTTAATCAATTATGTTAAAAAATTCTTAAATTTAGTTTTAAAATATTAAGGTATGTACACAAAAAAAAAAAAAAATAAGTCCCCAAAACTTTCATTGGTAAATTATTTACCATTGATTTATATTAAGTTAGATAATGAATAGAAAATCAAATTAGTTTTTGAGTCAAAAAATATGTGATAAAAAAAAAACAATTTGAAAAGAACAACAATTTATGTAAGCCCTCACTGTGTCACTGATGAGCCCGGACGAAACGCCAATTTGTAGGACTAAGACCATTTAAATCTATTTTAAATCAAAAATGTATGTAGTTTATAAGAACTTACTCAACGTCCAGAAACGGGAAGGTTACCGTCTTCCAAAAGTCATAGCCATATTCACAAGTTACTTTGAAATGCTCATCAAATTCTTCTTCGATCAGAGGATTGTATTGTACGCTTACGGTATTCCACATGAAATTCTATGAAAATTACATAAAAAAACATTTAATGATATTATGGTATCGAAATTGATTCTTTAATATGAAATCATATTTACTGATCGGCTTATAAATAATAATTCACTGAAAAAGAATTGGAATTTTTAAATAATCAACATAAGGAGTCGTTAAAATATTCGAACTCACGATTTTTATCGAATATGACATAAAAATATTATACAGAATCCTTATACAATAGGTAGGGCTACTTTTGTCCCCGGTCTCACCTACTGCTTAAATGTATTAATCCTACAAAAGACATTCAGAATTAAATGAAAGATATTTTTTTGAATTTCGCTAAAAAAATACTTTTTATAGGAAGTTTTTTGTTTATTTTAGTCAAAGAGCTTTTAAAAAGCTTTCAAAATTCCGGGGGAATAAACTTTTTTCGGGTGAAATATTTTCTGGATAAAACTCACGATATAGTACAAGTAAAATGGTACGTAGTCTCCCGAATAAAAAAAAAATAGTACTATCATGAAACTTGGTGAAAATGTTTCATGTATTATGAGAATGAAAAATCAGAAGAGTCTATAAAAATATTTCACATGGAAGGGTGTTTTTTTGAGGGGGAGAGGAGAGGAAATTGTGGTGCATCAAACAGAAAAAGTAACTTTGCTGCAACCTAAACATATGACAGATGTTTTTAAAGAAGTTTTGAATGCTGAATTAAATGACATGAAAATCAAGTCGATACGGCCTCCGTGAAAAAAGTTATTGTAATTTTTATGTAAAGATGACTTTATGTTCAGTACAAAAGTAAAATATTACCGGAAACCAGGAGAAAATACTGGTTTGTCGATGAAACTTGGCATCAATGGTTCATTTGTAATGAAAAGTAATAATAAGAAGAGTCTATAAAAATATCTGTGGTTAAAGGGTGTTTTTTTGATGGTTGTGGTGATGGTTGGGGTTATGGTGGGATTATTACCATAAAACCTGTGACAAAAATGGTACCCTCATGAAACTTTATTAAAATGTGCTATGATCTACCAGAATGAAGAATCGAAAGTCTATAAAAATATCTATATGGTAGAATGATGTTTTTAATGGGTGAAGGAAGGTATAATACTTTTTCCAAAAATAAAATTTTTTTCCAAAAACAAATAACAGCCCTTAACCAAACCCACAAAAACACCCTTTCTCCCTTGATATTGTTGTAAACTCCTTTGATTCTTCATTATCGTAGTAAATGAAACACTTCTACCGAGTTTTTTGAGGATACCATCTTTATTTTTACATTTTTTTTTGAAAAATAACCACACACTTCCACCTGTCTTCAAAAAACACACCCTTCCCAGCGAAATATTTCTATAGACTCTTTTCATTCTTCATTCTGTAGCACATTTAACAAAATCTCAGGGGGGTACCATTCTTGTCATAGGTTTTATGGTAATAACACCTCTATTCCAACTACCCAAAAAAACACCCTTTTACAAGAGATATTTTTATAGAATCTTCTTATTATTGATTTTCATGACAAATGCGGCAATGATGGCAAGTTTCATTGACGGACCATTATTTTAAACTGGTTTTCTGTAATATATAACTTTTATACTGAACAAATAGTCGTCGTTACATAAAAATGACAAAAACTTTTTTCACGGAGGCCGTATCGTCTTGGTTTTGGTGTCATTTGATTCAGCATTCAAAACTACTTTAAAAACATGTGTCATATGCCTACGTTGTACCAAAGTTAATTTTTCTGTTTGATACACCACAATACCTTATACGGGCTACTACGACATATTCGGAGCTCAGGCCTATAATAAATAAAAAAAAATTGGGTGGCGCAACAGCTCATGGAGAACCAGGGCTCATGCACAACCATTCCTGTGTGCGTGTTTGTTGGTAGGAATGAAATGAGCTCAGACCTATAAGGAGCGGTTAATCCGGCTCCCCGCCCTTGGAGTTATATATATAGGGTCTGGTCCTCCAGGTTGAGGGTCGTGCCGTCGGGGTGACTTCCAGGTCCAGGTCACGTAAAGCTATTTTAGTTGCGAAGCAACAACAAGCCTCGGATACGGACGGATTTACTGTTGATGAACCTAGCAAACGAAATAAGGACAACGAACTTCGGATCTGCACGTGGAATGTTCTGTCTCTCTATAGACCACGTGCAGCCGAACATTTAGCGGAGGCCCTAGACTGCTACAAAGCAGACATCACCGCCATCCAAGAAGTGCAATGGGATGGGCCGGGCAAAAGAAAACTGAAAGACTGCGATATATACAACGGTGCCTGTTACCGACCACAAGTGCAGCGTCTTTTTGGATGTGGATTTGTTGTTAGAGGCAGACTTAGGCAAGAGGTCTTGAGTTTCAATTATGTGAACGAACGCCTCACGACAATCAACATCAGCCTGATATGCGCGCATGCCCCCACAGAGGAGAAAGATGACGACACCTACGAGCTCCTAGACAAGACATATGAGCAATGCCCTAGCTATGACATTAAAATTGTCTTGGGTGATTTTAATGCCAAACTAGGAAGAGAAGACGTCTTTGGTGGCACAATCGGAAGTTACAGCCTGCACGACACCACCTCCGATAACGGACTCAGGCTAATCGACTTTGCTGCGGGGCGAAACGTTGTGGTAGCTAGTACGCAGTTCCCGCATCTCGATATACATAAGGGGACATGGCGAATTCCTGGTCAATCAACCGCCAACCAAATTGACCACATTGCGATCGACGCAAGGCACTCCTCCAGTATCAAGGATATCCGAACGTTCCGAGGAGCCAACATTGACTCGGACCACTACCTCGTTGTAGCCAAGGTAATGCTACCGATATCCAGACCAAAGCCAAAACAGGGAAATACTGTGAGGAAGTTTGACGTCGGACGGCTACAGTCGCAAGAAATCGCCAGGTCCTTTTCCGATCGAGTCTCTCGCGCCCTCCTAACTAGTCCTTTGCCGCCAACTGCAAACATTGAGAACCAGTGGAAAAACTGCCAGGAAGCCATCAGAGATGCCGCCTCTGACGTGCTGGGCTTCGCACGACCATTACAGCGAAACCCCTGGTTCGACGAGGAATGCCGGCAAGTACATGCAGCCAAACAACAGGCATACAAAGCGGCGCTGCATAGAAGGACCAGAGCTGCTCGCGAGCTCTACGAGCAGAAGAGGAAAGAGGAACACAAGCTTTTTAGAAGGAAAAAGAAAGAGCATGAGAAGCACGTGATCGAGGAAAGAGAGGGATGCCACTGCAGGTATGAAGTTCGGAAGTTTTACTAAAAAGTAAAAAGAACCTTCCAAGGTTACAAGCCCCAAACCGAAGCCTGCAAGGACGATCAGGGGAACATCGTGGTGGAATCGCAGTCGGTGCTGAGGATATGGAAAAATCATTTCTGCAAATTGTATAACGGCGATGACGAACCGAATTCCGCTACCATGCAAATTGCACCATTCAACCAGGATGACGTAGGCCAACAATTCCGTCCACCCGATCTTGACGAAGTGAGGATAGCCACATCTAAACTTAAGTCCAATAAAGCAGCTGGAGCTGATGGCCTTGCGGCTGGCGATGAATTGGTTGGGAGTATGCACCAGCTCATCTGTAAAATATGGTCGGAAGAAAGCATGCCCGATGAATGGAACCTCAGTATTGTTTGCCCGATCCTCAAGAAAGGCGATCCTCTGGACTGCACCAACTACAGAGGTATCAGTCTTCCTTATATCGCCTACAAGATCGTCTCTGCCGTACTTTGTGAACGCCTGAACCATTCGTCAACAACCTGATAGGTCCATATCAGTGTGGCCTTAGGCTAGGGAAGACCACCATCGACCAAATATTCGCACTACGGCAGATCTTGGAGAAAACCCAGGAGTTTCAAATCGATACCCACCACCTTTTTATCGATTTCAAGGCCGCGTATGACAGCATCTAGAGAGACGAGCTATATAGAGCAATGTCTAGTTTTGGCATCCCTGCCAAACTCGTCCGTTTGTGCAGGATGACGATGGAGAATGCACGCTGCTCCATCAAGGTCGGCAAAGACCTCACCGACACCTTTGATGTCAAAAAAGGTTTTAGGCAATGCGACGCGCTGTCATGCGACTTCTTCAACATCGTTCTTGAAAGAATAGTGCAAAACTCTCACGTCAACACCAGAGGCACAATCTTTCAAAAGTCCGTCCCATTTCTTGCTTACGCTGACGACATTGACATAATCGGACGAACAAAGCGTGATGTCAGTGGTGCTTTTGTGAGCATTGAGAAGGAAGCCAAGAAGATGGGTCTAACGGTGAATGAAAGCAAAACGAAATATATGCTGTCAACAAGAAAGGACACCCAACACCGACGACGTCTAGGACAGAACGTCACTATAGACAGCTATAATTTTGAGGTGGTCAGAGACTTTGTCTACCTAGGATCCGCTATAAACTCAGCAAACGACACCAGCGCTGAGATCAAACGAAGAACTACTCTTGCCAATCGCTGTTTCTTTGGGCTAAGAAGGCAATTGAGAAGCAAAGCCCTCTCTCGAGCAACTAAACTGTCCCGGTATAAGACTTATCATCCCGGTCCTGATGAATGGTGCAGAGGCATGGACACTGTTAACGGTGGATGAGAACGCGTTAGGCTGTTTTGAGAGGAAAATTCTCCGGGTGATTTTTGGTCCCGTCTGCATAGATGGGGAATGGAGAAGAAGATACAACAACAAACTGTATGGGCTGTACAGCGACACCGACCTAGCCACAAAAGTGAAAAGCCAACGACTGAGATGGCTGGGTCATCTAGAGAGAATGGACACCAATGCTCCGGCCCGGAAAGTCTTTGAATCCAACCCCCTGGGACAACGCAGTAGAGGTGGACAGCGTAAAAGGTGGCGCACGCAAGTGGAAGAGGACCTCAACCAACTTGGCTTGCGAAACTGGAGACAGCTAGCTAGAAACCCAGCCGGCTGGAAGAAGCTTGTTGGTTGAGGCCCTGGTCCACCCCGGACTGTAGCGCCACCTTAAGTAAGTAAGTTCAACTTTGATTGAAATAACTAGGCCTTATTTAACAAAGACAAACCTTACCGTGGGGTTCTTTCTTTTTTCATCGTGAAGCGCATTTTTACCAAGTGTCCCGCATCTATTTAGTTGTATGTAAAATTCAAAATAGTCACTTCCTGTGCCATTAATATACATACAATCTGGGTCATATGCATATCCTATGAATATAATAATTTTATTATTTGAACAAAATGTGTTCATTAATTTTACCTGCTGAGTAAACAAGGCCATTAAAAGAGCCATTAAAACCTATCCTTATCTTCATGTAATCATCTTGGCATTCGGCTTCAATATCTAAATAAAATAAAAAGTAAAATCAAGAGTTTGTTTTTTTTAAATCATTTTAAAAATCGAATTATGTACGTTGTACTCGAGTGCTATTAAATCTTAAATGTTTTTTAGTATAATCCAATTCCCAGTTATCAGGCTTCCAATTTTCACTGTCGTATATTGCCGTGTGATAAGAACTTTTATGCGCTATCGAATTTGCTGCAAAATGCTCCCGTGGAGATAGATGTGTTCTTGTGGGCCTGTATGAAGTTATCGGTACATATCCAGTTGAATCGGTGATATGATCTTCCTGAAGAAATAAATTAGAATTCAAGTTAGTATTAATAATATTTAAATTTCAATTAGAAATGTGGGGAAGAATTTATGTCTAACCTAACCAACTTATTGTGTCTTCCTCACAAACATCAAAGCATTAGACTTGATTAAAATCTGTATTTAAATTTGTGTGAAGGTAAACACAGTTTCAATTTTGTTAAGCTCAAACACTGTACCTAATGTATGAAAAAGAAGGAGAACTTTAAGCAATGCCAACCTTAGTTGTAACTAAAGCTTATCTTAAATCTTGACTTTTTACCAGTCAAATATCTTTTTTCAGTCGAAAACAAAGAAGTCCCTAATCGCACAAAATTGTATTTTAACAAGTTATGACTTGGTTATCTATCAATAGACCAGAACCAAACAAATGGTCTACTAGCAACATTCTGCCGAGTTTTTAACTCAAAGAAATAAGTAACATAAGACATAACATTCATTTTCTTAATTAATATCCCAATTCAGCATTCTGCATCTGTGGACCTACGTGGATGTTATATTTATTTTGAATCTCAAAGTCGCTACATATATGTACATATGTAGATCTCTTAAGAAATTAAATGTAAACAAAAAACTACATTTCATTATTCAACATGGATGATGCCACATTTTGATAGGTACTCAGTACTCACCTTTTGATTTGATTCTGATAATAAAAGTCCAGCTCTCTTTGCAAGCTTAGGAGTTATTGTAGGCGAACTATTCCGTAGTGGAGGCAGCAATGGCAATTGGTTTGTTTTGTTACTTCGACTCGTTACGCTTGATGTCTTACTTATTACAGAAAACTCAGTCGTAGAGTCTATGGGTTCTCCTAAGCATTGTGAAACTAGCTGCAAAAGTATAAAGCAAAAAAGAAGATTACATTTAAGTGAAGATTTGTGAAGATAGTTCTGGCGGGTAAAATTATTGAACAGTTTTCGATTTGTAAGTTATCTACAACTGTAAGTACCAAAACATTGGTAACATGCTTGCAAAAATGAAATCGAAATAGAAAACATCTCGAGAACAGATTGATCTGTATGTTTGCGATCTAATGTTAAGATGTCTGTACTCGAACATCCGGCAATAATCAACGATTTGGAATTTTTAAAAGTGGATGTGATGATATTTAGGATGTGGTTTCAAGTTCAAGTTAATTTATTATAGTTGTTATATGAGTAACAAAAAAAACAAAAAGAGATAATAACTAGAAGCTTTTGCTGGGAAATTAGGCAAAAGCTTGATAAAATTGTTTTTTTATTTTTTCTGATAGCTAAAACATAGTTATATGTTATTCACACAAATTAAAATTATACTCAAAGAAGTTCAGAATAAAACTCAATCTAGTTTTTTATTCACAAGTAGAGCTGATATTACTGAATGGAAAGAATGATGATCAAAGAGGGTAGACAAAAGGATTTAAGAGGATATAAGCGTCTATAAACTCGGTGTGTAGTATATCTCAATACGGCCGTAGCCAGGATGAAATGTATACATTTATACATATAACACTTTTCAAACAAAATCATAAGACACGAAATTTTGATTAAAACAGTACATGTACCTGATTTGAAATGTAAAGATGTGCTTCCCTCTAGTACAGCGATCATACTGCCTCAAAACTTGCGATAAGCTGTCGAAAAAATATTTTTAATAGAAATAAACATTTGAAGTTTTCTTCTATATCTGTTGGTTTTTTGATAAGCAGAAAATTTTTTGGATCACAAAACCAATAATTGATAAAAAACTGCTTTAATATTGAAAGTCAAAATCACTTTCTCGAAGTGAAGATAAAAAATCAATTCGCATTATCGTTAAGATCGACTGCTAATTCTCTGTGGCTTTCAGGCTGACACATTATCAACAGCATTCTGTCATCTGCTGCATTCAATATTTGAAGATATAATTCCTCTGTTCATAAAGGTAGAACTATAATAGTCGGAAGGGCACAGAAGCTAATGTCAAAAACCAACGAAAAATAGCTTTCCGCACCGTCAAAAGGGGAACGCATATCATATGCTTTCCGTATATTCGCTTGTTTTCTTCCAACCATTTAAGTGCCCCTCCGAGCATTATAGTTCTAGCTTAAATCTGTTAAATTCGTTTTTACGTTAAGTTATTATTGCCAATAATATTTTTCTCAAAGATGTAACCCATAACAGAGCTTCTTCCATACCTCTGCAAGGTTGTTTCCGATGCGCAAATTTGAAATTTAATTTTGAAGCAAGGAAATTTTTAGTGTTTTGTCTCAAGTTAAAAATGTGCAAAATTTTTTGGGTGAGCTGTGCTCACTTCAGGTACATCTCAAGTCTAAGTAGGTGGGTGGTTGGTTGGGGGATAGAATCCGAAGAGACACCGTCAAGGACGATCAAGGTAACATGATAGAATTGCAGCTAATAGTGTACATATGAAAAAATAGGAAATTCAAAACCGAGGGACGCGAGACGCGATACTTCTTTAAATAATGAAGAAGGGTCCTGCTATATTGGCAGAAGCATAAACCTTGGCAAATGTGGAGAAGAATGCTTTTGGGTGTTTTGAGAAGAAAGTTCTCCGGGTATTTTTCCCGTCGAACCGACCTTAAAGCAAAGCGTACAGTTCCATGCGAAAACAAAATCAAAATGTTCAAAACAGTTTTCCACCTATTCATAATATTAAAAGCAAAAATTTTCTGCTTTTGCCAAAGCCATCCATTGAGTCAATAACACTTGTTTGCAAAGTATTGGGTCATGGTAGGGTCCTTACAGAAAATACACTTTCTAGACTAATTTTGGTTCGCTGAACACGAAAATGGAAGTTTTTTTTCCAAAGAAGTGTTTTCGAGATATACTCAAAAATCGTTTTCTCAGATACTGGCATAAAAGTCGCTAACGGCTTAGCTAACTTATATAAAATGTATATTTTCTGAATGATCTGATCTGTCTCCTTCCGACAGTGTACTTCTTGAAATTTAATTAGTTATATGAACTCAAAGTTTGAAAAACAAGTATTTTTGAAAATTTCTAGTTTTTGATTGCTCCATATTAGTCCAGTCAACGAAGACTCAAAATCATAAAATAAAAGCAATAAATCATGCTCTCTGGGTTATTATTTTATGTGGTAGGGGTGACCTCCAGGTATAACATACTAAAAGTCCACAGCCCAGGGCCGCGAGCTTTAGGCAGGAGGGGGGTTTAAAGGTCCCCTTTTGTTAGCTTTCGGGAATATTTTGAAAACTAAGCGTTTAAGCGGAAAAGTGTATACTACAAAATGAAAGAATAATAAATTTCCTACAAAAAAAGTCTTATTCGTATTTTCGGTAGGATCAAGGTTAAGAAAGAAACGTGCAGTAGAAAATTCAAAAAATTGAAAAACGATGTTATTGTCTTACAACATCAATGGTTTTTGATCAATTTACTCAGAAATATCGGAAAAAGTAAGTATAATATTGATTCATTCATTGTCATTTCAGTGACATCATGAGAGCAAGTTGAAGTGTACAGAAGCTGGTTGTGTTAAAAATGTCCTTATTTTTTTTTTTTTTTGATGCAGTGTTTATTTTTATATGGGAAACACTCTTTCTTCAAAGTTAAGAAGTACACAGAATATTTCCAAGTAACAGGCCAATACTTTATGAAAGCATTTTTGGACATATCCTAAAAAATAAATTCTTTAGAAGGGGAGTTGTATTTCCCACTCCTTTCTATAAGGGGGACAAATTCCCTAAACGTTGACTGAAAAAAGAAAAATTGCTATTTAAAAATAACGGAAATACTTACAATATTGTGCTACATCTTTTTAAAAGCTTGAAACAGATTCTTTTATTATATAGTCAAATCAAGTTAACAATTTTTGATAAATTCCTTTGAAAACTCAAAATTAATAAAAAAAAATTGAAAACATTTTTTAAATGATTTTTCATTTTTTATTTTACACTATAAAGTAGTAAATTGTCTTCTATAATTTAATCTTGCTGTTAACCTTGAGTCGAAAGCTGAAAACCAGACGGTTGTGGGGTTTCTAGTTTTTGAGAAAATTGAAAATAATGAAAACTTCTTTTTTTTTTAATAAATATTTGTTGAGTAAATGTTACTAAGTGTTTCCGAAATAAAAAAATTATGAAAACTACTTTCATAATTTTCAATTTTCTCAAAAACTAGAAACCCCACAACCGTCTGGTTTTCAGCTTTCGACTCAAGGTTAACAGCAAGATTAAATGATAGAAGACAATTTACTACTTTATAGTGTAAAATAAAATGAAAAATCATTTAAAAAATTTTTTCAATTTTTTTTTTTATTAATTTTGAGTTTTCAAAGGCATTTTTCAAAAATTGTTTACTTGATTTGACTATATAATAAAAGAATCTGTTTCAAGCTTTTAAAAAGATGTAGCACAATATTGTAAGTATTTCCGTTATTTTTAAATAGCTATTTTTCTATTTTCAGTCAACGTTTAGGGAATTTGTCCCCCCTTATAGAAAGGAGTGGGAAATACAACTCCCCTTCTAAAGAATTTATTTCTTAGGATATGTCCAAAAATGCTTTCATAAAGTATTGGCCTGTAACTTGGAAATATTGTGTGTACTTCTTACCTTTGAAGAAAGAGTGTTTCTCATATAAAAATAAACACTGCACCAAAAAAATATAAATAAGGACATTTTTAACACAACCAGCTTCTGTACACTTCAACTTGCTCTCATGACGTCACTGAAATGACCATGAATCAATATATACTTACTTTTTCCGATATTTCTGAGTAAATTGATCAAAAATCATTGATGTTGTAGGACAATGACATTGTTTTTCAATTTTTTGAATTTTCTACTGCTCGTATCTTTCTTAACCTTGATCCTACCGAAAATACGAATAAGACTTTTTTGTAGGAAATTTATTATTCTTTCATTTTGTAGTATACACTTTTCCGCTTAAACGCTAAGTTTTAAAAATATTCTCGAAAAATAACAAAAGGAGACCTTTAACCTCCCGCCTAAAGCTCGCGGCCCTGGGCTGAGGACTTTTAGTATGTTATACCTGGGGGTCACCCCTACCACATAAAATAATAACGCAGAGAGCATGATTTATTGCATTTATTTTTCCTTCGTTGACTGGACTATATGGATAGAAAAAATATTTTTTATAATCTTAAATACTCAGGGGAAAAACAATCCTCTTAACAAAGATTTGAGCCAAAGTTTGCCAACATTTGAAATTAAATGTAGGAGTTATAAAATAATAAATGAAAGAAGGCAATTTCAATGTTTTCAAATAAAGTCATATAAATGTAGGGATGTATATAAGGGTTTCTGTTATTTCCGAATTATTTAGGCACCGCTAAAATCAAAATTGTATGACCTAAGATAAAGTTTTTGAACAGTAAAATTTTGTCTAAGGTGATAAATCGGTGCCTCTTAAGCCACCGAAACGGGAATTGAACACACCAATCACCAAAACCAATAATGACGTGACATATATCGTTAGAATGGTATTTTTATGAACTGCAATACAATAGTTACTGTAAGAGTTCATTTCAAATCACAATGTGAAAAAAAGTGCATTTTGCAATGAAAAAACTGTTTTTACTTGCGAAGGACCAAGCTGTCTGGAAAAGAGTATTAGTTGAGATTTAGGTCCACCGGAATCTTTGGTAAAAACTAAAAATTAGACAAACATTTTTGTAACTAAAGAGGATGTGTCAGAACGTTACTGCAAAGAATATTTATTATGATAGTTTTCAAGCATAACAATTTTCAACCATGATAGTTTTCATTCATGGCAGTTTTCAATCATGATAGTTTTCAATCATGACAGTTTTCAATTATGATAGTTTTCAATCATGATTGTTTTCAATCATGATTGTTTTCAATCATGATTGTTTTCAATCATGACAGTTTTCAGTCATGACAGTTTTCAATCATAGTAGTTTTCAATTATTTATTATTAAAAAAGGACATTATTATGTATATATTTCAAGAACTCCTGAAAAGTGGTAAAATTATTTTGTAGGTTACTTTATTATTGAATATACTTACAGAAATAAAAACAAATACATCTATAAGAAACAATGAGGACAGCCTGTATTTTGTTCGCTGATTAAGATGAGAATTTACATGGTATTTCTTTTGCAGCTTCATATCTAAAATGAAATTATAAAAGAAAAAAATATTTATGTGAGTTTCAAATAATAAGTGCAGGTCGTCAAAGTCCCTATCCCAGTGCCCCGAGCTTTAGGTGGGAGGGAGAGAGATGTAATATTTTGAAAACTAGGCGTACTAGCTTGCGGAAAAGTTTACCTACAGTGTAGAATAAAATAAACAAAATTATTAATACCTATATTATTATATACGGTGAGTAGAATTTTAAAACATTCGAAAAACAATGTTATTGTCTTACATAAATAATGTTTATCACTTAATTTACCCAATATGATCGGAAAAAGTAAGCATTATACTGACTCATGGTCAATTCAGTAATTACTTTATTAGAGAAAAAGGGATTTAAGCTTCAAGGATATAAAAATGTTAAATTTACTTCTATTAGTTTCTTCAAGTGTATGTATGAAGTGCACAGGAATTTCTCAATAAGTTATTTTACTGGCTATTACTTAGTGAAATCATTTTTGGATAATAGAGGTCTGCATGAATGTATTCATTTGATCTATTCACACTGTTCCACTACTTCAGTGCACTCAATTTACAACACAATTTGAATAAAGTTCACTCACAAAATGAGAACTCATATAAAAAACAAAACCAGTACAACATTCACTCTCTGATAACAGAACGGGTGCAGTGCTTGTTTCTTTTCTCTTTCGTGGGTGCTTGTAACAAATCAAATGAGTGCACTTCTTTCGCTCTGTATTATTATGAATACTCATATTATAGTTTGAATATTCATAGTATGTTTTGAATATTCACAGTTTGTTTGGGAGTGCAATTCTATTGCTATTTGGATTTGATTTTAAAATTGGAGGAAAGGTAGGTATATCTATACCATTTAAAGTGAAAATGTATTTGAATAATGTTAGTTCAATTTTGATCAAATAAAAGATTAAACCTGGATTTTTAAAGAAAAAATTTAATTTCACTTAGGAGCTGGCAAATAATGACTCGGGTGTTGCAATGGAAAAATATTTCTGGTAGATGGCAGCGCGGTGGCGCGCGGTATGGTCAATTCAGAACTCTTAATCAATTAAGATATTAAAATTAAAACCCAAATTATGAGTGATCGATTCAATCTTGTAAAAAATACTGACTGTTATAGGTCTAACGTTTGGAATACATTTTGTTTAGTTGAAAATGAAAGTACATGTACGTATACATTTTTTTAAAATTATTTTTTACTATAGCAGTGTTTGATTTTTCATTTGTTAAGAAGGTATCTGGGCGAGAGGTCATGGATTGTCCATTCGGTTTCTCAGTCCAGTGAGTGTTATGTTAATAATTCTACACTTTACCTTCGTCTTAAAAAAACATGCTTTTACCAAAGATATTTTTAGGGGCTCTTTTTAATCTTTGTTCTATTGACTAATGAAACATTTATTCGAAGTTTAATTGACAAAACTTCTATTTTCATACGGTTTTCGGTAGTATTTTACCTGGGGGTCAATTCTCGATCTGTGAAGCTGTGAAGTGATAAATTTGTTTATGTAGATTGGTATATATTTTATTATCACTTCACAGCTTCACAGATCGAGAATTGGCCCCCTGATATGTACTTAAAAAAAAGTCATGATTACGTAAAAAGGTCTATAACTTTTCTTTGGGGTAGACGTATCATTTTGGATTTGTTGTCATTAGATTCAGCATTCAAAGCTACCCTTAAAACATGTATCTTATGATCAGGTTGTTCGAGAACAAATATTTCATATTTCAGTTTGTTAGACCTCCAACTTCCCCCCGTCTTCACGGCTTCAAATGCATCTTCAAAGAAAGCCAATGCGGGTATAACCAAAATTGGAGTATGAGGGATTATAAGTAGGTACATGTATCGTGACATCGAATATCAAAGTACGGCATGGCAGGTTTTGTTTTAAGCATTTTGGAGGGGTGGGGGTTAAAAAGTTCTTCTTTTTTTATTTTCAGGATTATAACCTCTTTAATTAATTAAATTTCTATACCTAAACATCACAATCTTGACGGTCCGATTAATTGAACTCAATATATAAGCATTTTACATCAACCTTATCATCCCTTTTTTGAAGATTTTCAACAAAACAAAAAATCAACAAAAATAAAGTATCCACAAAAACGCCGATAAGGTTTGCTCAAAAGCCTTAGATAAATTATCGGTCACATTTATCGGATCACCAAGATAAACGTCTTAAGACTTAGGGAAAATGACATAAATAGGAAAACAAGCTGGTTTGAACCCCCCACCCCTACCATAGACTTAGAAAAAAACCTGCCAGACTTTTGTATTCGATATCACGATAAATGTAACTATAATCCCTCATACTCCGATTTTTGTTCTCCATCTGTTCCCAAAATATGCTGTCGGCTCTTGGTCTATTAGTTAAACCTTTGTTAAGTAAATTTTATAATTTTTTGGAAAATGCGTTACTATTTTTTGGCGCAAAAACTATGAAAACACTCAGCCTCCTGGCCTCAGGCCCATTGAACCTTTGACTGACTGCCATCATAAATTTTCACTTAATACTGTTTTTCCTTGAAAATACTTACTTGTAAAACAAAAAGCACATTAAAGTTTGTTTATCTTTATATAAAAACAAACAAAAAAATGTTCTATGTCCATTCTAGACATTAAAATCATCCAATCGATGTGCCCCGAACCAGTCTCATAACAAAGAAAATAATGCGAAGATGGTGTTAGACATTTGACTACTAAAACAAGGCATTAGGCACATTCGGTCCATTCATAAAGTCGATTTTAGAATTTCCCATACAAAAACTTTTTTTTTTTCCAACAAATAAATCAAAACATACCTATTTCTTTTTTAAACGTAGTAATACACGTTGCGTATCCGCTAATTCAATAAATATTTACATACAACATACATAATTTATATACTAAATATACAGAAAAACATCATTCCAATACACATTGCTTGCTATTGCTATTGATAAAACACACAGCATTGTCTCAAGACCACCCAATCTAAATTATGAATATTCACTTTTTTTGTGAGTACACCTGATTCAAATTGTGAATATTCACAAATGAGTATTCATTCTCTTTGGGTACAATGCGCTGTGGGTTTTTGTATGAAAATGAATATTCAACTCATATTGTTTCCAAACACCAAGTAGTACACTCATTCTCATTTCAAGAAGTGAGTAGAATGAGTTGAGTGCAGCAAATATTATTGAATGTCTCAAATCTAGTTTTAAGACATTCATGCAGACCTCTATTGGATAAAAACTCATATACACAGGAGACATAAATGCCTAAAACATTGACTTAAAATGGCTTAACAATTACATATTTAAAAGTAACGAGAATGCTAACAATACTGCGCTCTAGATTTTTAAAAAGCTTATAAAATGTAGTACATACTATTTATATATTTTATAGACGAATTAAGTTTTTTGAGTTAGTAATAATTTTTGCAAAAATCGTTTGTAAACTCAAAAATTAAAACATTTTTATAACAGATTTTTTTTAAATTTAATGTTAGGCCCCAGTTATAGCTTTTCAAGACAATAAAATCACTTACTTCTTTGATCGAGAATTAAAGCTCAAGACTCAATTAATATTTTTAGCTAAAAAAATCAAATAGACTTTCAATGATCCTTGGTCAGGTATTGAAATAATAAAACTAATTTTATGTGAAATGCTGACCAAAAATGATTTTTTTTTTTTACTAGAAATAATAATTAAGACATAAGCTTTATTTTGGCATCAAAATAATCAATGATTTAGCTTTCTATTTGTTTTAAAATCAATCATTGACATGGCGCCTTATAAAGTAGTAAATTGCTTTCAGTATATATATAATAATTTTAGGCGAATGTTGAAAAGCAGGTGGTTCTAGGGTTATTAGATAGTTTTAAAAAAAATAAAAACTATGAAAACTCCTTCTTTAAGAAAATTATTCAGAAATTAAATGAAAAAATGATTGTATAGGTACTAAAGAAAAGTAAACTTAATTTCATACAAAAATGTGTTATTCAAGTTTTTGCCAGAAGCACTTAGTACCGATTACCGAAAAAATTGTTTTTAAATAAAAAGGAGTTTTCTTAATTTTCGATTTTTTTTTTCGTTGACTGGACTATAGATCTCAACGCACTTAAAATCTAGTTTGAAATTTCCGCTTTTGATTTTAATATTGTAACGGTTTAAACAAATATCGCCTTGCACATAAAATGGTCTATCGCTGTGTGGGACGTGACAGGAGGGATGGCACACTTTTGGTATCAATTGAGGATCAGCTTTTGTGCCTCTTTGCTTAGTAAGGATTGATGAGCAGAGTGCTGAAGTGCCCCAACTTAACGAGATGAGTTGATCTTATAGAGGTTTTGACATCAAAACATCGGTACTGCAGGGGTACTGGAAATTCAATTTGCTATAAATCTCATAAACAACGAAGCAGCTGGACTTGATGGAATAACAGCCGAATCTCTCAAAGCTGATCCCGTCAGCAAGGCTAGTATTCTATATCCATTGATACAAGCTGTACAAGAAAATAAAATGCATCCCAGGGACTAGTTGTCAAGTTGTTAAGTTGTCAAGGAAAGATGACTTTAAGAATTGCACCAATTTGCGAGGTATTCCAGTTTTGTCCGTTTTTTTTTTCTTCAAAATTAATGGCAACCATCATTCTTGAGCGGATAAAGGTTAGAATCGAGTCTACACTCATGAGGCATCAAGCTGGCTTCCGCAGTGGTCGATCGTGTTCGTGTATCGACCATATATCAACACCCTGCGTATCGTCCTTGAACAGTGGATGAAATTTCAATCAACGCATCAATGTTCGTGGATTTTGAGGAGGCCTTCGATCGGATTAACCAAGAATATGGATTGGATATCGTTGCTTGGTAGAGGAATTCCACCAAAAATTGTTGTCATTATTATGGAGTCCTACATCAACGCAAGGTGTTTTGTTTTACCAATGGGCAGCTATCCAACTCCTTCGTATTGCAACACGGCGGCGTGAGACAAGGGGATGCTCTATCACTAATTCTCTTCCTGCTGGCAATGGACGACGAATTGATGGTCAGTTTTGGACAGCGGAGGGATAGGGCAATTAAAGGAGACCCTTTGAAAGGCTCAGTCTTTTAGACTATGCCGATGATATATGCCTACTGGCAAATAACATCAGTGGGTTGAACGGGATGTGCCAAACACTGCAAGAGAATGAAGAGCCGAGTGGTCTAAGAATAAACACCACAAGGACACAAATAATGCTCACAGGGCGCTCCTCACAGCAGCGTATTATTTTATATGGGACGCCAAAGGCAGAAGTCGAACAGTATTTTTTCTGCACATGGCGGTACGCATCTGGATGAAGTAGAATTAAAAAAGCTCTTATTGCCTGCGGTACTCCGTCCCCTAATTGAAAATCCAGTCAAATCTCCTTACGCACGAGGTTGAGATTCTTTGAATGCAATGTGCAATCTGTGCTGTCATTTCCTTGTGAAACCTGGAAGGTCATGTATACTATTTCCAGGAAATTACAGGCTTGTGTGAGTCGCTGTCTACATCACACCCTAAAGAATCGCTGGCCACAAATTACATATATCAAATGAGGAATTGTGTCGCTGGACAATTCCAGAGCGGCGGGACGTTGTCATTAGAAGGTGCAAATAATGGCAATAGATTGGTCACACACTGATAAAATCCAACGATGATATTGTGAAATACTCTTTTGAATGGAATCCTCAGGGTGCATGGCGGGTTGGAAGACCAAGCAGAAAAAGGCGTATGAGCCAACGACATAAAAAATCTAGCATAATAATATAGCCTTTATAGTTTTTAATAAAAAATCATTTGTTTGCCTACCTAAACACGTGTCGAACAGGTTTAAAATTTGACGTAAATTTACATCGATTTATTTCAATATCTATTGGTTGGAGGGAAAAAGAGTGCATAAAAGAAATACTAAGCTTGAAATTTAGAACATTGCTTGTCATAGGTAAGAAGATATAAAGCGGTAAATTTTCCAAAAAACTCTCATGTAAACATTGTATGTGTTTATTTATTAAATTTCACTAAACTAATACTTTCACTAAACTAATACTCGGACAAGTTTAACCAAGTCAAAGCACTCAATCCTTCTTTACGCCTCGTTAAACAAATCCTTATTTATAAAATATTTTCTGAGCCGTTTAAGCTACGCCCTCCTTAGGTAAAAAAAATGATCAATTTAGGATTCTGGTTATTAAAAACGTAAGCAAACTCCAGCTGATTTCCACAATTATTCAATTCAATTAAATATTTCTGTGGAATTTTTGTAAAGGAATGAATAAATGGATAAATAAAATAAAAAAAAGTTTGTAGTAAGAAATAGGTACAAACAAAAATTACATTTAGATACTAAAACGGCTTTACTCCGAGTGAGCTAAAACTGGTTCATAGGAGGTATAAACTCCTATGAACCAGTTTTAGCTCACTCCGAATCTTTTATTCGTGTATTTTTGTATAATAACATTTTTTTGATAAGAAGCATTGTAAAGTCGGAGTAACTTTACTCCATTGCTTAAACGAGTTTATAAATAAGGCTGATAATGTTTGGGAACTTCTCTCCTCTTTATCTTTTTAGGGATTTACTACAGAGAGTTTGACCCATGACAACAATTTTTCAAGATTGTAAGCTAAATATTTCCCTCCGAATGATATAATGATATTTGATCTGATGAACAAACTTTAAAACACTCGTAAAGACCTTGAGCACCTAAAGCTTACAAGAAGTGATCCTTAAGCAATTAAAAACAAAAAATAACTGGTACTAAAAAAAGTGCGTATACGCCCGAGTATACAATTATTAAAAAAAAAAATCATTTTATTGGAAAGAAATTAATTGTAATGTCAAATAAAAGAACTAACTAAACATGAGATTTAGTAGAAAATATTTTACTTAGATGAATGTGGTGCACTATCCTTCCTTCAAGAAAAAATGAAAAATTGCATATTTCTGCAATTTACGACGAAGTTTGGCTGAGAACCCTATACAAATATCTGGGATACTAAAATTCTTGCTAAGAGCCAGATTTCTTTTAATTGCGTTAAGTTGCAACACGATTGAATTAGCATTGATCCTGATGATCTCACTTGCTCACTTACGACAGTTAAAAGCTATTTTGAATTAATAATAATTATAGTTGTTCAAAATCTTCGATATAGCTTGTAGTTTTAATACAAAAGTTGTACTTATGGGTTGATGTCACATGAAAAGAAGAAATAGATTAACAATCCGATTTCAATTTTTGGTTAAGCTGATGGTGTAGTTGCAATAAACTCTTAAAACGCAAATAAAAAAAATAACAAACGTGGAATTTAGTTGTAGCCTTTCCAATATATTTAACCACTCACCAAAATAAAAAGGAGGTAATATTTGTCTGTTTAGTATGATACTGAATATAAATTTTTAATTAGTGGAATTAACACTCACAGGATCGTTTCATTTTCGTAACATTAAGTTTATAATAATTTGATCTGTGCATTACTGGAAAACATTATTTGTATGAAATCTTTGCGAATAGATTTTTTTTTAATAAACTGGGCAAATTTCACATGTTTAAATTTTTTAAACTGAAAACTTATCGCACGTAAAACTTCTTCAACAACGCGTCATCAGTAGTAACGTTTTCCGTTGCGGTGTACTGTAGGAATCAAAGAACCAACTTTACAACACAACACATAAAAGTTTTCTTAGTCGACGAAGATTAATACAAATTTAAAGAAAATCACTCATTTGTGACCTACTAGGGTTTTTCTTGCGAAATATTTTTTTGTTTTTCTTTGTAAACTCAACATTAACACGTGTTAAATTTTGTTTGAAACTTCTTTCTTAAGACGATCGATGGTGCTATGTCGACGCGACGATGCAGACGGTTCGGAAAAATGTGAAGCGAACCGCAAAACACCAGGACTTATATTAAGTGCAGTGCTTTGTGAGAACAAAAGTGTAGAAAACATGGTGGTTCATGGTCTTTGATGTAAGTCTTTCAATTTGATATAAAATTTAATAGTTAACATTAGATTTTATTGCAATATTGAGAAAAAAACCTTTAAATACGCGTACTTGACTTACAGTCTTGAAGATTTTCTTATTTCTTCTTGTTTCTTTAAAAAAAAGGGAATATGTATTTATAAAAATTATGATGTTTGATTGTTATTGCTTGAAAACACTCGTATAATCTTTAACACCTTAGAGCTTACAAGAAGGATATAGGAAATGCAGTGATATGATAAAACAAAACAAATAAGCTACTCATCAGCTATTACAAATAACAAAATAGTATGCATGGCATGAATAATAGATATGAGCATTAAAATTGTAATAAAAAAGTGCGTATACGCCGTAGTATACCATTAATTTAAAAACTCATTTTACTGGTAAGAAATTCGTTGAAATTTTGAATACAAAAATTCACTAAACGTGGGATTAGAAGAAGTTATTTTACTTAGTAGTGACATCTTTTCGTGCTTACTTTTTAGATAAAATAGAAATTTGGCAAATTTTTGATTTATGCATATTTAACTTTTTTTTTTTGTAGTTTACGCTCCGTTTAAAACTTTTTTTGTCAAGAATAAGATTTGGCTTAACCAACTTTAAATAGATTAAGTATGACCACCGATTGTGTTTCCATTAAAAAGTGGAACTTTTAAAGCTTTTCTGTTTGTTCTATTCAATCTATTTGGTCATTTTTTAATTCCTTTTGCTTCTTGTTGTGCAGGCTTATTAACATATTTTTAATCGAAAAAAAGAAAAATTGTTAACAGCAGTTTAACGATTGAATATGGTGAGGCGGGTTATAGGGAATGTAAAAAAATCTATTTCCCAGAAGCGGAGTTGGAGGGGGGACTTGGGGGTGAAAAAGAGGGAGGAAATAGTATTTTATGAGTTTTCCGACAAAAGTTGACCCCAAAATGAAAAGTGTTCAATAGCAATGTTGTAGATCACGCAAAAATCTACAACTTTTACAAATATCACTTTTTAACGTAACCTCAAAATTTCCGAGATATTGACAAAAACCGTATTTTTTTCTGTTTTTTTTTTATTTTTCATTTTTCCAAAAATAGTTGAATTTAAATGAAATTTTGTGAAAATATATCTTATTGTATTCTTAATTAGGACAATTTTTTTCAAGCATAACCATTTATCAATTTTTGAGATATTCAATTTTGTTTGAAAAAAATCCTTTTTTTTAATGAAAAATATACTTCTGAAAATCATCGTACCGAGTTCATTTAAGAATCATAAGTTTTGTTTTTATATTTAATTTTATATGAAATAATGAAAACATATAGTAACCACGTACAAAAATGCGAAAAAAGCAAAAAAATCATTTTGCATCAAGTAATTTTTTAATAATGGTTGATAAATTGTTAAAATTTTTTGGAAAATGCAATCACTAATCACACCATGGAGTTCTACGGAAAAAATACATAAAATAGTGTTTTATTATTTGACCGAGACAAAAGTTCCGCCGATGCCGCAGCGATATTGCTAGAAATATTCATTTCAGTACATACAGTTTTAAATGAAAAACAAAAATAATAGTACAAGAGCCGACACCAAATTTTTGGAGTGGATATATAACCGGAATCTGAGGATGAAAGTTTATAGGTTCATGTATTATGATATCAAATACTAAAGTTTCGCAGGTTTTTTTCTCAGCCTTTGGTGGGGGTTCAAAACCAGCTTGGTTTCCTATTTAAATTTAATGGTAAATAACTCTTCAATGAACTTTAAAAAAAAAAATAGGAAATGATGGTCTGTCATTTTCCTTTAGTCTGTAGACTTTTACCTTGATGATCCAATCAATAGGACCCATGATATTAGCATTTCAAACAAACCTTATCGGCTTTTTTTGAGACTTTATTTTGTTGATTTTTGTTTTGTTTGAAATATTTAAAAAAAGGGCTGATAAGGTCCGCATAAAATGGTTATATCTTGAGTTGTATATATCAGACTGTCAATATTGATTATTTTATATAAAAGTTAATCTAAAAACAAAACTAATGATCTTTAAATGAACTCGGTACGATTATTTTCTGAAGTACTATTTTTAATTGAAAAAAGTATTTTTTTCCGAACAAAAGTATATCTCAAAAACTGATCAATGGTTATGCTTGAAAAAAATTGTCCTAATAAAGGACACAACAAGATATATTTCACAAAATTTCATTTAAATTCAACTATTTTTGGAAAAATGAAAAATAAAAAACAAAAACCAGAAAAAATACGTTTTTTTGCCAATATCTCGGAAATTGTGAGGTTATGTTAAAAAGTGATATATGTGAAAGTTGTAGATTTTTGAGTGATCTACAACATTTCTATTGAACACTTTTAATTTTGAGGTCAACTTTAGTCGGAAAACGCAAAAATATAATTTCCCCCCTCTTTTTCACCCCCAAATCGCCCCCAACTCTGCTTCTGGGAAATAGATTTTTTACATTCCTTACAACCCCCTTCACCATATTCAATCGTTAAACTGCTGTTAACAATTTTTTTTTATAAATATTTAAAAAGCCTGTACTATTGGGAACAAAATATATTTTAATTTTGCTGTCTCGTACAATTCATAAATATGTTCATATACAGGGTGTCCTGTAAATAATGGATAACCTTGCAACTGGTTGTAGCAGGCCTTATGACCTTTCCAGAAAAAAATATAAAAAAAGTATTTTCCCAGTGGTTACTATGTTATGATGTTTTTTCCAAAAGTTGTTAACAAGTACTACTTTCCTCAAATACGTGAACGCTACGACCAAGGATGAACAATTTTTACTATTTTTTTATTTTTGTAATATTCTAGAATAACTGTTGTAATAGATGGGTGGTAAAATTTAATATAAGTAATTGGATTTTTTTTTTATTATAATTTTTTTAAATATTTTTTTCAGTACAAAAAATTATTTTCAAAAAAGTTTGACCACCTCTAATAAATTAAAATTGTATGAGAACATGAATGGCCAGTTACTGATAAAAGATGTCTGTTAAATGCACTTTCCAAAATGGTATAACACATGCTTGGGTATTAACAAAATAACCAAGAAAATTTGTCAATCATCTAATAAAGCAGCTTTTAACATCTTCGCAAAATGTCTATTAAAATGTTACAATAACCTCCAAATCTGGGTTGGACAAAGATTTTCTCTCTTGATGTGCAAGGGAGTTCAGTAGTGCAAGTATAAAACTCGATTTTTGGTGTTGAAAGCCCCACCATTTGGCCACCATATTGAAAAACGAGTTCTAAAAAGTTTTCCGTGGCAACTTAATTTTCATTGGTCTCAGAAAAAAAGCTTTGGTACAAATTTGTAGCAAATTCAATTCCCTTCAATTTATGTTAACACACTTTTTACCCTATGGCTGTAAATAAAAAGTTATAATCAAAAACATATAAATTTAGTCAATGGTTAAGTTTTGATCTTTCATATACCCCTTCCCCAGCACTTTGAAAGTGTTTTTTTAAAAAAAACTAAAGTAGGTTTTCAATCAACTCTGGATGTAATGTAGTAGATTGTGAAATTCTGCGTCGACACCATCTTTAAATTTTATTGATAAAAATATTTTTGTAACTTTTCTTGGCTTTTCAAATTTTGTTTCTAAAACGACTTTTTTTCATCCCCTTCCTGCAAGGAGAGGGGTGGGAGAAAAACAATAATTTGGTCCTATGGTTTAAAGAGTGCTGAGTCCAACGGGAGTTCTCGGGTCATCGTCCGACCCTTGGTATTCGATTTATAAACAACATTTCGGGACTGTGGCAACCCTTCTCTTGTCCTTCTGACAGTGTTGCCACCTTGGCAACACTTCTTTAAAGTGAAGTTAGGACATGGACTATTTGTATACTTAAGCTCAATGCGTCAGGTCAAAATGAAAGGTTTGTCTCACTAACAGCCCTACTATTAGCCTATTGAATAGACCGGAAAATGAGGGGTATAAAGGAACAATTACGTGCAAGGGTTTTTATTATTGAATATGTTTGTTTGGCCCACAAGCATGCTTAAAACCGAAAATGCTAGTAAATTCACCCATGCGTTTCTGAGAGAATGGTCACACTGGCCACTTTTCAATATTTTTGGTGTAACTTGAAAACTAAGCCGAATTTGACAATTTTACATATAATACTTTTTGTTAAAAATTAAATTTTCTAGTGGAGTGGATAATCCAAACAAATTTACAACAAAATTTAAGCAGGAAAAGTTAGCAAAAACAAACCTTAAAAAATAAAAAATCAAGCATATCTAAATATCTTAATAAATTGTGCATAACTTTTTTCGAAGCGAAGATAGGGTCAAGATATGCACGGAAAAAATAAAGTTGAGACTAAAGGCTTTAATATGGCATGATCAAAAATTAATATTTGTTCAAAATTGATAGAGGTACTCCCATTCAAACCTTATCAATTCTTATAATTTTTCGCAGTTTTGGCCCGAAAGTCCCTTTTTCGGTACAATATGGCAAATTTCACTTTCGTAAAAATGTTCGAAATAAAAATTTTGATATAATATTATATTAAAACTATAGAGAGTTTTTAAAAAGTATGTAAGTTCGCAATTTCGTTTTTCGGCTGTTTTTAAATGCTTTCAGACCTACAGACCGAACGGCTGATCCGATAAACATAAGATTTGGTACTAGGTGCTAGGAACGTTAAGTTTGTCATAAAGTATCAAAAAATAGGCTTTCGTACAAAAACTGCGAAAAATGATAAGAAATGGTAAAGTTTGAATAGCTATATCTCTGTCAATGTTCAAATAATTTGGCTTTTTTAACATGTCATATTAAGGCCTTAAGACTTTAGTCTACTTTGTTCATACATGTCTTGAGCATATCTTTGCTCCGAAAAAAAATTATGCCCAATTTAGAAAAAAATTTAAAAATCTTTGATTTTTCGATTTTTTATGTTGGTTGTTTACTTTTCCTGCTTAATTTTTTTTAAGAAATTTTCCAAATTATCCATTTCGATAGAAAATTTAATTTTGAACAAAAACATTCAAAAGTAAAATTGTCAAATTAGGCTTAGTTTCCAAGTTACACCAAAAATACTGAAAAGTGGCCAGTGTGACCATTCTCTCAGAAACGCATGGGTGAATTTAGTAGCATTTTCGGTTTTAAGCATGCCTATGAGCCAAACAAAAATTATCAATAATAAAAACCCTTGCACGTAATTGTTCATTTTTAAAAGGTCTAATCAATAGGCTATATACGATTTAATAACTGCTCAGGTAGCCTTCAAGAAACTCCAATTTATAATGCCTTAATCTAAGATATATGCAACATCCTGAAAAATTGAAAATTGCAGAAGTCATTGTTATACCTTAACAAGGTAAGCCACCAACAGAAGTAACATCCTACAGACCAATATCGCTATAATGCCTATAATTTTTTTTGTCTTATTATCCGATGGAAATATTCAAAAGACACTTGGTAAGAATCGGTACCAAGTAGTGAGGGACTCTTACCGCACTAAAACCACCGGCGAATCAGGACCAACCTATGAAAGATCTACAAATGATTTTTATTTCTTAATTTTGAAATCGCATTTGGGGAAGTTTAAAGTTATAACACTTTCCCATAGCTTTTAGACCATCAGTTCATGAGGCTTGGTTCTTCTTAATCTCCGAACATTGTTTCGTACATTTAGGACGGTCTCCATTTCGGAGTTGATATGACTTTGCAGTCGCTGATTGTGTGATACAGCGTGTTTTTTAACCACTTCTGTAACCATTTCAATTTGAAGTTCACGATGTAGATCGCTATGTCTTATATACCAAGAGGCATTAATTATTAATACCAATCATGGCAAAAGTTTTTGAAAAACTGCTACCGAAAAGGCTTAGCAAAATAATAACAAAAAGAAGATTTATTCTGAGCCATCAGTTTGGATTTAGAAATAATTATTCCACGATAGACCAAGTGCATCGAATTACGAATGTTGTGGAAAAAACACTTGAAGAAAAACAAGTATGCTCGGCTATATTCTTAGATATTGCTCAAGCCTTTGACAAGGTTTGGCATACTTGGGACTTGAGTACAAACTGCATAGGGACCTTCCCAGGCAGTGCTATTATGAAATACTGAAATCCTACGTTACGAACCGACTCTTGGACTCTTGGAATGACTAAAACTTGAAGGATAGAAAAATGTACTGGTTACTAGGAAATAACTCGACCTATCTATCCAGAACAAACTAATTGTTATATAAGCAAGTATTGAAACCCGTTTGGACACATGTAGCCTTATTTATTAGATTTCTTTGACGGTTGACTTGTTAGACAATTTTTTAAAAATCCTGAATATTTGGAAATATGCTTTATTTAACTAAACAAAATTTCAACTTAGACAAATCTAAGACAACCTATGCCGTTGTCAAAGTTTATTAGTAACTTTTTTGAGTTGGATGGTAGTATAAAGTTAAATAAAGTTTATAAATACAACTGATGGCATCCAACTATGGGTCTGTACAATACAAAGAAAATAAATGCTGAACCCATCCAAAATTACAAAGCAAAGTCCTTCGTCGAATATTAAATAGCTATCTTCATCGTGACCTTCAAATTGAAATGGTTACAGAAGCTGTTGAAAAACAAGCTGCATCACACAATCAGCGACTGCCAAGACATACTAACTCTGAAATGGAGACTGTCTTAAATTTACGAAACAAAGTTTGGAGATTAAGAAGAACCAAGCCTGATAAGTTGATGGTCTTAAAGCTATAGGAAAGTGTTAGAACTTTGAACTTCCCCCGATGCGATTTATAAGTTAATTAAAAAAGAAAAATCATGTGTCGATCTTTCATAAATAAAAAAAATTGGGTGGCGCAATGGATCGTGGAGAACCAAAAGGCCAAGTGACTTGCAACTCTCAACCATTCTTGTGTGCGTGTTGTTGGTAGGAATGGAGGATACTTTTAGTTTTTTGCCGAGTCCGAAAGGCTAAAAGGATTTTTCAGTTCCTCGCAAGAGGCAGTACCTCGGATAAAACATTTCTGTTTAATGGTGGCACGGCTGGGAATCTTTTATAGATTGGTCGTGATTCACTGGTGGTTTTAGTGCGGTAAGAGTCCCACAGTACTTGGTACCGACTTTTAACGAGTGTCTTTTGAAGATTTCCATCGGATAGACAAAAATAGCGTTATGCTGCCATCTCCATGCTTCACCGTAGGTTTTGTGTACTCCGCGTGTACAATTTGCAGTTTGGGTGACGAAAACATTTTTCCATCCATTCCAATAGTAAATTAGTTTTTGGTTCATCAATGGAAAGTACATTCCACCACTGTTTTTACATCCAAAGGGGGGGGGGGGGTCATTGTTTATAGTTAATTTTTACAAAACGAATCCACTTCTGGAAATGTATTTTCTTTGGCAGTGGCACCTTCCATGGAGATCGAACGTAAAGGTCAACCTCCTGCATGATACGACGAACCATTCTGAAGCTGAATTATGTGCCAATTTCTCGCTGCAGATCTCTAGATGACATGAATAAATTCATTTTGAATTTTCGTATATAAGATGTAATGTCTCTTGTAGTTATTTTAGATTGACGTTCTCTGGTTTTTTCAGATTTGCTCATGTTTATGGTATTGGTATTGGTATCTTACTAAACGTCCAATTACTTTTGCATCAATTTAAATTGATTTTTAATCCATTTTATTTTTCAGGACTCAACATTTCTGGATTGAGATAATTTCAAGAAAGTAAGTCTAAAACACAATAAATAACAGTTAAAAAGAAAACTAGGTTTTGGGGCCAATTACTTCTGTCACGTACATATTCGTACTCAGGGAGCAAAGACCTTTCATTTGAGATATATTTCAAGTGGTTTCCTAAAGTTCTAAAAAGTTGCAGTTTTGGGGACGTCTGTCGGGGGTTTTGGGGACAATTAGACGTTTGTCATGAACATATTTGTAATCAGTGAGTCAATTACTTGCGTTTGATGTGGTTTCCCTCACTAATTAAATTTTGAGAAAAGTTATACTGTTGATGTAATTTTTCCGTAAACTGGACCACTACGTGCTGGCAGATGAACATATTCATTATCACCTTTGCCAAAACTACTTGTAACATTAATATCGTCTTGTTTCCTCTCACGCCAAAAATATGTTGCGAGTTCTCGCTCTGATCACAATTATTTTTTAAATCGATTTTTTTAGCATTTTTTAAGTTCGTCTTGCAGACAGGTTTCCCTACATGAAAGGTCTTGGCCTCTCATTTTGGTGATGAAGTAGGACACAATACTTCCATTTTTTTTCATGGGCTCTTTGGGAAATAACTTTGATAACCAATTTTTTAAAAAATAGATTCCCACGCAAAGGTAGCCTTTACTAAAAGCAATTTTTTGGATTTTTTTAAGGAAAGTTGTGGGGCTCTGGACGTTTGGCACCTCATATGAGGGAAATTTGATGAAAAAGATGCCATCTAATTGGTCAGTAATTTGTCAGAAAAGGTCAAGTGGTCCAAGAAATTGATCAGCCCTAGATAACTTTTAATTAAGGCTTAAACTTTCTCAAGGTCACGTGCGATTTTTGTCACCTCATTTAAGGGAAATTTGCCAAAAATGTATACCATCCGAAAGATTTCTAGATCGTGATAAAAGGTCAACTATTTTCTGTAATTGGTCAGCCATAGATTTTTTTCTATGAATTTTTGAAGATCGTTTCAATGAATGATTCGTGTTGGTTTGGGAGAGCCGGCAAGTGGCTTTTTTTTTATAATTTGCACACACTCAAGGGATTATGAATATCCTTATAATGATGCCGATGCACGTTGATCTTGAATGCTTGTACATCACAGTGAAGGGGAAAAATCGAGTTTGGCAAAGCCTTCCACATCCGAGTAGTACGGCTAAAGAAAGAACCTCTATATTTGACAGTACGTCCAAAGTTTGGCTCAAGGGTAAACTGATGAGCATTCATAGCTTGACGAGTATTACGGCGAAATTGCTTCAGAGGGGGAATGCAACTGGCTATTTCATCTGAGCAGTGTGAAACAGGAGACATAACGACGACGGTGTTCTAGCGAAACAAAAGTTTCCGTAATGCTTGAATCACCTATAAGTTTAAGGGCTCTGTTCTGGATTCTATCCAATAAGCTTAAATGTGTAATAGGGGCACCTGACCAGACATGGGAGTTATACTCAAGTTTTGAGCGGATGTACGCTTTATAGATGTTAGCCAGATCAGAAGGGGAAACAAATTTCTTACATCTTTTAAGAACACCTAAGCATTTTGCTGCATTTTTTCCAAAATCGAATATGTGATCATTCCATAAGAGATGATCAGTAATGCTGTAATGCACATACCGACAATGGAAAGTTTTTCGGTTACTTTGATGAAAGTGCCATTCATGGATAATGGCATGGGTTGTATATTTCACTTAACCGATATAAGACAGCTTTGTGTTTTCGAAGCATTAAATTCCACACGGTTGTTAATACCTCATTGTATGATACTGTCTAGATTGGAATTTAATGAGCTTATCATTATGCTGTCGTTTCAGTTCCACAACTGAAGTGCAGGGTTGTGAATCTGGGAACGAATATGAAAAGCTAAGAGAACTATCGTCAGCAAAACAATGAATCGGATTAGAAGTTTCAGGCAAGAGATCATTTATAAAGATAAGGAAGAGCGTTGGAGACAAAACGGAACCTTGGGGAACACCAGCATTTATTTTGTGGATATCAGACTTAAAACCGTCCAAAACAACCTGAATTGAACGGTCTGACAGGTAACTTCTAATCCAAAGAAGGAGAGACTCATCGATACCAAACGCACGCATTTTCGATAAAAGAGCTTCGTGCCAAACTCTATCAAATGCTTTAGAAATATCTAGTGCAATTACCTTTTCTTCTCCAAAATGATGTAAGGATTGGTTCCACTTTTCGGTGAGATATGCCATCAGATCACCATTGGACCTATAGCTACGAAAGCCGTACTGCCGGTCATTGAAGAGCTTTCGTTCTTCAAGATATTTCTTAAGCTGATTGTTGATCAGCGTTTCCATGACCTTGGAGAGAAGGGATGTAAGTGCAATTGGTCGATAGTTGGAGGGCGAGGAATATTCGCCTTTTTTAGGTACTGGCTGGACATATGCTGTTTTCCATCTACTCGGAAAGAGTCCAGATGAGTAGGAAAGATGGAAAAGCTAACGTAATGGTTTTGCCAGTGTTGAAGCACACCTCTTCAGAACTAATGGACATATACAATCTGGACCAGCGGATTTGTGAATTTCAAGTTGTTTTAGGACTCTTGCAACTGTACGAGTGTGAAAAAAGACTTGTCCCATAGCAGCATTTACGCGCTCAAGTACAGGAGGAGTCATAACACTGTGTGGCAAGGTCGAATTTGCAGCAAAAAGGGCAGCAAACAGATTTGCTTTTCCTTCCGAGCTAACCACAGGAGTGTTATTGTGAACGAGTGTTGGAACCGACGACGACGGCTTTCCTAATTGGTGAGTAAATGTAAACGTTCTAATTTTTTGTTTTTTGCACAAACTATGTTTTAATTCACAACTTCTATTGCCAACCAATCGTGTTACGATAGCTACTGAACATGGTCAGATTTTTTTTTTTAGTTCTCTGAGATATCATATCATATCATGAACTCGCCTAATTCTAAAATTCACAGTGCGTTTGGATAAGTTTATGAAAATTTTGGTTAATTTCCCGCAGCAAAATCCTTGGCTAATTTCAAATCAAATTGTGAGACCATTTCCAACACAAAATTTGAGAGTTCATTAACCAAATCGTATACTTATCTAGTATTTTACGAAGTTGTATGAATATCTTAATATATCAAAAAAATTTCGCTTGAATTTCCACACCCGTTGAAAATGTTAAAAAAAAACACAACTGGCGGACCATGCTTCAAATGTTTGTTGAATTTTTCAACCAAAGGGATCTATTATTTCTATATCCAAACTTTTATGAGGAAACTAATGTCATCACTGGTAACTTCTCATATACTATACCAAGGTGATACTGATTTAAACCTTAAATTTTGCTCGATAAACAAATATTCATTGTGAACCACTGTGAAAGGTCGTAAATTAGTAAATCCTAAGCTTGGTTACAAAAACTCCCTAAACTTTTATTGATTTTCAGCTAATTTTCTATTGATTTAATCTATGAATTCTTTCCATGTATGTCTATCGATAATCCACTTTAACACGTTACGAGACATTCCTTTAATCTACAAATGTTCAAATTTTCATTTCATGGCCCATTGACTGCGCAAATTTCTATTATCTACATCCAACTACTTATATGAGAATAAATATTATTTAATCGTAGCTATTTTTGTTGGTTATTGTGAACTCATGATAGATAAACTAATAAAAAACACATTCAACAAAAATTGGAAAAATCAAAGTTATCAACTTTTTGCGCACAACAAAAAAACCAAGATGACAAGAAAATATTTGACCGGGCAAATAGCCATGACATACAACCCATATGTAACCAATAATTTATAGCCAAAGCTTAGACAAATAAACATTAATAATTACGTTTTTTTTTTCAAGCGAATGGTATAAATAAAACCTTCAATATGCACAAACAAAGATAAGGCCGAATTAAAAGAAAAATATTGTATAAATATATTAATGAGGTGGAGTCGTAGAAAATCATGGTTATTGCGGTGACGTATGTACTTATCAAACAAAGTTTAAACAAAGTTTTGAAGTTTGTTTTATGGAGCATCGAACATATAGTCCACCACACGCCAAATGCATAACTTACACAAGAAGTAAATTTTAATTGAACTAAAGTCTTCTTTAACCTATAATGGACTAACTGTTATTATGAAATATCATTTTCAATATCCCAAATGTCGCATTCACACGACTGGAAAACTGCCAGCAGTGTTGTAGCGGATTTTATTTTATTTTGTTGTACACCGTTTAAAAAATCAGTGAGCATAGCAGTATAATGACCAAAAGAATGAATATTCCACACTTTTGCCAATATTTTGACAGATAACTGCCATTATAATGCCAGTTTGTCCCACGTGTAAATGTGGCATTACTAACTGCTTGAACAAAATTATTTTCATTATATAATGCTTTTGGCATAAAAGGGACAACATAAGATTTCAACTGACCAGACAAATCCTCGATGGTTTATTATGCTCAAGAATTTCCTCAGCCATCAGATGACTTGAGAACTTAAGAAGCTGAATTTTAAGTTCAAATTACTTAAAACTCAAGTATATGTAGAGAACTGACTTACTTATTCGGCTCTCGATCCATGGAGAGTCTCTGCCTGAGATATTGCGGTCTTCCATCTGTTGCGGTCCCTCACACAGTCCCTCCAGTCGTCAAGACCAAGCGCTCTTGCATCTGTAACCGCCTGGTCCCTGTAGCAAAGGTTCGGTCTTCTTGATTGTCTTGAACCTGGGGCTGAGATTCAATAGTTTTCTTGGCTGAAGCGTTATTGTATATTCGCTCGAGGTGTAGTACCCGTTTTTTTACTCTTTGGACTAAACCCATATCTTGGTACAGCTACTTTACAATTTACTATTAAATCTTCTTCTCCTATCGCCTTCTTCGCATATAGGACCAAATATCCGCCGAAAGATTTTTATCTCTCGAAAGTGTCCAGTATCAATTCCCTCTTTTTAGGTATCGTCCAGCACTCTTATAGAGTAGAACTGATAAAATGAGCGTTTTGTAGAGCGTGCACTGCGTCCGTAGAGTAGAAATGGTAAAATTAGCGTTTTGTGGAGCGTGCACTTTGTCTTTCGAGAAAGGTGTTTTGAATCCATTTGCTTGCTGCTCTAGTTTTCCATTGCAGCATTTGCATTTGTGCATTTTCCGTCTCCTGCTTCAATACCGCGCATTCATCACCACACCACGGGTTCTTTTTTCTGGGTGGATAATAGATATCCTATGGTAGTTTCGGCTGTCTCCTTAATGATTTTGCGATAATGGTTCCACTGGTTGTTGGTCAATTGCTCACTATAGTCTCTGGCTTTCTCAGTTGTGCTAAGGCATGAAATGTTAAATTTCTTCATTTGGGCCGTCTTCGTTTTCTTTTTGTTGGACAGTCGGGTTCTGAACTTTGTCACAACAAGAAATTGATCAGAGTCCACGTTTGCACCTCGGAGAGTTCGCACGTCCAAGATGTTTGATATGCGTGCCTTGCGCCAATTTGCACTTGGTCGATTTGGGAGCGCTACGATATCCCGCAAACCAAAATCTCGAATAACGAAATCTCGCATTTTTTTAAAATTCTCGAATAACGAAATCTCGCAAGTTAAAAATCTTGTTTTTCATAAGCTCGCAATTACAAAATCTCGCTTTTTACAATCTCGCATTTACATCTCGAACCTAAAAATCTCGCAAATTTCAACCAAAATCTCGCAATTTAAAATCTCGCAAATTGAAATCTCGCGCGAGATTTTAATTTGCAAGATTTTGATTAAAAAAATGTATTTGTTGCAATGCAATTGTATAATTGTTTGTATGTGGGCCAATAAGTCCCTGAAAATATATACTTATGACCTTGCAATCTCAAATCCAAACATAATCTAGTTGTAATGAAGGATATTTCAAATGAATGTCTTGAAGTTGTTATTCATATCTGTCAAAAAAATCTATTTTTATAGCGGTTTTTATCAGACGTGATCAAAAACTTTTCAACAAAGTGGAAAAATCCGAATTTCGGGAGCTTACCCTGAGGCCACACGAGCGAGTAATTGCTAGCGAGTTACTAATACATCGAAACTTTTCCTACTCGCTACTCAACTGGCTTGCCTTTTTCGAAGCCAGTTGAGAAGCGAGTAGAGAGGCGAGTGATTTGACAATTAATGTATGTACCCAATTCGCTAGCGAGTACTCGCTCGTGTGGCCTCCGGGTTATAAAACATTATTTACTGCGCAAAAATTCATCACGGAAACAAAACAAAAGCTCCAAAAATATTATGGGGACTATTCTACATTTATTGGAATAATGCACAAGTAGATTATACAATTTCGCTGCGGACGCAGAATGCTTTGGTCGCCCAATTGAAGTCGCTACACCAGAAATGGTTGACAAAATCTATGGTCTTATACTGGACAATTAGCGAGTGAGGGTGAGAGAACTTGAGGAGGCTACGGGCTTGTCACACGGCTCGGTAGTTACCATTTTGCAAATAGTTGGTCATGAAAAAGCATTCCGCAAAATGGGTGCCGCGTTGGCTTTTGATCGATAACAAATGAAACCGTTTAAATATTTGAAAGGAGTGTTTGACCATCTTCAACCGTAATCCAAGCGAGTTTTTGTGGCGATTTGTGACTGTTGTTGAAACATGGATTCATCACCACTCACCAGAGGCCAGAGAACGGTCTAAACGATGGACTGCTCCAGGTGAATCCAAGCCAAGGAAAGCCAAAGTGGGTTTATCCGCAAACAAGGTGATGGCGACGGTTTTTTGCAATGCAGAAGGTGTCATCCATATCGATTACCTTAAGAATGGTAAGATGACTACCGGTGCTTATTATACTGACCTTTGAAGTGATTCGACGTTGATTTAAAGAGCAAAATACCTCATTTGGAGAAGAAAAATATTTCCTTTTCATTAAGACAACGCTTCTACGCACAAGTCCGCATTCTTAACGGTTTAATTGCAAGAATTAAGATACCAGTTAATATCCCATCCAGCTTATTTTCCTGTTTTGGCTCCATGCGACTATTTTTACTTGCGATTATAGGTACTATAACTATAAGGCTAGTTTTGGATTCGTGCAAAAAAAAAAATTTGAGATAACAATCAAACATGATATTACGATGATAGAGAACACCAAAAAAGTGGGTGGCACAATTCTGTCTGTCTTTCTGTTCGTCTACAGCCTAAACGGCTCGATCGATTTTCTTCAACTTCTGCCGACACATTTTTTTCATTTTTTTTTAGAACCAAAAATAACGGTACAATTTTTTTTTAGCAATTTTACATAATCGTATTTTTCTCAAAAACGGCTCGACAACTTTTTTTAAAAAAACATTAATTAAATTTATTTTAGTAAAGGCTTCCTTTGGGTGGAAAACCATTTTCAAAAATGGTTATTAATGGTACCTCCCAAAGAACCATTTTTTTAATTTTTAATTTTCTTCAAAACTGTACCTGCAACCGATTTCAACTATTTTTTTTTATACAGGAGCTTCCAAAAAAAGTAATAGTTTTGTGTACCAAAATTTTTGAAAAAATATTTCTCGGATTTTTAAAAAATGTTTCAAATTTTTTTTTTGGAAAATCAAATATTTTGAAAACGACAAAATCGATTTTTTTGAAACTTGATACTTGAGAGTTTTTAAGTACTCATTAAAATATTTGTATAAAAAATTTTACATTTATGAAAAAATAACAGTACCTTCTATACAAACGTTGAAAAACGGCGAAGGAAAATATTTTTAGTCTCAAAAATGACTCCTACGTTTTTGATTAAACTTTTTCTATATACTAAGATTGGTACGATCTACTACCAAATATTATAAAATTTTACACTTAGCAACTATTAATAGTACCTGTCATATAAAGGTATTTTTTTATTTTGAATTTTCTCGTTATCAGCTAAATGGATTTAGATGAATTTTCTTATATAAAAATTTCAGATTAAATTAAATAATATTGCATGTCAAAATTTTCAAAAAAAAAGTTTTTGAATTTTTAAAAAAAGTTTCAAAATTTTTTTGTTGAAAATTCAATATCTCAAAACGGGTTGACAATTTTTTTTCAAATTTTGTTTTTATATACACATAAATATATACTTTAGATTTGCATTCCAAAATTTGTTCTAAAAAATATTTTAAGAATTTTAATTAAAAAAAATAAATTATTTAAGAAACCGCTCCAACGATTTTAAATTTTTTTTCCCATACAATCATATTCAATCACAAATTAAGATGGCATTCTTTTTGTTCAGCTCAAACTGTCAAAAGAGTTGTTTTATAGCCTTTTCACACCGAACCCAAAACGCGGTTTTCGCGAAAATATCGGTTTTGGAGAAAAACCTAATCGAAAACACAAGTTTTCTGATAGATTTTTTGTAGCTTCAGGTTTTCGTAAAACACAAGTTTTATATAAAACCAGTCGAAAACATGTTGGAATTCAGAGATGAACAAAACAAACATACCTTTTAATAAGTTCAGCGCCTATTGAAGTGTCAAAAAAGAAACTGATGGGAAAAATTGAAAACAGCTGACGTAATTCTGTCATCTCAAATATAAAATTCGAATCTCAAAATAAAATATTTTATTTAAAATTGATAAATAATTGTTTGTGGCAAGTCAAATCACCGATTTTATTTCAAAAAAAAAGGAAGAAAATAAAAAAAACTTGTGCGTGGTTTGTGTAAAAAAAATTGGAATGTCAAACGAAAACGTGTAATTTTCAGTGTGAATGGTTTTCGCGTTTTTGAAAAGTTTTAGCCGAAAACCGGTTTTGGGTTTTGGTGTGAAAAGCCTATTAGCCAATTAAAATGCCGTTTTTCATGCTTCTCTACATTTTTTTCTCCTAATTTACAATTTTCTAAAACCCACAGTGTCTTGAACATAAGAGCAAGTACGTGCGACCCAGTCGTACGTTCTATTTATTTCGCAATATGAAGAAATGGCTCGGGGGAGATGCTGAGGTTATTCAAGAAACAAATGGCATATTTTGAGGCTTTCGAAAAAATCTATTTTTTGAAAGGAATACAAAAATTAGAAAAACCTTGGATGAAGTGTGTCGAGAAAGTGAGACCATGTCGAGAAATAAATGTTTTCTTTCTAAAATAGTCCAGTAACTATATACATTAGACCTTGCGTCAGGTCCGGTAGTTCTGATTTTTTGCTGAGTTGTTTATGATGTTGGCCTACTATTAAATCTGATTTTTCGACCTCGAGCGCCGAACGCAACATTGGTAAAAATCCAAAAAACCCCGAATTTTTCGCGGTTTTTTCACTTATTGGCTTTTTAACCATTACGCCTTAACTTCCGAATAAAACATTGCTCTACAATTTCAACCTTACTAAATTTTCTTCAATTTGAGTCCAAAGCCGGTTCTGTAGACATAACGGTCTCCAAGGGACGGCATTTCAAAATATAGCAATACAAAATTTAAAATAACAAGTAGTATATAAAACAGTATAATAACAAAAACATGGTCTTTGACATATGCTGCATCAAAGCAATAGAGCGTGTAGATTGGGCCAAAAGAAGAAAACAATAGTACCGGATGGGGGGTATATATCCCCCCGTTTAGGCGGGAGGGGCAATTTTAAGAAAAGTTGACTTCAAATAGAAAAATAACCATAAAAATACAATGGTAATATCTGGACGAAAATCCATTCCTCATCTCAAAGCCAGAAATCCATTCTTTAATTTTATTTTTAAATAAAGTAAGTTTTTTTAGCTGATAGTCAAAGACCATGTTTTTGTTATTATACTGTTTTATATACTACTTGTTATTTTAAATTTTGTATTGCTATATTTTGAAATGCCGTCCCTTGGAGACCGTTATGTCTACAGAACCGGCTTTGGACTCAAATTGAAGAAAATTTAGTAAGGTTGAAATTGTAGAGCAATGTTTTATTCGGAAGTTAAGGCGTAATGGTTAAAATAGCCATTAAGTGAAAAAACCGCGAAAAATTCGGGGTTTTTTGGATTTTTACCAATGTTGCGTTCGGCGCTCGAGGTCGAAAAATCAGATTTAATGCTAGGCCAACATCATAAACAACTCAGCAAAAAATCAGAACTACCGGACCTGACGCAAGGTCTCAGTACTATGAAACTACAAGGTTACTGGACTAAAAAGATACTCCTTTTTATTTTCAGGAACTTATTGACCCGCCCTCGTATATTGAAATAGTCTTTCAATGTGAGTATAATCGGAAGATATTCTTTAAATGGAGTTGGACAGGCCATCAAATTAGGTAGAAGTTGAATTCCTGTCCAAGTTTGGGCTTCCAATTATGCATCATACGGATATTAA